>CM076988.1:18283669-18318669 GCA_039105355.1 Benthosema pterotum
GATCTCTAAAGGAATGCTCACTCATACGCCAAAATATTACCAACCAGACAAACTGCAAGCCTGTGCTGTATCAGCCAGATGCTGTGGGCAGACTGTGACTATATGTCAGGGACGACTGGTGGTCCCCGGACCACCTGTTGAAAACCCCTGTTCTAGGCCAACACGTTCATCAGAGACCTAAATTTAAACCCTCCAAAAAAAGCAATAATTAATGAACATCTCTAAGAATCTGGGTTACTCTTCTTACTGTATATGAAACATGTGATATATTGAGATCCTCATTACGAGTGGCCTGGCTGTCAGGACTCACACAGACAGGATTTTTCTTTTGGCATAGTTTGATTAAAAAGCAATTAAAAGCCCAGTCTGACCCACTGGGCTGTATCTGTGTTGAATAGTCCTCCGTCCTCACGGCTGACCAATAATCACAAAAGCACTAACACACTGACGCCATTGTCTGTCTGTCTGTCTGTCTGTCTGTCTGTCTGTCTGTCTGTCTGTCTGTCTTTCCGGTATCCAAAACTGGGACACACAGGGGTGCCTGCTGACCTACTGGTCCAGCCGCATGCCACATATAATATAGATTCTCGCCTGACAGCGTGCACGTGTGTTCGAGTCCTATTCAAGACGACCTTTTGCTGCATGTCTCTCCCCTTTTTGCTTCTATGCTGCAATTTGATTTGATATATCACATTTTTCCCCACAAATGACTCTGCTTTTAGCAATAGTCATCAAATGGTGGTCCGTGGCTCAAATGCTGAATAAATGGTGGTCCCTGGTGTCAAAAAGGTTGAAAACCCCTGCCTTATGGTACAGAGTACAGAGCAGGGCATGTTCACCAACCGGGTCGTCCACGGTGCCCAGGGAGGTGCAGGACAAAATTCCCCCTCCCCCCTACCCTGGCTCACCTCCATTGTCCGCGGGGACCGTCGCGACCCAAAGACCTGGTCGTGACTAGTAAGCAAAAACTGGGGATGAGAAGCACTGACCCACATATTCAGGTCAGCAGTTGGCTGCACCTATAGCTTAAGGACAACTTTATGCTCACTGCAGTTTGAGAACAATACAAAGAGGGGAAAGTGGATGTGGGAATTGTATTTGTTTTGGAATTTCAAATTGGAGCTGTCTGTAGGTGCCCTTTGACAGTGGGGTGGGGGGGGTTTAAAGGCTCTCACACGTCTTACATGTAACCTTAAAAATGTATATGACATGTATATCAATCAATCAATTAATTAATGCATAAATAAATGGCACTCTGGTCCAAATGGGCTGTCAAAATGGCACCTAAGGAGTTAAGAACCGCTAAAGCTATGCAGTCTGCAACATGTTCTCAACTTGCTTATCCAGATGGATGCACACAAGCGTTGCTCATGCATTTCATAATGCATAAAATTAAATATTGTTACAGTGTGTGTTACGGTTGACATATGTAGGCTATACTGTACATCCAGTTCAATGAGTTCAGCATGTGAAATAACATTACCATGCATGTTGGTCCATGGTACAAGTTAGAACCTTCACTTCCAATATGTTTTATTCAAGATATAGAAGATAAAAAGCTGTTAAATGTCTCATGTGTCATTTCAGACTTTGCTGACTACTCACAGAAATAGCCTATCGCACGTCACAAAGTGGCGATTTCAGCTTTATCCATTCTCTGAAAGGGTCGTCATCGAAACAACGTGAACAGAGTTTAAACCCCAGTCTTTTGTGTTATGTGGGTTTGTATGTTTTGGGGGAGAAGAGAAAATAAAGGCAAGAGAAAGAGAAACAGTTCAAAACACAGAATGGAAGCTGAACTTTGACTATATGACTCTATTGTCTGGTGAAACAAGCAAACAGCGTTTCCCACAACAAGACACTAAAAGGAAACCTCACATAAGGATGTTGCAACAAGCTGAAATGAAATCTCCCATTCACACATCATAGAGGCACTCGGCCCCCAAAACTCCCCTAAGGCATTCGCACTGAAATAAAAAAAATAATAACTCAGCCAACTCCCTAATAACAAGAACAACATGTGACATGCAAAACTGCAGAAACATGTCTGTTTGCAAGCCCGCTGGGGTTGAATAAGGAATAAAAAAATAGAAAGGCACAAGAGAAGAAAATGCTGATGAGCAAGTTCTCCAGATTTGAACTGTGATTTTGGTGACATGCCCAAACCTCTGATGTCACTTCATTTTCTGCAGATGGTGATCTTAGTTAAGGGCCTATATTCAGGGACGTGCACACATAGGCATCAAAGAGGGGGTCTTCAGCCCCTGACCCTTTTACCGGTCTGTAAAACAACTGTCTTTTACTGCATCATGAATACAGCATTTACTGTGGTCTGTAAAACAACTGTCCTTTATCAGACCATGAAAGCAACATTTGTTACTTTGGGAAAGAAATACAAAATGTCACTCATTTACTTTTCATCCAAATCTCATTAACTTTAAAACAGCTATTTTGGATTTATTGTCCCCAAGTGTCCTCTCTTAGGGGGTATAATATAATAATGGGCGGCTGTGGCTCAGGAGGTAGAGCAGGTCGGCCAATGATCCAGTGGTCGGCAGTTCGATTCCCGGCTCCTCCTGTCTACATGTCGAAGTGTCCTTGGGCAAGTCACTGAACCCCACCTTGCCTCCAGTGGTTACCACCACTGGTGTATGAATGTGGGAAGTGGGGACGCTGGCGTTGATTGTTCGCCACTCTACTTCCAAATGTATGAACGAATGGACCATTGTAAGCGCTTTGAGTATCACGCTGTGCATAGAAAAGCGCTATAAAAATGCAATCCATTATTATTATTAATATATACAGTGTGTGTGTGTGTATATATATATATATAATATATATATATATATATATATATATATATATATATATATATATATATATATATATATATATATATATATATATATATAAAATAAACAGTGATCTGGCATATACAGTAGATGGACATTATACAGTATTTGAACACATGATGTGTTTTTTCTCTTAGGGTTTCTAAATACAATGTAGAAATGCTTAGAATTGGCAACAAATCGATTTTTTTCATTGCAAATCGATATGCAAAGTAAACCAATACCATATTTTACACACGATAGTTTACATTTATGTTAAATCAGACATTAAACACCCTCTCAGCCCAAATGGAATGATTCTCTGTTGCATTGGTTAGTTAGTTAGTTGGTTAGTTAGTTAGATTTCCAAGAGCCTAATTATGTGTGGCAAAAAAGTCAACCAATGACAATCCTAGTGGAATCTTAGTCCACTACACAAATCCTCAGTCTGGGACAGCCCTATAGTGAGAGCAGAGACAGAGAGAGAGAGGGAAAGGCAGGCTGTGTTTATGTGAGCGCTGGCAGGGCCGGTTGGTAATGACAAAGAGAGGATGATTTAGCCCAAATAAAATAAAAGGCATGCATTTGAAACCACACAGTACAGCCAGTAGAGTCCTCCTGGCCTTGCTAAAACCACACAGCACTGCAGTAAAATATGGTCCAGCAACGGAATCCTGAAAGAAACTCTGACCAACCAACCAACCGACCAGACATTGCTTCTACAAGCGAAGTCTGTCTGTAATCATGATGAATTCATACAACTTTATAATAGGGTCAGCCTTGCTTTGCAGCAATACCGTCGATAATATGGACATCATCATCTCTCCCGCCAGGTTCTTTTGGGTTTAATGCTTTAATAACAATCAGAGCAAATCCTCGACTAGAATAGACTTGACCCGCACTGGGGTTCAGTGGAAAATGGAAATGTGTTAAGTGCTCAGGAAAATTGGATTGAAATGAGAGGCTATAAGACAGCAAGCCCTGGCACTATGCACTCTTTTAGGTTTAAAGCTGCAAACCAAGACTTAATCTTGCACACGTATGCTTCCTGTTTTTCATAATGTATTATTGTCTCTAGCAGGCCGAAGTCATGGGGACAGAGCATGTTTTGCACCCTGTCCCTTACCTACTAATCTCCGGCACCGCTAACCCTGTCGAGGCCAAACATTGCACACACAATCCCTGTATGCCAACGATGATCCTCTGGAACAGCCTGTTGTAGTGCCCCATTCTTACCTATAAATGCATGACACATTGCATGCACACTCCCTGGATGCCAAGGACAAATCTTTGACCTGTACACATCTACACAAGTTGGCACTCCACTGAGTACAGTTCCAGTTACACGGTAAGTGAGGAGGTGAGGGCAGAGCAGTCAGGGACGGGCAGAGAGTGTTAGAGAGGCAGGGGGGCTGCAATCCCATAATAGGGCACCATCTCCGCAATATAAAAACTGCAAAAAAACAGTGAAAACAGCAAATCTACAAGCAAATAAGGGGCACCGCTGCAATGCGCTGAGAGTGCACTTCCGGGTCACAACACATGTTTTTTGTGTGGTGTGTGGTGTGTGGTGTGACGACATGGATTTATAAACACATTTGTTCAAGATGCTGCATTCAGGAGACTTTGGGAAAAAGGCAGTTATCCTGAATGCAGACTTTGGCTATGGCATGCAAAATGAATGAGTGGCATTTTGCATTTCTTTCATCATAGCTATTAAAATACTGCATTTTGATGTCTATGTGCACACGTCCCTGCAGAGTGCACATACAGGTAGGCCTTGACAAACCTCTAAGCCAGCAATCCCTACTGTTGTAAGTGCTTATTAAAATCTACAGGGGCCGATTTTGTTTTTTACTGGTCTGCTGCTTGGCTCCTGAGCACACTTTGTTTATAAGGTATAGTTGGAATCCCACACAAACACACCATCATTAACTGCACCACGTGAGTGCATAGTGTGTGATGTGTGTGTGTGTGTGTGTGTGTGTGTGTGTGTGTGTGTGTGTGTGTGTGTGTGTGTGTGTGTGCGTGCGTGTGTGTGTGTAATGGCTATCTGTCCACTCTATGCTCCAGTAGATAAAACAAAAGTAAACCACTTCCATGTGTGTGTTGTGCTCTGTCCATATCACTCACCCTATTAAATACCATCCTGTTAGTTTACACGTCACTGTAAAGTACAGGCTGCAGCTGAAAGCCCACCGTGTCTGCCTGACGTAACAAATAGTGTATCTGTGGTATGGTACTGGTGCGTCAGTGAAGCACACTTTGTTTATTCATGCCAAAAGGTATCACTTAACTCCTTAGGTACCATTTTGCCAGCCCGCCCCTCCCCTTTTAGTTTGGGGTGCCAGCTCTATGCATTCATTTGATTAATCTCGACCGCACACACACACACACACACGTGTGTGTGTGTGTGTGTGTGTGTGTGTGTGTGTGTGTGTGTAGGCTCGTCACCCTACTATGACCTTTAGATGATAGTATGATATGAGCCCATATTTGCATGCATTCATAATTGATAGAAACTCACAGGTCCCTGTGTGAGACCATTTAACGGCACAGTGTACAGATTACTATGGACCACACAACGAGGTCCGTTTGTACACTGAGGGAGCTCAATTAACATAACACCCCAAGGGGGGGTCTATCATCATCATGCAGGTTTTAAAAATAGCCCAGGCCAACCTACCTCCCACTATCACCTCATTAACTATTAAACAACGCGCACGCACACACAGATACGACAGCCATTGGATGATTTTCAGCTCCGTTCTTTGTTTTTTGTACACTCTTAATAACGAGTTTCAAGCAACACTTTGGATTTTACTGCACAGGTTTAAAAATAGCCAAGGACACCTCCACCTTACTGAATAAAGGACATTTCACACAGGGAGCGATAAACGCATGCTTTAATGGCTGGATCAGCGTCAGCTCTGCTACAGCTATAGTTCTTTATTTTCAACGGGACCTGCGATTTTGTGAAAAAAGCTACACAGAATCCAGCTCTACTCCTCTCTTTTGACTGATACTAATATAAGAACTACTTGCTCCTGGTGAGTTCTCAACAGGCCTGAAAATTAAGAAACCAGGAGACCTGGGACCTCATCAAACCCTGTACTCTGTACACTCATTACACTGCCTGACCTCACCTGACCTCAACAAAAATTATTCACTCAAGAACACACTCCATATGTGGCGAATAGACCTCATCGAAAACTATCCACTCAAGATACTCTCCCCGCTGCCACCCTAAGATCTCCATATATCAAGCTGACCTGTTCTGACATTACATATGTTGATCTGACCTCATCAAACCCTGTGCAACCAAGAACATGCTCCAAATACAGCCAAGAGACCTCACTAAACCCTGTACAATAACGGCACCGCTCCCACTGCCACCCATAGCTCTCCATATGTGTAGCTGAGCAGTTCTAACCTCCAGCACTTGCACATGAGTCTGATGTCACCCCGGTGGATGCATGCCGTGCGTGCGACCTCGCCCATCTAGAGGTCACTACGATTTTGATGTGTTTCACTGGACAAGGAGAGTTAAAGAAATCCTTCCTTGATAACAGGTAACACAGTTTTTTTGCTGCATTACAAACTACAGTCATGCATTGCATTGCAGTGTCAGGCAATAGTTCAACATGTGTAGGACAGCACAGTGTGTCATCTGGAATCGAGATGGTGTCTCGGACTCGGTGCTGTCTTTTATGTGTCAGACCATTGCAATCGTGAGTTAGCTATGCAGTTTGTTTTATTAGTTCACCACAGCAACATCCCAGCTGGAATGTTACTCACAGAACAAGTTTGATTGATGTGAAGAAAGCATGCACTGACTAGAACAACTGCATCACAAACTATGGCAAGCTAATCTTCCCTTCCCGGATAGATTGGCCTGACATTTAGCTTGAAGATTAATTTGATGATTTCAGCAAAGAGATTTGGTGTAGAGAGAAAGTAAGGAGTGGGACATGCCCATGGATACACCCCTGGGAAAATGGTTAATGGCCACCAGTGACGGCTGTGCCACAAGTTCTCTGATCCTACAGGGTATCGTGTGCCTGAGAGACGCTGATGAATGCCAAGGTAACATGATGACACACCCGTAGGTACGCTCAACCCTCATATCAAACCATTAGCACTGATCCCACAAGCACTGGTCAGCAACAGCAATGACACAAGAAACAGGGACACAAGAAACAGGGACGTCCAAAGAGAAAATAGCTATTTCCAGGGTGCAGATTTGAAAACAAATTTGTTCTTACCTAAAATGCTGCGTTCAAGTTTAGGACTGATACCTTCCGGTATGGCATGGGAAAGAATGAGGGGCATTTACATTTCTTGCACCATAGTAAATGCTGCATTCCTAGTCTGTGAAAGGGCAGTTGTTTTACCTGACTGGTGAAAGGGCAGGGGCTGAGGTCCCCTTTGATGTCTAGGTGTGGGCATGTCCCTGCACAAGAAACACAAACCTCCTCTGCAGAAACACCAAGCTACCTAGAGACTAGAATTAGAAACACTTGAATGGAAGTTGAAAAGCTGATGATGATTGTTTTCAATGAGGGTGTGATCATAAGATATGGATATTGACACCTCTAGCAATGATTTTCAATCATTTTCATTTCAAGGGCTCACGGTTTGGTATTAATTAGGCACTGGCTACCATATCATGGCAAGTCGACCCAAAGTCGGACTCCACTTTTGGAACCACTGTGCTAGTAGAGGCCTGAAGTAGGTCTGTCATGATTATTACATAAACATCTAATCGCAATGACCGGACATAATCGCAATTACTTGTAGATAACCGTCAACAGCGTCATAATCACGTCATAGTCATGGATTTAAAAAGAACAGTGGAAATAGCCGATAGACAAGCTAAAAATGAGGTTGTGGCTTGCAGATTGGCTATTTCCACGATTCAAATGAATTATGAAGTAGTTAGCTTAGGTTATCGATGATTACAAAGACTAAAAAGCAAGCTTTACATTTGTATCCATACTGTATTTTCCAGGGCTCAATGAAAAAAAGTTTCTCCCCTGCTCTATCCCTCTTTCCAATGTCTGTCTTCACTTGTATCAATAAAGGCAAAAAAGCCAAAAACACATCTTTAAATGTGACAGTCCTATAGTAGCCTTACTACAGTGTGAGTATGCCACGAGGTGCTGATGGATTCTGGAATTTCTTCAGCACTCAGTCAGCTTTCCCCAGAAATAGAAGATATGTGTTAAAAAACAAAGACGTGCTTTCACTGAAGGTATCAAACAAGCAGATTCAAGCAGATTCACAAACAGAGGATTTTTTGCGAAGCAAACTGATAAGAAGGTTCAGATGAACACAAAGTCAGAGAAGACATTGTAGAAACGTGTATCATCAGCCAGGCTCTGCACTTCCACAGACACGCTAAATTGGCTTTGATTATTGCATTACATGAATTAACCAGAGGGTCCCCAGGCGCGGAAAGGATGCAGTAATTGATGGGAAAGAGCATTTAACCTGAGTGACGTGGACATATATTGATGATCAATATGCCAAGTCAACAAGACACAGCAAAGGATTTTCTACTAGGCCCACTAGCTGACACCTGGGGCCCCTACTAGTGATGTTAGTTAAACCTAAACACTAGAAATGAGGGGCGAAGTGACCAATTTCTCTGTAAGTAAAGTAAGTGCAAGTGCACTTACCTACTGATTTTGGAGCTATTTCAGATGGGAGAGCATTTTCAGGGCATGTTGTTTATAATGATCAATTGATTGGCTTGGATCACTTGCTATTTATTGAAAACAGTAACAACAAAAGTACATCCTTGAACCTTGGGGTGCTGTTCAGCCCAGGGCCCCTTAATCATTCAGGGCCCGGGGCATGTCCTTGCAAACACTGCTTTCCTCTAAACTCAAGACTAAACTAGCCCTCGGGCAGAAGCAAAAAAACATCATTTTATCAACTAATCAAGTTATCAATTCGATTGTGATTAATCGATGCAGCCCTAGTATCCATACACGTAACCAAGTCAGATATGTAGTTTCATGTACTGTGTAACTGTATGCCTAACAGTAGTGACATCATTAAGTCAGAATGTAGCGGTGAATGACGTTCCACTGTCATACAGCAGTCATTGCTCGTCTGTTTCAGATCGTATCGTGTTGCAAAGGTGCATTCTATTGCAACCTGGGTAATCAGATGACACATGAATTAAAGAAGAGGTGTGTGTGTGTGTGTGTGTGAGAGAGAGAGAGAGAGAGAGAGAGAGAGAGAGAGAGAGAGAGAGAGAGAGAGAGAGAGAGAGAGAGAGAGAGAGAGAGAGAGAGAGAGAGAGGCTATACATTTCAGTTACCTGGCAACCCCCTTTGTGAAAGTTGCAACAACAGGCCATTTATTTGCTATAATGAATATTGTCCACCCACAAATACGTAACTGTATGCTATTGTGAGCTAACCCACGGACCCTCATTTGAACAGCTATTCCAGGGACCCAGGGAAGTTTTCCATGGCCCTAGCAGTGACACTCAGTCAACCTGTTACATCCTGGTGTGACATGCATCTATAGTATAAGGAGAACCCCCCATTTGATGGCATTTCTATTTCTGACATCTCAATTTATACAGTAAAAGTTATTTAGTTTAACTCTGAGAGTGTACACATGGAAACAAATGGCCCCGTTATTGAACAAGGCGTGGTTTGGAAGGTCTACATTTCAAACACAACTCAATACAAGACGAAGTCATAAAGCACACAGTAACACTGGGTAGGTGAGAAGAGGGCACGTGGCATAACAATAATACAACAAACACTACACTATGATGAAAAGAGAACAGACAGACCCCAATTCCAAGCTAAGACAGACTGCACACAAAATGTGGTAGAAACAGAGCAACACTTTCTAACCACCTGACCACTATACCAAGACGCCAGAGACACATACTGCTTCCCACAACGTGAGTTTGAAACTATGACCAATGACAGAAAACACTCCCATACCTACTGTATTTGGAGAAATACCACATACAATAATGTGCGAACACTGCTGCAACATTTGTGAACTGTTGTGTGACAAAATTAGATTTGGCCAATGGAATGCAACCACCCTAAAGACTACTATCTGTACTATCTGGACCTTGCACATGTAAACAGAGCTGTTACATTTAATCAGACCTTAAATCTGGGGTTTTCTGTAGTGTTAAGGAAAAATGTTGCCATGCATGTATAAAATGATGCAATGTGATTCTGCTTAAAAACGCTGAATTCTACCCTTTTTCAAGATTTTTTCTTCTGAGAGCATACAACATTTGTACAAAATAGATCATAAAAGAAAATCATTAACATGGTGAAACAACCAAAAGGCTACAACAAACAGTACTCGTGCACAGACAGTTTTGAGGTGTATAATATGGCTGTGTGGCTCCCTGCATGTGTGCAGTCCAGGTACAGTTACAGTGTACAGTATGACATTGATCATAACTTACCACCAGCACGGACGTCCTGACAACCTCGGACACACTCTGCCTGAGCTCGGCGGCGGTGCCTGGCTTGTGGAGACCCCGGGTGAACTTCCTCGCCTCCGGAGCGGCAGCCCCAGCAGCAGCCGGCGACGAGGCCATCATCGTCGTATCGAACTCGAAGAAGCCGCTTTGCACCGTGCATCAGACTGTACTACTGTAACAGACAGAGAGAGGGGGGAGAGCCTGGAATAGTGCGATCATGAAGAGAGAGACAGAGCTGCTCAGCAAAGACAGCTGCTGGTGGTGGCGATCATGGGTCTCCGTTGGTTGTTGTCCTGCCTCTGTTGGATTGGCGGTGGCGCTGTTGTTTTGTTTATGATTACTATGATGACTGTCATGGTGATGCTCAGTAGTACGATACTGGCGCCGCTGATCGTCAGTCACAATCCGAGAGAAAGAGAGAACACGCCACGCATGTTGTGCCTGTTGGAATTCAGACTCTCCTCAAATAATCCTATTCCTGGTACTGCTGCTGTGGCGCTGCTGCTGTCTGTCCCGTCAACGGATCCGTGCGTGCCGTCAGCCGTGCGTAAACGTGCGCGCGTCTGACTGCTGGAACGCCCCCCCCCCCCCAACCCATCCTCTTGCTCACTGAAATCTAGCAGAAAAGACTGGATTTGGGAAACAACAGTCAAAAATAAAAATGACCATTAACCTTCTACATTCTCTAATTGTATAGAGGTCTGAGGTCTTAATTAAGTTGTGCTAATTTAGATGGTGAATATTATAACTCTTGTCTTGAGAGTGTAAACATGAAACCGGGTCCATTTGGTTTCATTTTTACGCTCTCAAGAGTTACATGGCTAAACCAACTATTCTGGTTGACCAACTTGAGGAGGGACCACCATGGAACCCTCTCAAGGACCGCTTAGGCTGACCATACGTCCGTATTTCCCAGGACATGTCCGTATTTCACGTCCTGTCCTGGGTGTCCTGGTTTCTTTTTAGAAAATGAGGAAATGTCCTGGTTTTTGTAAAATTACTTTCATTCAGTTCCTTTCCGACACGTCTTTGCTTACATCGGACCAGTAAATCGACAGGCACTAGGACAGTGTGCACGATGACCTCAGCCCTGAGCAGAGTCAGCGCAGGCAGCCTTCGTCAATCAGCTAGACAGCGTGGTTGTCAGTCTCCACCACCATGCCCAAGCGCAAGTAGACGTTTACAGAAAAAATTCCCTGTATTCAGACCGGGGCGAGACAAAAGTGAAGCACTGTGTGCACTGTTTGCAAAGCAGGCACGTATGTCTCGCTCTGCAGTGGTGGTGCAAGGGACCTAAAATCCCACATTGACACAGAAAAACACAAAAAAGCTGTTCGAGGCGATAGTAGCACCTGTTCGATATCTGAATATTTCGTGAAACCAGGGAAAGATGATGCAGTGAATTAGATATATTAGAAATAATTTGTAATTGAAGTTATTTTTGTGTGTGACTTTTACTTAGGGGAAAAAAGGTCGCCGTTGCCGTCGCCCCCCCCCCCCCCCCCCCAAGGTGTCCTGGTTTTCTCCTTTGAGAATATGGTCACCCTCTCAAGGACCGCTGGTGGTCCCTGGTTGAAAACCACTACCCTACGAGTCAAAACGACCTTCCTTCCTAACTGTAACGAGCACATCTGTGCCTCAAAGTAACGCGTACCTCGTCCAAATGCAACTCTGCAAAACTGATTCCACTTTCCACAGAGCTTTATGTCCAATTTGTATTCGGGAAGGAAGGTTTTGAAGTTTGTCTCTGGATCATAATTTCCTTTATAATACAAACTGGGCGAATAAAGCTTCATGGAAATGTCAAATGTGCTTAGATTTGCGATTTGGACATCCAGCTCTTGGGAGAAGGTTGCTTGCACCAGGTCTACTGCGCGTATACGCGGTTATATACTGACCCCACGTGGATCACATCAGCAATGCACCATGTCATTAGGCTAATTTAGAACTTTTTGATTGAAATTTGTATTATCAGTTTGTAGATTTACAGTACAATTCAAGCCTACGCTTGTTTACATTGGCAGCCACCTTGTGAATTTCCTCAAGACTAGATTAGAGTCTAGACTCAGTGCCTACTGCAGGACTTGCCCCTCTTCGTCGTCCTCAATAGAAGGCCCCATGAATTGAACAGAGTTTGCATAACTTGTGTGTTACAGGGGTAGTACAAACGTAAAGGCTACAGGCAACTTTAGACTTGAGGTAGCTTACAATATACTTTGAACAGTTGTCATGTTGCACACACGCCCGAAATGTATTAATATTATTATTATTATTAGACGAGAACCACCACATTTATAGGCTATTTATTAATTTATTTTCGCACGGCATTTTCCTACGTCGCGAGAGGTTCGCACACTTCGCAGTAGGAGCGTGAGCTGAGCCAGAGACAACTAGTGTCAGAGTTGCGACATTGAGGGGTCAGAAACTGAGCGCTCGAGCAGCTGTTCATGTAGCCTGAAGAAGAATAGGGACAAACTGGTACAAATTAGGCCTACAGCATTTGAGCATGTGTGCAATATGACAACTGTTTTAAAGTAGTGTGGACTTAAATGTGGTGGTGGAGGCGACTCAGGCGAGGCGAGTGGTAATGACGCCACAACAACGTGGTTTCCAATACAGTGTTTACTGTCAGTGTCAGTACGTACGTGGCGCGTATAATTCCGGTAGGTAACTCACTTAACAGTCTTTCGTGGCTGTTGTCGGTCCGTGATTCTCGGCACAGACGGAGGAGGAATCACTCAGACGTCCATACACTTCAAAAACCGGAACACAACTAAAATTGGCGGGCCGCACAGAACTTTTCCAGAACCGCCTCAGACTGAGGCCCAATCAGAGGGTCGATGTCAGGTTTAGTAAACAACACATTATAGGCTGAAAGCAACACAAGAGCAGGCCATAGGGTGGCAATTGTTCCCTCTTCTTTACAGTGTTGTAGGCCTACGGTGTGACAGAATAAAGTCTAAAATAAATGCCATAAATGCCAATAAATAAAGGTTGGCTGTTGCCTGGGTCCATTGCATTTCTGCCTAATTGAAGTTCAGGATTTGTCCCTATTTGTTGTCCCCATTCTCAAAAGAAGGCTATGTAGAAATTAGAAGAACACCCTTGTGACCCCACGGACCATTCTCAATGAAGTAATTGACGTCTAGAGACTCTAGAAGAGTTCCCATGATTACACCATCCTCAATAGAAGTTTATGTAGAAGAGCCTCCATGGCTCCATTCCAATGGAAGTCTATGTAGAAGAGCCTCCAGTAGACCATTCTCAAATAGAAATCTATGTTGAAGAGCCTCCACTGAACCATACCTCGATAGAAGTTTATGTAGAAGAGCCTCCAGTCGACCATTCTCAATACATTATGTAGAAGAACCTCCATTGAACTGGCCCTAGGAAGTGAATGTAGTTGTCAGAAGAACTGTACTCCAAGGCTTAGTCCTTAGAGATATTAACTTGCGCAAACTCCGTTCACTTCACGGGGCCAGTCCAATGGAGGCTCTTCTACATGGAATTGTATTGAGAATGGGGACAACAGATAGGGACAAGTCCTGGACCTCAAGGAGGCAGAAATGCGTTGGACTCGGGCAACAGCCTGAGTTTTAATGATCTTAAATCGCTATATTTTATAGTACCTTATGACTGACATAAACTTTACAGACTTGAGGCCTTAGTTGTCAATTCATGTTGCACAAATTACCCCCCTCTTTTCCCTACAACATTTTTTTCCTCCAGTTTGTGTTTGTCTCTATCCGGACTGCTTGACGAACAAGCCGCTCGAGCGCTCGGTGTCTGACCCCTCAACGTCGCAACCCTGACACTAGATGGCTCTGGTGGTGGTGAGGGAGAGAGAGAGAGAGAGCGACGGAGGGAGGAGGATGGAAACGGGAGAGAGACTCACTCCACTTGGATTCGATGAGATCACGGCACCGCCAGTAGACTAGCGGTTAGTTTAGCTGCTAACGCGGCTAACATTAATAACATGTAGTAGCAGATTGTTTTCGCACTGCCTTTCTTTTCTTTATCGCGGCAAGAGTGGTTATTTCTTATGACCACCCGTTTGATATTATTTAATTTAACACCCCCTCCTCTCCACCGACAACCACCACCACCACCTCCCCCTGGGCGTCGTTCAGTTCATATCACAGCGGAGGAGGAGAAGAAGCTTTTTCTTTTCTTTTATTGTGAAGAGAAGAAGAAGGATTTAAAGGGAGGGGGTCCGATTGCGTTTTTCTTGTTATTCTAGACGCATTGACCGTTTTGTGTTTGCGATTGTGTTTTTTTTGGTCTCGTTCCTTGAGGAAAAATTGACCTTCTGTTCTTCCCCAAGTTTTTGTGTCGCCAGACATAACAGACATACAGACAGACTGGGGGGTGGTGGTGGTGGTGGTGGAGCCTAACGGCTAGCATGTTAGCTGCTAGTAGCAGCGGCTACTACTACTACAACAACTACTGTTAGTATGGATGGTCGTCGGAGGAGGAGAGCCGCTGCTGCTGTTTGGCTGCCCTGGCTCAGCCTCAGCCGGGCGAGCCGAGAGTAGTCGCTCGGTGATCTAACCCTGGCTCCCCCTCAGGGCTTCACACAAGTGTCGGATCCATCCGCCCCTGTTCCAACTTCAGCCGCTTGTCCGTAGTCGTGTTGCGAGGGGCAACAGTCAGACGAGCTCCAAGTCGCTGCCCGGTGAATGAACAGCAACAAGAGGCTCTCTCCCCAGTGGCTCCACAACGTGTCGGATCCATCCATTCATATTCCATCTTAGGACCGCTTATCCGTAGCCGAGTCACGGAGGGCGACAAACGGCCTGACCAGCTGCGAGTAGCTGCACGCCCATGAACCCACAGCAAAAAGCCATCCCTCCTTGGCGGCTCCATCAGTGGCTCCCCAGAACAAGTGTTGGACACATCCATCAATATTTCGTCTTTGGCCGCTTGTCCGTAGTCGGGTCACGAGGGCAGCAACAACAGCCAGATGGGCTGCGAGTAGCCGCATGGTGACAACAATCTCACTCCCTGGCGCCTCAGTGTGGCTCCACGACAACACACCGTGCCGTGCACGTTGGATCCATCCATTCATATTCCATCTTCAGCCGCTTATCCGTAGTCGGTGGCGAGGGGGCAACAGCTCCTACGGACAACCACTCCGGAGCAACATTAGTGACTTTCTCCTGGGGGATGGATGCTGACTGAGATCGTTCCAAAGGCCACATTTATTTATTATTTTTTGCCGATCACGACAATTCCCACCCAACAACAATAACGGCCAGTAGCTGACCTGTTCTGGACTCAACCGTTTTATTTTTGTCCTCGATGTGCTGTTTTTGTTGCTGACTGTGTTGTGTTGGAGAAGGAGCTCCATGATACATAAAAAGACCATGTTGTTGCACAGCAACAACAACGTCAACAACGGTGCCGTGATCATCCAAACGGCCGTGCAGGGCCCAACAATCACGATGCTGACATTCAATGCCAAAGTGTGGCTTTGCCTGGTGGTGCTTCTCGTGACCCCCGTGGCTGGTGAGTGTTGCTGCTGTTGTTTACTAACTAAGCCACTACTAAGCCCTGTTGTTCTACCCCGTGTGTGTGTGTGTGTCTGTGTGTCTGTGTGTGTGTGTGTGTGTGTGTGCGTGTGTGTGTGTGTGTGCGCGCGCGCGCGCGTGCGTGCGATTGATTTGATTGATCGATTCAGCCCTTTGGGGGATGGATACACTTAATTATTATTGAGTGTCTTGATTGGTTGTCTTGTATTTGGTTGTCAGAAGGCAGACATGCACACACACGCACAAGCAGACAGACAGAAGGATTGGTGCAGGTGTATGTGTTGTGACAGTGACAGATAGCTCTGGCCTAGACAGACAGCAGAGGTTTGTTTGGTTATGCAGTGGCAGCTTACGGGCTTTGCAGACAGACACAAAACAATGAATTATTATTGTCATTATTCCCCACCACCTGCCACAGTAACAGAAAAAGACAGTCTAATCACCATCCTTTCCTTGTTGCATACACCCACTTTTCTCTCCCCATCATCAGCTGTTTGCTGTGACGTGACCTGTGGCTGTATCCCCTAGTAGCCATTTCTGTTATCTGTCAATCCAAATCAATTCAAAGGAGCTTTATTGGCACAAGAAAACAAACGTTTACATTACCAAAGCAAGTGTCACAGATAAATACAATACGATAAAACAGTTGAAAATGGGGTAACGTATATACAGTTGGAGGTACAGCATTGTGTATACAGTTCATATTTCACATTGCATCGTTATACATGTTATAACGGGGTGTATAGCTGTTTTTCCTTTTCTTTAAGGTCTGTTTAAATGTAGCAGCTCTGTTTACACGGGCAAGGTGCAGATAGTACAGATAGCAGTCCTTAGGGTAGTTGTATTCCAATGGCCAAATCCTCCTTTGTCACAACAGTTCACAAATTTCACTGTTATGTTTGCACTCATGTCTTTCCCTTTCTGGTTCACTTCACACTTACAGTACATGGAGTAAGGCAGATCATTAAGTAAAACCTAACACAGGTAAGATATTCTTATCCACACACAGGATAGTTTAGCTGGCTAACTTCATGGCCCCTGTGTGGCTTTGCTCTGCAAACGTCCGTCTGTGTAGTACTGTACTGTGTACAAAGGTATGGAAAAACACTGCCAGAAACACAGCCACTGTCAGGCCAAGTTGTTGCCCCCCTGTTCTTGACTTTGGGCTGCAGCCAAGCTTCTGTGAAACCTTGAACGAGATAAGATAATGACTGGGTCTGCTGCTCTACAGCTCTGCCACGGACGGCACAGTAGAGAAAAAGAGAGCTAGATTGGGGGGCAGGCAGGCAGGAGGGAGGAGAAAAGTCAACGGAATGCGTGGGAAGGCAAGAGAATTGCCTGACAAGATAGGTAATTTTAGGGCTGTTGGAAGTCTGACGCCGTGGGACTGTGTGTGTGTGTGTGTGTGTGTGTGTGTGTGCGCACGTGTGCGCGCATGTGTGCTGGGTGGTCTCGTGGACATTAATTTACCCTCCATGTCAAAGCCCAGTGTCTGTGTATGATGCTGTCTGTGTGGGCGTGAATACATAAACTGTACACTACATTCTGGCCTCCTTTTAATAGTTCATTATTCTGTGTGCGTGCAAAGATGTGCTGTGCACTCCGTCCTGTGTGTGTGCTTGGTGTGTGTAGTCAGGAAGCCCTAATAACAATTACAGCAGAAGGAGGGCGGTTTATTGGTTTGTACTGCACATGTTGGATCATGGATGTACCCACCATGAGTCTGCAGGTTCGCATGATTCATTCAAGGCATATTGTTGTTGTTGTTGTGGTGAGGGGTATATTGGTGTTGGTTTGGCCCTCGCTTCCGGTTTCTTTGGTTTCAGACCTGGCCTCCAAGATTTGCAAGAGGGTTTTTGTTAGGGATGCAAAGAAGGGAAGGGAAACAGTTGGCCGAAAACCGAATATGATTAATACTATATATCATTTTTTTTACCCCCTTTCTTTTACAGTTGTGCTAGGCCTAGCATTAGTGTTATGGTCTGCAACCTAAAGCTACCTGATGACAAATAATAATCAATAGTATGGGTCAATGAAACTTTGAATTGCATTTCGATCACATCATCAAAACATTACGTTACGCAGGTAACCGCATCTTTTGACTTAATGCTTACTCAACCCTAGTGGTGCGGACGGAATTCATTATTATTAAATACTGTGTTTTGTACTTCCCTCTCTCTCTCCCTATCCTCCATCTCTGAGAGTATGAGAGGAGAACGGGACGGCAGTGACTGTGTGAAGGAGCAGCTTCAGACACAGTCGGTGTGCACCAACACTGCACGCCAACTACAAACGGTGCAGCATATCAGAGAGAGTGCTCTGCGCCTGAGGCGAACCCAAAACGATCCTTTCAGCTTATCTCTGCTCTACTAGCCCGCAGCATCGTTGTCGAGTCGACGACTACCTGGATTGTTCAGGGAGAAGCACCTGATAACGGCGCCTGATTTGTACATGTCCAGACTGAATAATGAATTAGTGGGGTGGGGAGGAGGAGGAGGAGGAGGAGGAGATGGATGCAAAACAACAACATTTGGGGATCTACTGCGATTTGCCAGTCACATGGGGGTGGGCAAGCTGGGGATGCACAGAAAGGTGTTCCAGATGGCCCTGTAAATGAATCAAGATATTACGGCGAGTTGTGCCAGGAAAAAACCTGGCTAGAAAATTAGATGAATTGCGGGAAAAAACGCATTCAAAGCATGTGCATCAGCATCTACACACGATTTGCAATTTAGGCATTTAGCAGACGCTCTTAATCCAGAGCGAATTACGGTAAGAAAGAACAACACAATACAAAAGAGTATAGTATCATAGGCTAGCTATAAGAACCCAGCATCTGTCACAACAGTTGACTGGATGGTGAAGCTACGACTGTACACTTCACTACAGACTGCTACGTCAACATAAAAATGCTATCTTAATTACATTAAGTTTAGCCTTGGCATCTACAGTATCTGTCTGTGAGGTGGTCGAGGCTAGGGCTAAGTGCGACAGGCTAAGATGCAGTCTGAAGAGGTCGATCTTCAGACTGTGGCTGAAGATTAGAATCTACCGACAAGAAGTAGGCAATTTTGATTATGGAGAGGGTCACTGTTGTTCCATACTCACTCCAAGGACCACTATTGTTCCACACTCACTCCAGAGGACCACTATAGTTCCACACTCACTCCAGAGGACTACTATAGTCCACACTCACTCCAGAGGACCACTATAGTTCCACACTCACTCCAGAGGAACTACTATAGTTCCACACTCACTCCAGAGGAACTACTATAGTTCCACACTCACTCCAGAGGACTACTATAGTCCACACTCACTCCAGAGGACCACTATAGTCCACACTCACTCCAGAGGACTGCTATTGTTCCACACTCACTCCAGAGGGACCGCTATTGTTCCACACTCACTCCAGAGGGACCACTATAGTTTCACAATCACTCCAGAAGACACTATAGTTCCACAATCACTCCAGAAGACCACTATAGTTCCACAATCACTCCAGAGGGCCACTATAGTTCCAAACTCCTATGTACCGTAAATGTTCGGATACTGACCTGCAGGCCGCATTAATTCATGGTGGTGGCTGCATGATGTGCCCTCTGGGCCGCCAGTTGCTCATGTGTGCACTAATTTTGCAGAAAATGCACAGACCTGTCATGCTGCGTCATGGCACAGATTGATCTGTTGCTCATCTTGAAAAATGGTTGGTGTGTGCCCGCTGGCCTAATGGTCCAGACGCATGCCACATAACAGGTTCTGGCCTGACAGCGCTTCCCATGTTTGAGTCTCGTTCATGATAACCTTTGCTGGTCTGCTGCATCTTTTCCCGTCTCTCTTTCCTGTCTGTTTTCACTGTAACTATCAACAAAAGGCACAAGAAAAATGGTTGCTTGGAAATTATCAACTTTTTATGAGACCGGCCATCAAATTAGCATTCCCCAGCAGCCCATTAAACACTTGTTTGGCTTTCTGTTTTTTTTTTCTCTCTTCAGTGAGTCGGCACTCAATCATGATGAATGGTGTCTTCACTAACGAAGGTGCTCATCTTCACTCTACTGTTGCTGTTTTCTAATGAAAATGGATGGATGGCAGAGCTGATCCTAGCCAGGGAAGGAAATTAAACATAGTCTGTGTATTTTTATTTATTTTTATGCCACAATTTTGTAAGCTATTCTTTTCCACTAGTCTAATTTAATCCTGCACAGGTAGCTGTCTACACTCACTCTGCCAACCTGGGGAGATAAGTGGACTGACCTCGCGCTTCCTTCAGTGTATGAGGAGTTTCACTTGAGCAGTGAAACTCCTCATACATTTAGACGTAGCACATGGAAGGAACACATTATTCCAAACAGTTCCTTACTGCATGTGTTGGTGAGGGTATATAGGAGATACCCTCACATACTAGCAAACCCCATGCACATAGAGTGGCCTTTAATCCCCTTTTTTGCAATATTAACTAGTAAGTATGTATACACCAAAAGGGAAATTATTGGTCGAAAGCGAATACTGAATCTAGGAAACAGTTGGCTGAATAGCCGAATGTGATATGTAATATTATAGCTTTTCTTCCTAAAATTGCTGTAATGGCTGCACCTTAAAGCTACCTGATTATGGCAAAAACATGATTATGACAAAACCTGACTTCAGTAACCAAGTAAAATAACTTTTGAATGCATTAATTAGCTCTTCACTAAGTCCCTCCCCAATCCGACCTTGTCCAATAGGCACGTTGGAATTGGAAAGCTTGAAAGCTTGACCTGCATAGCAACAGTTTCTAAAGTATTTGGATTGTCATTGGACTGTGACTAAACCCCGCCCAAAGCGTGGGGTTTAGAGAAGGGCCCATTGTATACGCTATTCAGTTTTATATTTTCTGCCAGTTTGGGCCGAGTATTTTCTGCACCGGAATATTTGGTGCATCACTACTACTAAGTAGGTTGGTGCCTTGCATGGTTTCCCCCACCATCAGTGTTTGAATGTGTGTGTGTGTGAATGTTCTGCATGATCTGTGTAAAGCACCTTTGATAAAGGCACTACACAAATGCACTAGTAAACATTTGTAAGAGACGATGCCCTTTTGTTTGGGTACCCTGCCAAAGAAACAGATTGAGAAGAGCAATTCACCAATGATTTGCCAGAACTGAGCAGCATTTGGCTGGTCGTGGCTGTTATTCTCTTTCCATCTGGTGAGCCTGTAGATGACCGGACCAGTGTTGTCCACAGTTTACACTCCCGTCAGTCTACGGGATAAGGGCACTATCGTCATGATCCACTATACTGCATGTTAGACGCAGAGTTGTAAACCCAGGTAGTTCCCCAGTGGTGTAGAGTACATCCTACAGATGCAATTCTATAGATCAGGGACGCATTTGGACAGTGAACTCTGAATCCCGGGACCAACTACCGCGAACAGCATGTACAGTAATATATGAATCCCCCATGTTCATTTCTTTCAGATCAGTCTACATTTCAACATGAATACAAACCTTACCTTACCATAAATATGACTCCGGGACTCTAAAATACCCTCCCTGCATCCCAGGACTCATTAGATTGAAAACCTGTTTACATCACTGGACCCCCAAAATGATACTCATCAGCCGTTTAAAAATATAGAGAAGGCTTTTCTTTGACGGCTCTAGCAGTGATTCTCAACCCACTTCTTTTCAACGGCCAATCCCCTGTTTCATCATTTGGCTGTGGAACCCCCCGTGTCATGGCATCTCTTGAGAGTTTACAAATAGATCCTAACTGGTCCATTTGGTTCCATTTGTACACTCTCAGAGTTACAGCCCCACCACGGACAGACCGCACTTTGGGAACCACTGGGCCAGACGATGCCATACGTGCCACAGTGAGTTCTATTGCCGTCAGCAGCACAGCTTGTACATTACCGTAATAAGCCTGGCAAAATGTCATGAACGCATGCAAACAGAAAACATCCGCAGGCTACAAAACAAAGCTTTAAATCTAGGATGATGTTTCCCCCCCATGTTTTTCCATGTCTCTGTTTTTGTCTCTTTCTCTTGTGATTCAGGACTGGCTAGTGACTGGTGATATTTATTCAATTCAAAGGAGCTTTATTGGCATGAGAAAACATGTTTACAGTAAATGATAGTGCCAAAACAAGCGTTACAATGAAATGTTTTTTGTGCATCATTATTGTTTTATGGTAGGACACCTTCTGGTTGTTTCAAAGCATTATGTGGTACTATAGCTACTGAAAAATAGCAGACTTACAAGCTCACAGTGCACCACCGAGTGGTGTGTAGGCAGCCAAATATTGTTGATTTTGGGGGTCCTTTTTTGTTTAGAAGACATTTGTAGACTCGATTCTCAGGTCAAAATATTGATTAAATACTGGGTGGGTGTCGGTTGCTACTCCTCTCTAAACCGAAGCTATATAGGATGTTTTTGGTATACTCTACTCACCCCTTTTCTCTCCTTATTTTCTCATCCATCCCACTGACTCTCCTCTCCTCCACCACTCAACTTCATATTTCATACTTCATATTTTTTGTCAACGCCCTCCCCTCCATCTCCTGTGGTCTCATCACCTCAGGTCTGCAACGATTTATCGTAATCACAGCGATTATTTGGTTAGTTGTCCACAGTAATCAATTAATCTGACCTTTTGCTATTTATCATGATGTAACTAAGCTAAAGAGGGGTGAGCTAACTCTCTTCCCTTTACAATCTGATGAGGCTTGAGCATTTATTTTTAAATGATCTACACTGTGCTTGTACACAGATTTGTTTAAGAACAGAACTCTACCTCACCTCCACTCTATTGGCTCATTATGAATCTGCTGGAGACTGCTGTGGTGTGATTGGCTAAAACGCTGCCCCCCCTCACAAATTAGCATTGCCTGTCCTGAGCCCAATGAATGTTTTGTTTGTTTGACAACAACAAAGTTCTGGACAACAGGATGAAGCAAGTGTCTGTAGGGAAGCAGCTGCAGCTTCAAAGTAGAAGCAATGTAGAGGATCAAACAGATTTGTTGCACTTTTTTCCCTATGCAATCAATGCCTAGAACTACAACACCTAAGGCACATGCACATTCAGATCCAAGCCAGGGTTTGCACATGTAGTGCCACCCACTGTACAAAGAGACCAGGGACCACCTGTTTGTTATGCAGTAATCAATGTTAAATTGCTAATAGATGTTGTTTTGTTTCCTTTTTCATATTAATAAAGGCCGCCTTTATTTTGTCTGCCCTGCCTGCGCAGTTGTCTTACTAATTTGATTCAGCGCTAAGACAAAAATAAACAAGGGTGAGCGTGTGATCTCTCCTACGTTTTCCTTTCATAGCACACAGCCCACAGCGAGCACACTCTCAGACTAGTGTAATTGTTAATTCTCGTTACCTTTTTTCTGATGAAAGGGATGACTAGATACTGTGACAATTCTGTCAGCAAATAAGTAGACTAAAATGTTGGGAAGTGGACAAGAGACGAGTCAAAGCAAGACAAGTCATTTTCTGTTTGGTTGTACCCCCAAAATAGCCACGTTGACACAAGCTTGTAAATCGGCTATTTCCGCAAGGCATAAAATGTGCCATTTGGACCGCATCAGTGCCAGGCAAAATGCTTTTTAACTGTCAAAATCAATTGTGTATTTAGTTGTAAATGAAACTAGATGAAACAAACTTTAGACCATTTCATCCATCCATCCATTCATCTATCTTTACCTGCTTATCCATAGTCGGGTTGCGGGGGGCTACAGCTCCACCAGAGAGACTACCGCATGACTGAACTTCTCACTCTATCTCTAACTTAACTAAAACTATACGTCAAAAGTTGCTTCCAAAATAAACAGCGTCTCTTGCAGTATAGGTTGTTTTGAGGAGTTTGTGTAAGGGAGGTAGAGAGGGTCTACTAGTGCTTCTGGTGAGGGCAAACAGGATTAGTCATAGTACACGATTATACCATGAAATAAAGTGGTGCCTGCTCATTAGCTCTGCTTGTCCCAAACAAGCCTGAAGCCATGTCTGGTGATTGTGTGTGTGTGTGCGTGCGTGTGTGCCCTATGCATGCTGTGTTGGTGACCAACCCACACAGACTCCCTCAGTCTCAGTGAGGCCTGCCGCAGCAACAGGGACGTGTACACATGGACAAGATAACGGGGCTTCAGCCTACTGCCCTTTTTACCCATCTGTAAAACAACAAAGCTTTTTCACACCATGAACTAGCAGCATCTGCTATGGTGAAGTAAATTGTGCATTTAGGTAGCACCTTTTATCCAAGGCACTTTAGATAGATTGTGCATTACATTCACATACACTGACGGGGAGGAAACCATGCAAGGCACCAACGTGCACATCTGGAGCAATTAGGGGTTCCTTGAGTCATGCTCAAGGACACTTCGACACTAACTCTGGTTCAAACTGGCAACCTTGACGTCATCATCCAGTAGGGCTTCACAATTAATCGAAAACGAATTGAAATCGAGGTTTCAGAACTTACAATGTAAAAAAAAAATCAAATTGAAAATCGTGATTTCTCCACAATCATGGTAGAACTGTGTCATACTCGCTCACAGCCTACCTTACCGTAAAAAGTGTTACATTAAATGAGAAAAGAAACATGCAATGTGTTCTGCTGTTTACTTTAAGAAGAGGTAGTCCAAGGCTCCAATAAGAGAAAAGAAATACTGGGGGGGGATTTCTACTTGAATGTTCATTAAGAGAAAGAAAAGCGATGTTGGCTCTTTATCCATCATCTTTGTTCAAAGGGAACAGCCCTACTCTCAGTTGGAGGGAGGAGAATCAAATAAAAAAAATATATATATTTTTTGTTTTATGCCCCCCAAAAAATCGAAAATTGAAATTGAGGTTTCTGAGGAAAAAAATCGAGGTTTTATTTTTAGGCAAAATCCTGAAGCCCTATCATCCAGCCACTCTGATCCACTGCTGCCGGAAAGAAATGCAAATGCCACTCCTCTCCATGCCATGCTGAAAGGCAGCATTCAGGAAGGAGTGCTGGGTTTGTGCCCTGAACATAGCTGATCTACAAGCCTGTTGTGCACCAGCTATTTTCGTCAAAAGTGCCCTCTGATGAGGTTTCATCCCCTGCCCCTCTCTTAGCACTCTCTGCTCGTTCCTGCGCAGCAGAGCCCTGCGGCAGGCAATAGTCCTGCGCTGTGCCACACGGCGCGCCGTCATCACATATCACTGCTACACAACAACAACAACCGTTGTTTTGAAGTAGCTTCATTATTATTTAAGTGGTGGAGACGCAGCAATAAACGGATTTACCGGAAAGATGAATCCAGAAGCAGTCATTTCTCCTGGTCGGTTGGGGGGGGGGGGGGGGGGGGGGGGGGGGGTTGTTATGAATAAAATCTCAGTTGGCTCACTGGCAAGGGAAAACGGAAGCGTTCATATGAATGTGACGAGCACCGGCACACCTGAATTGAATTAGTGTAATCATGGACCCAGGCAGAGCAAACATTGAGCTGGTGAATCTTTTTATTTGTTTTTTTGTTTTTCATTTCTCAAACCGGCTAGTCCAGTTTCTACATGGCTTTGGGTCTCCTACTAACATTGTGCAAGCGCGGGAAGTGAGCACAGCCTCTTAATTGCAACATGGAGTTGCCCCTATATGGACTTATGGAGGTCTTCCATTTCCTCCCATAACCAGGAGTAACCTTCCTTTGCTACTTTGCGCTGTCAAATGCTCTTTAGAATTGTTCCAAAAAATGAGATCAGAACAGCGTCCGCTCTGATCAAACCCATGGACAGAGAAGCGATGTCGTGCGAGGAAGTGAATGAGTTGCTTACAAGTATTGCCTAGCAATGGCAGCTGTAAACCAATCTATTACAGCAGTTTTCTATCCTTTAAAAAGGACCTAAATGCGCCTATACGCACCCTTAGGTGTGTGTGTGCGCGTGCGTGCTTGCATGTGTAAAAAAATGATACTATTTCCCATGGCTCGGGTGGACCGAGCCAGGCAGGGACCGTGACACACATTGCTTGATGATGGAGTGCAGTGCATGTGGCTGCACCACTCAAAAACCAACGGCCAGCCTGGTGGTGGGTGTACTTGAGACCTGACATGTCCTGGACTCTGGTCGTAGTTGCATTGCAAGCCAGCCAGGGGCGGAGGTGGAATAAAACGGTTCTTCAGTCGAGCTTGTGGTTGAGCAAGCGAGAGAGAGGGAGAGAGAGAATGAGAGAAAGAATGAGTGAAATTAGAGGATGTTTGATGAAAACAAAAGGCGCAGCCTTGGGACGGTAACTGGGAGCGACAGGCTGTGATTAGCAGCCAGCATTCTCCTTGAGTCACAGAGACGATGGGGTCTGGGGGGAGGGGCTACGGGTAGAAGGAAAGAAAAAACGCACACTACGAAGTTATCTGTTGTCGATGTGCTGGGTTGGACACTCGCCGTCGCTTTCATAATTCTAGCCTAGAAATTAGCGATGTTCCGATACTGTTTTGGTATCAGCCATTTTCTTTTGTCATATCGGTACAATTCCCAGTATTGGTTCTTCTTTGTCATATTGACAGATATGCCAGTTTAATCAGTGATCGGACACAGGGGTAAGGGGTTGACACTATGGCAGGTAACTAAAATGTGGAGTTTGTTTTGGAGTTGCCCAAGTTCCCATTTGAGTGAGGAGTCTGCTATTCTTGGCTGTATGTCATGATATCTTTCCCATGTATATAATTCTCTAGGTATATCGCTATTTGGTATTGTTATTGGCTAAGACAAAAATTGTGATTATTGGGATTGGAAATGAAAGAAATGTATGACATTTGCTATAAGCTATTTAGACCTGACAGAATGATGCACCGAATATTCGTCTGTATATTCATCGATTTTGTCCCAAATAGGCAGAAAATATGTCACAGAATAAGTGTATGCATTAAAAAATATTATGCATTCAAAAACCATATGCTGCTCTTTGCTTGTAAGTGTCGTGTCATGAGCCCATACCCCACCCCCCAAAGACACACACTAATCTGTCTGATATTACTCCTTACACACACACACCATATAGGTCACTGTGCCATATTTGTTTTGATCGCATATTTGGGAAAGTTGTGGTGGGTATTGTCAGTGAGGGGGGTGGGGGTGGTCAGTGCATTGCAGTCAATCACAGTGCTAGCCCTTTAGTCCTGGCCTGGCCAGGCTGGCGGGTCGGCGAATAAGCCTCCAGGATTAGCATAACTGTACGAGACCCAGACAGACATGAGGAGGGTGTGTGTGTGTGGAGGGAATTTGTGGTGGGGGGTAAGGGGTGCACTGTTGGGGGGGTTCCGGGGGGAAGCAGCAACAGATGGGGGGGCACCCAGATTAAAGTCTCGCTGTGCTTTTAAACTCGATCCGGGGTATGGACTTGTGGACTGGCTGGGTGAATTGTGAAGCAAATAACGTCCCCTCCACCACCTTGTCTCCGCCACCTCAGCAACACATGCCTCCACCCAATGATAATCCCCCTTACCCCCTAAACCCCCTGCCCCCAAACCCTATGGTAATGGCAAGCATTAAAGGTGTGTCCTGCGTTTTTAAACATTTGATCATGAACTCTCTGTCTGTCTAACTGAGACCCACCCCCTCTCCCTCCCTCCTTTCTGTATCCATCTTTCATGTTTACAACACAGACTTGGAAGCAAGTGTGCACACACACACACACACACACACACACACACACACACACACACACACACACACACACACACACACACACACACACACACACACACACACACACACACAGTGAATTATTCCTTTAATCAAGGCCTCCTAGGTTACAGAGAGAGATGTTTTTCGGTAGTGAGGCTGAGATGGAGGGTGTTCACTGAAGGCCAGGGATAGGGGGGAGGAGGCGGGGGGAGTTGCTGGGTGTTTTGGAGGGGTGAGAGATTAGCAAATAACTGGGCCATGGGTAAATACACACACGCACGCACACGCACACACACACACACACACACACACACACACACACACACTGGTCCCTTCTCTCACCCAGTGAGCAATCTGAGAGGGAAAACTACCCTGGAACCTTGTGCTTCTATGGTGGCTAGAAGTCTCTCTTCTCTTCTCTCTCTCTCTCCCTCCAAATTAAAGGAGCTTTATTGGCATGAGAAAAACATACATTTACTTACTTACTAGATAACTTACTTACTAGATCTAAATAGTAAACAGAGCTGTATTACATTGACACTTTAGGTAATACCGTCTTGTGGAACTTTATACTCGGATGATTTGCATTCCTTAAGGTGCTTGTATTTCTTTTGACATCCTTCTCCTGTCACAGCGCATCACAAATCTTGCTGCTGTGTTTACATTGTTGTACTTCACCCAGTAGGTATGGAGGAGCTTTTTGTCATGGTTTCAAAATTGGTTTCAAACCTTGGGAGATTGTAATCTGTGGGAGCCAATGCATGTCTCTGATGTCTCTTGGTACAATGGACAGACAGTGTGTGTCTCTGTTGTCTTGGTGCAGTGGACAGACAGTATGTGTCTCTGTTGTCTTGGTGCAGTGGACAGACGGTATGTGTCTCTGTTGTCTTGGTGCAGTGGACAGTATGTGTCTCTGTTGTCTTGGTACAGTGGACAGGCAGTATGTGTCTCTGTTATCTTGGTACAGTGGACAGACAGTTAGGAAGTGAAGCTCATTCTCTACCACATTTTGTGGGCAGTGGGTGCATAGTCTGTCTTCTCTTGGGAGCCGTCTCTCTCTCTCTCTCTCTCCTCTCTCTCTCTCTCTCTCTCTCTCACTCTCTCTCTCTCTCTCTCTCTCTCTCTCAGTCTCTCTCTCTTAGTCTTTCCCTGTTTTCTTCTGTATCTCTCTCCTCCATCTCTCTCTCTCTCTCTCTCTTGCTGAAATCTTCCTCGCTCCGTTGGCCCTGCCGGCACACTCTGACCCACAATCCACCACCGTTGGCTGTGTGCGTGCTGGAGCCAGCCAGCCGCACTCGCACACTCACAGCACAACACAACAGTGCACGCTGCACACAACCGCCGCCAGGGACACAGAGCCAGGCTCACCACTGAGGAGCCTGGCTCCCATTAGAGAGCTGGGGAGAGAGATGAGATAAGGTGTGATTTGGGACCCTATAGATCAGGGTTTTTTTCAACAGGTGGTCATGGGACCACTAGTGGTCCCTTAGAAGATTCCAGGTGGTCCTCAGGCTAAATGGTGGAAAGTTGCTTAGCCAGATGTAACTCTTTGAGAGCGTAAACATGAAACCAAATGGACCCTTGCGGGTCCATTTGGTTTCATGTTTACACACTCAAGAGTTAAAATATTCATCATCTGAACTAGCTCAAGTCTATGCAACTAGAGAATGTAGAAGATTAATGATCATTTTGATCTGTATGTTTGCCTGTTTTGTTTTCTCCGAAATCCACAATCCAGGCTGGAATTGTGGACAAAGGCAAAAGCAATTTTTAGCTTCGGCTTCGGGGTTTGTGGGGCAAAAAGTCATCAGATGGTGGTCCATCCATGGCTCAAATTCTGAATAAATAGTGGGCCCTGGTTTGAAGATCGAAGATTGAAAACCACTGCTATAGATGAATACAAAATCAATATCAACATCCTAATACTGTCCAATAATTAGATGGGGACCGGGTGAAATAATGACAGGCAGTTTCTGCTGTCGAAATATGACTCCCCAGTCAAAGAAAATGCTGTTTGAAATGGACACCACTGCTTTCTATAAGGTCAGGTTGTGATTTGGCCCTGATACAAAATCAATATCTACGTCATAATACTCACCAATAATTAGAGTTGGGCGGTACTGGCTGGTGAACTAAAGAAAGAAAGTCTTACTTCCTCTAATAGCAAGCTAAAACATGGACCTTGGTTGAAAATAAAAGCAAAGTTGTCATCTCAACCCATTTTGGGCGGGAACCCCTGTACCCTGGACCCCTGTACCTGGGAACCGCTTAGTACTTTAGCTTTTGAAAAATAACAGATCTACAAGCTTGTAGTTCTGTAGTAAAAATGTGATATAATTCTTTAAATATTTTGTTACAGTTAGCGTTTTTATGAAATATTAAGGACTGGCAGATTTTTTTCCCAGAATAAAATGAACTGATAACAAACGGTTCTCAGGCCAAATTAAAGTGATACTTCAACATTTTTTGCAATAAATAAATAAAAAATAAAATTAATATATACTGTATATATGGGTCAATTATGGGCATTGTAGTCCAGCGTAACATCACAGACACTGGGCTCAGTTGTAAAATATCTAAAACCACATATTCCACACTTAAGGACCCCCCAGGAAAGTGTTCTGAATCTCCTAAATGTCATTCACGCACGCACACACACACACTCTCTCTGTCTGTACTCTTTGCACCGCTGGGGAGGTGTCAGAGAGGGAGGAGGTTGGAGAGGAGAGGACAGGGTTTGAGGGGAAGGGAAGAGGAGCTGGCGGCTTGGCCTGGTGCCCAGCGGAGCTATACCACCACCACCACCACCACACATTCTGCCTCGACCTTGGACAGGGCACAGCCCTGGAGGGAGAGAGAGAGGGATCAGAAAGATCAGAAAACACAGCTTGCACAGCGCTATTCTCTTCCTCCTACCGGCCATTATCCACAAGGCCAGTGGTTTTCGACCTTTTTCATACCAGGGCCCACTAATTATTCAGAATTTGAGCCACGGACCACCATTTGAGGACATTTTATCCCCACCGACCCCAAAACTAAAGATTTCTTTATCTTTTGTCTACAATTCCAGGATGGATTTTGTGAAAACAAAACAGTCAAACATACAGATTAAAATGAAAATGACCATTAATGTTCTACATTCTCTAGTTGTGTAGACTTGGGCTAATTCAGATGATTAATATTTGAACTCTTGAGTGCTTAAACATGAAACCAAATGGACCCGCAACCGCAAGGGCCCAATTGGTTTCATTTTTATGCTCTCAAGAGCATAAACCAACCACCAATTAGCCTGGGGACCATTTAGCCTGGTACCTGAAAGGATTCCACCACTGGTGGTTCCCAAACCCCTGCACCAGGATGAAACACATAACTATAAACATGAGCTGTGTGTGTGACCCTCGCTGCCCCCCCACACCATAATTATCATGTTCCCATTATGGTCTTTGATCTGAAAACTGATTCTACAAAATGTCTAAAAATGTATTAAATCCGGACACTTTTCTGAATGAAGCCCCAGCTTTCTATGTCAGCTTTCAGCTCAATATTTCATGTCAAGGACCCTCAAAACCCTTTTATGGCCGTCGCCAATCCCTTTCTGAAAAACATGCAGTTCCAGGCAGGCAGGGACAACCCTGGGAAGCAAAATATTTGAGTTAAAATTAAAAACTTCCGCTGTGACAGAATATTCGAAGATTTGTGACGCATTTTCACGATCTTTCAAAAAATGGCAGACATAAATAGCAGATCTACAAGCTTCAGGCTTGTAGAGATCTGATATTGTTCAATGGCTAAAACTAATGCTTTCAATAGCTAAAGCTAATGCTAGCTAATTGAAACACCCACCTTAATTATTTCTAATGCCACAACAGCAGACTTCTGTCCAGCTGTCGGCCCAGAACGAAGATTAATCACAAAGACAGAGATTAATTAACACTTTGACTCTCCAATTTTCGATTTGTAAACCATATCTCTCTGCTGCAGTTGTTTGCTTACCTTTTGGAACATAACGTCGAAAGTATTTGCGGCGTTGATCCATGAAAATCCCCCATAAAATATTTACATGGCTTGTTATTGAACCGAAAAATACACTGCCGCGATCGATAACAACAACAACAGTAGAGCAGACTAATGGCCACAGCAAACACACCACCACCACCACCACCACCACCACTGGCTTGAATTGGACTCATTTTCCCAGAAGCCTCTGCACTCTTGAGGACCCGTCGCTTTACAGGTCGCACTGACACTACTAGTATGATCTGGGCTTGGTTGTGCCACAGCTATCCGATTTACGGCAGGTACCTCATCCAAAGTTATTGGCCATAACGACAATTTATTATGTCTGATATATCTATCTGTCAAAATGTCTCATCGTCACATCCCTAGTTTCTGGTAATATTATTATTATTGTCCAATCACATCATATATCTTTAGAATATTTGGGTTGTCAAGTTGATGCTGCTGTCATTTTCTTTTTTTTAAGTAGTCTGTCTAATGTCTGTGTAATAATTCTTGATTGAATGCTTAATATTTACATAGTGGATTTCCATTCAGCCTCATTGTTAGACATGGGAGTCCATTAGAAACAATGAATATAATGAAGTCCTGTACCTCAGATCAGTAGTCATCTGTTTGGCTGTCGGCCGGAGGCTGATGTACTGTAGAGTCCTATAATAATATTAATTCAAATTGTTAAGCTGGAGAGGCCAGCAGCCAGCAGGTGTTGAGGAAAAGATTGGTTGAGAATCTCTGTCCACACATACAGTAACAGTAAGTAGTAGTACATTAGCAGGGTTGCCAACTCTCATCAATACTATAATTAAGGAGTTGTCTGTCTGAATGTCTGAATGTCTGAAGCGAGCATAACTCATCACTGGCTGCACCGATCACTATGATTTTTCACACAGTCATTGACCATAACATTAGGAAGAGACTGAGGAAGCCCTTTTTTCAAATTAACAAATTGTTGATTAATAATGAATTTATTGGTGAATTAAATTTCCCCATTCGCTTAACATTGGCAATTCCCTTTTCGGCCACAGGGGTAATGCAAATACCAACACACACACACACACACACACACACGCACACGCACACACGCACACACACACGCACACACGCACACACACACACACACACACACACACACTTTATGACTGGCCATTGCAGTGTCTGTGCGTGTGCATTAAAGCAATCCTTCATCAAATCCTTCATTCCTCCATCATTACCCACACAGTGAGTACATTATTTGGTGTTCATATATTCACAACGGGTAAGGCCCTAGTAAGAAAAATAAGCCAAACCACCTCCAAAAACAACTCTCAGTAGGAGCTCAGTAATGGCCATATGATCCATTATAAATACTATATGTCTATAATAGTGGATGTTTTTGGTCAGTTATTGTACTATTTACAGTACACATATAATTTAGCTAGGGCTTAATAAAGACGCCAGACCCTTTGTGTCACTCAATGTGATTCACACATCTGCAAAGAGAATGTACAATCATTTCATTGTGATCAATATTTGCCTGTTATCTCTTCTATCACTACCGACGTCAACACAGCGTGAAATTGTGGACACAATTGCTATCCAACGACGACAAAATGCTCTTTAGTTTTGAGTCTGAGAGGCTTAAATGTCAGCAAACGGTGGTCCACGGGTGCAAACGTAGAATAAATAATGGGCCTTGATCACATTATCGTTGAAAACTACGAAATCTCAAAGCCACCGACTTCTCTTCCTCTCCACATCCACCTCCACTGCTACAGATTGCACAGAGGGAAGCCACGCCGGCGTTGGACCGTGTTCTGTGTTTAAAACAGGAAGTCCACACCCTTGCGTCTTTCCTCTAGAATCCTAAGAAAGGAGGAGGGTTGTGTGTGTGTGGGGGGGGTTGGGTTGGGGGTCACTAGAGGAAAAGGCAGGACGGATTCAGACCCTGGTCAGTCCGGCCACGAAGGCTTCTCCCTGTGTGATCTCATATCCGATCCACCCTCGTAGGAAGCGAATTAAATCCCACTTCTGTCATAACGTCTAAGATCTGTTTATTGTTTTGGGTTTTTTGAGTGGTTTGCGAGACACTCTTATATACGGCAAGGCGTGTCCCTGCCTGGTTGGGGTCTGTTTGTCCGTTTGTCCATACGTACGTACGAGTATAGAATAGCCTTTGTTGATCACTGTTGCACAGCCTAACAAACACACGCGTGCACCACTGTGACTCGGGAGCTAGAGCAGGTCGCACAATGATGTGTGTGTGTGTGTGTGTGTGTGTGTGTGTGTGTGTGTGTGTGTGTGTGTGTGGACTATGTAAAGCGCCTTGGATGAAGGCACTATATACTGTAAATGCATCATTTATTGCACACACACACAGTGCACGCGTGCACACACACACACAATACCTATTATCCCACGATTACTTCACATGGGTCTGCTATTGATGCAAATATGCAATCTGATGGAGGATGTAACGTCACTACAGAGTTTTGTATGAAAGAGCAACTCAAAAAGCCTCAATTTTCATATTTTTAAGTTGTAAACGCGGCGTCCTTCCGTGTCGTGTCACTGTGGCTTTTTACGTGCACAACAAACCCCAAATCAAAGCAGGCTTTAGGGCTTTACATGCTGGGATCCTGTGTGTCAGTGACTAGAAGTCTGACTGCAGAGAGACGCGCTCAGTCACAACCTGCTAGAGGTGCTGTCTGGATCGTTCTCAGCAGCACTGGGGGAAAAGCAATGTAGGAGAAACTAGGGGCACTTTCTATTAGGGCTGTTGAATGATTAAAAATTTTAATCAAATTAATCACAACTTCAAAATTAATTTAATCATGATTAATCACCATTCGAACTATGTCCAAAATATGCATGTTTTCCTGTACAGGATTTCAAAATTTAAAAAAGAAACAGAATCTGTGAAAAAAATAACCATTTATCTTTAAAATATTTATCAAAATAGGTGATCTACAAGCCCTCAATGCTTGTAGATCCTCCAGCTATACTTTATGGCTCTGGTTACAGGAAGACACACAGCTATGTATCCGTAAAACCGTGCGCTTCCCTTTTGTCTCAATGAGAAAATGCTCAGTGGGTTGAGTCAGTGTGCACATGAGTTAATTGAGTTAAAAATTTTAATCAGATTAATCAACAAAATTAATTTAATCCCATTAATTAACTATTTTCAACAGCCTTACTTTCTATACAACAATATTGCAATATATCGATCAGACCCCTAAACGATAGGTGAGTCGTTCGGCAGGCTGTCATTTTAATTATCAACATCTAATAAACACATAATCAACCTGGTCCCTGATCCAAGTCAGCCCCGACCGCGAATAGCACTCCCATGGCATGGGCGCCCCGCCGCCCCATTTTTAGTATTATTATTATTTTTTTTACAATTTATTTTAATTACAATCATTTTAAAACAAAAAAGCACAAAAACAAATAAATAAATAGATCAATTTAAATTATTCAACTGCGGTATAATAATAAGCACTTGTTTGTCCTTGAAACTGCATCAGTCACAGACAG
>CM076988.1:18321169-18526169 GCA_039105355.1 Benthosema pterotum
TGGTGTGTAGTTTCCAGTGTGTGTGTGTGTGTGTGTGTGTGTGTGTGTGTGTGTGTGTGTGTGTGTGCGCGCGCATGCGAGAGAGAATCGGTGAACATAATGCACCTATCTAATCTATGTGACATATAACACGCCTTGGATAAAGGCGCTATAACAGTGCACCATTTACAGTACCATTGTTGTCTTGTTCATGTGACTGACGGTGTTCCTCCTCCTCCCTCCACAGCGACCCAGGGCGAGGCGCGGGTGTGTGCCTTCATGGACCGCCAGCAGCCGCAGCATTCGGAGTCCGGCGGCGGGGAGCACCGCGGGATGCCCCCGCCGCCGGGCGACGAGGGACGCATCTCGCCCGAGAACAACTCGGTCAGCTGCGACAAGGGGAGCCACTGCTACGGCCTGTGGGAGAAGAGCCCGCCCGGGGACGTTCACCTGGTCAAACAAGGTGGGATTGATTGATTGATTACTGCATTGACAGAGACGCAAGAACGCCCTGAGGCTTGCTTCTATTGTGGCCATTTTAGGGAAAAGGGGACACAGGGAGCAATAATATAAAACACAGGAAAAACAAAGTAAATGCTTTGTATTTTTTGTCATGTCCCCCTCAGGGTGAATGCATTGAATTAATACTTCTGGCGCCGCCCTGTTGGTCATATGAGATGAGACATGATACAAACTCCATTCAGGAACTTCCGGTGTTTTTCCACAGAGAGTGAAAACAGGAATTAACCACGGCTGCTCCAGGAGTTTTTTTTTTGCTCTCATATCAATTGGTGGAATTTTGCCAAAAATCATTATAAGGGCCAGGACGGAAGATGATGAAGACGATGATGAATGGAAAGCATGTATAGCGGCCGAAATAAATCTTAGAATAATCATATATATTTCAAAGTAAGAATTACGGTCCTATACTGTGGGATCCTCTGTCAGAGGAGGATGATGGAGAGATGATAAACTGAAGGATGAGAGTAATGATGGCCGTCAGGGACCAGCATGCATTATTTTAATTAAAGATGAGACGCTCCTCAGTCCTCCCTTATCCTGCTGACAGGATCGTATGATGGTGTGTTAGGAGTAGGACTCAGGGACATCCAACGACAAACACCATATATTTTATATACTGTATATATATGTAGGCTACATGTAGCATCATGCATGTAAAGTATTTTACCAGCTCCGTAATTGGGCACATTGTGCAGTTGCAGTTTGTAGTAATTACCAGAAAAGAGATTGTTGGTGTTCTTTTTTAAAAAATCTACTTTTCTTAATGGCTCACCATTAAGAAAAGAACCTCAGAGATTAAGTGACCGACTGTAAAATCCTGACCCTATGTATCCCAATGGGGAGGGCAGTGGCTCCATAGCCAGCAAGAGGGAAGCATTTTCATTCTGATTTAGAATAATGTCATTTGAAAACGGCGGGGCAACGAGCCACTGAAGTATGCTGCAAAGATGTCTTGTTCTAATAGTCACACACTCACTCGGCTTAAAATCCAGTTGGCATAGTTGGCATAGTGCAAGTGCAATAAACCTCCTGAACCCGAAGGCATCTTTCTGGCTTCATATCCACAAAAAAATTTCTCTGGTTCTGTTCTGCCGTCTCCCTGCTGCACTAAAACCTCCCCGCTCTGGTGAATGATGGCCGTGTGATTTATGGTGTTTCAGCGGCGTGTTGAGTGACACGTTTGACTCTTCATCTGCTGAGTCTGAATCCAAAGTATCAGGCCGGGGAGCACGGTGTTAGTGCTGTTGCCTTCAATCCCGGCTAGGGACGCTGTGGGTGCTGGCGGCGGGTTTCCTCTGTTGTATCAGTGCCAAGCTGCGTTATAATTACAAATAAAATCCTATTAATCTTAGCTTTTTGTGGCCCACCTGGCTTTGGGCTTTATTGTTCATTCAGGGCAATAACCCTGCTCTCTCTCTCTCTCTCTCTCTCTCTCTCTCTGTCTCTGTCTCTGTCTCTCTCTCTGTCTCTCTCTCTCTCTCTCTCTCTCTCCCCCCCCTCCATTCTCTCTCAGGGTGCTGGCCTCACCTGGCGGACCAACTGGACTGCCATGGGGACCGCTGCGTGGTCACCAACTGGCCCCCGCAGATCCAGAATGGAACGTACCACTTCTGCTGCTGCGGCAGCGACATGTGCAACGTCAACTTCACGGAGGACTTCCCCCGCCCAGCCCCACCACCGCACAGCCCCCATGTATGTCACACACACACACACACACACACACACACACACACACACACACACACACACACACACACACACACACACACACACACACACACACACACAGCCGCACAGAGCTATAGAGCTATAGAGTAAAAAACAGTTGTGACATTGAGGGGTCATAAACTGAGCACTCAAGCTGCTGTTCATGCAGCCTGAATTGGGACAAAGTGGTCACCACTCTCTATAGTAGGGAGAAGTAGCCAATGAAAATATTTTAATGAAATGAAATCGCCTTTTAAACTTTACTTTACCTTTTAAATACTATAGCCTATTTGTTGTCAACATTCTTAAGAAGTCTAAGAGCCGAGGTCATGAAGTGAACAGAGTTTTCATAACTCTATGGCACGTGCACATACACACACACACGGAATGTTCGCAGGCATACTTCCGTGGTGAGTCATGTCTTGGAGACTTCACACTCTCACGGTCGTAAGGTCTGCAGACATATTTATTTACGGTGGATCTGTTTACACACTCTTACGCCACTCTGGTTTGTTCTGTGTTCGTGTTTACACTGATCATAACTGCACTGGTCTGCTTCTATATTTAAATATACTGCGTGTGTGTCTGTGCAAGCAGTCCCACTGTCGCATGCATGCATGCATTCACTGCATTGCATCCCTCAGAATGGGAAATGGTACATTTATGAAGCGCTTTTATCCAAAGCGCTTTGCATGTATAGGTGCATTATGTGGCCAAGGCACAGAACCCCAGATTGCTCCCAATGTGGTGGTTGTGTCTTACATGATTTCCGCTGCCAAAATACATAGTGATGCACTATGTATGTATTTTAAAGATAAAGGCAAGATGCATGCATGCACCATTTACCTTTGCATAGATTCTGCCCAGAGCAGACAGACAGTCAGTGCACAGATCAGACAGACAGACAGTCAGTGCACAGATCAGACAGACAGACAGTCAGTGCACAGAACAGAGAGATAGAACAGTGTCAGGTTTCAAGGTTGTTCCTCCTCCAGTACAGTAGCTGCTGCTGCTATAAACACACAATGTCAGACATTCAAAGGACCGCTTGCTTCAAAAGACGACCTCCTCCGTTTCCGGTACATCCGGGTGGGTGCAGCGTTCCGTAGTTGGTGGCTCGGCGATCCGGTGCGCCACCCACGGGTCGTGACGTGATGCTCGCTATTGCCGCACAAAAACAATGCCCCACCCCGAGTTCAAATCCGACTCCCTTGCAGGTCTTGTCTTGGCGGCGTGACTCTCATCCTCTCTCTGTCCAGAGCATTTCATCGTGTTCTCTCACCTACACTCTTGTGTCGACAAAAATAAATGAACAGTGGTGTAAAACGTTTTAATATGTTGTCATGTGTAGATGCACCGCTGTTTACAAGCAAAAGTCGCAATTCAAAATCTAGTTCAAATGTATTTTAGACATAGCGATATCCAATCGACAAGCTCACACTGCGTTCCTGTGTTCACACAAAGCATTGTGAGCTTCCAGAGCATCTATTTTTATTGTTTTGTCGTTGCTGTCAAAATCAACAAAATTAATAATGACAAATGTAGTGGGAGCAAAAATCCAGTGTTTGGATGCTAGATGTAGTGGAAGTGGAACTATTGAACATCTTGCCTGCGTTCCAGCCTGATTCGCCCACGTTCCCATGCATCTGAAAATGTCACTTCACCAAGTGACATTTTAAGTGACATTTTAAACGCGATAGAAATCGGGGTAAAAAAATAATAATACCGGTAGTCCTGTACAAGTAAAAACAAAACACTTCAAAATTGTACTCAAGGACAGTAAATGTAGTTACTTCCCACCTCTGTAAATGGTGAAAGTGCAGATCAAGGGAAAGTGAAAACCGAATGCTCCAGTGAGAGCTGATGTACTGTCCTTGTCCCAGCGGCGAGGACACAGAGATGGACACTGAACAAAGGAAAAGAAATAATAATAATAATAATAATAATACAAAGGGTGATGACTGGTACACTGGCACACGTATGAGAGAGAGGATTGTCCTTTTAACACGTTTTGACCTGAAAACTGATTCTACAAAATGTCTTCCCAATCCAGTTTTCTGAGTAAAAAAAACTCAGCTTTCTTCGCCAGTGGTGCTCCATATTCCATGCCAAGGATCCCCAAAATCATCTCTATATGGCCACCGACCGCCTTCTGAAAATATGTAGTTTTGTGGCCCTCCCCCCGGAGAGGGCCACAAAATATTTGAGTTAAAAAATGCTTGCCCCATGGCAGAATATTCAATGATTTGTACTGCGTTTATTTTTTTTTTTTTAAATACCAGATCTACAAGCTCATAGCTCGCCACATGGTGGGGCGCTATGAGCTTGTATGTCTGGTATTTTCAATAGCTAAAGGTAATGCTTTCAATAGGTAATAACTGGTGCAACGGTTGGCTCGCGGTCCTAAGACATGGCAGTCTTTGTGTTAAAAACAACCATGTTCGTCCTCAAAATGCGATGAGTTCGGCACATTTGGGCAGCACATTTTTTGGAAGGGTAGCACACTTTTTATCTAAAAAACAATGCTTGGAATGTATTCAGAATCGCTCCCTACTTTGACACGTCTCACTACTGAAACACAATGAAATTGAGACATATTTCCCTTTTTATATAGGCTGTTAGTGATGGCCATATGGATCCGATGGCTTGAGCACCTCTAGATAAATCATTAGAACACGCCCGGGGCTACACCTGTGCAAAGTTTGGCACTTTTATTGGAAGAATTAGTGCGGAATATCCACCACGTTCCTCCACTGGGAGCGAGTTCAGAGCGAGTGAGACCTCGTCTCAAGGTTTGCGTGGGCACACATGTGCATGTGTGCACGTGTGTGTGTGCTTGGGATGATAATGGGATGATAATTAACATGTCTGCCCAGACACATGAACTGTCTGCACCCTCCATGCACCCACACAACACAACACAACAGATACAGTACAGGTGCAGACACATTATGCATGGGTTGATACAGACGCCTATACTGTACTGTACAGTCTTGTCTATTTATAGAGCTCCAGACGCCGACAAAAGAGCCGTCTACCCACTCTCTCAACGCCTCCAACCCTAAAGCTGTCTCTCTGCATTCCGTGGTGTGATAAAAGGCCGTCTGTCTGCTACCGTCTGTGGGTTTCTAATACTAACTGTGACCGAAATCAAACCAAAAGTCAACGCCGTGACCGAAAAGAAAAACAGGGAGTGTCTTGTCTCCTTGTGGCGTGTTGATTTTGACAGCAAATGTAGCTTTTAGTTCAGTGTTGTTTTTGGCACCCATTTTTAGATTTAGTCCGTCCTTCGTCTTTTGGACAAAATGCTTATTCATTTTAGTCACATTTTAGTAATTTCTATTTCTATCCTGGCTGAATTTTGTCTTTGTTTGAGTTGACGGAAAACCAAAAAGCTTTTAGTCAGTTTTTATTTTATTATTTTGTCGGGCCTTGATATTGACAGATATTCTCGCTTTCTGAAAATTGCTGATCTACACCTATATAAGCTCACAGCACTTTGTAGATCTGCTATTGTCAGTACAGAGTAGACCAAGTGCAAAATTCGTGATTACAAGTGGCCGAAATGAGTTGTCTCCGACGGGTGGCTGGCATCTCCTGGAAAGGAGGAAGGATCCATCTTCGGTGGTTCATCTGATCATGATGCCTCTCGAGCGTCTCCCTATGGTGGTCCTCAATCGAGGTGGAGGAGGAGAGCCCAGGGCAGACCAAGGACCAGATGGAGGGATATTACATCGACTCTGGCCTTGGGCCGCCTCGGGATCCCCCAAGAGGACATCACTAATGTTGCTCTGGAAGAGAGGGGAAGTCTGGAGCTCTTTGATGATGCTGCGACCCGGCTACGGATAAGCGTTTGAAGATAGTTGGATGTATCGTAGCATTAGTCGACGAAGCCATCGCTGTCTCACTCCCCAAGGCCTCGGCTGGCTGTTCCTATTGTACGGGACACATAATGAGGAAGAAGACGACGAGGAGAAAGAACACAGGAAGTGAGAAATGAGAGAACAGGCGGCGGTGATGATGATGGTGATGATGATGATGATGATGCTCTGCTATACAGTCCTGTCACCTGACACCGTGAAGCAGCGCTCCTGTTTCACACTGAGATGTTCCCTGTTCATACAGAGATCAGATGAACAGCGCTGGTTAATGTGGCAGCTAAAAGGGGCTGTGCGTGGCAGCGGCGGCGCCGCCGCCGCGCCGTAACCCGATAGTTAGAGAAACTTGTTCTGGGAGGGGAATGAGAGACGTTGCAGTTACATCCGCCGTGCGTTGACGATCCCATTAGCAGCCTATAGCAGGGCCGTCCCATTCATTGACAGCCCCGTCGGTGGCGGTGTCTACTTGGCATTGTCAAACGACACCGCCAGCAATTATGGTTTAGTTTTTCAATATGAGTGCTACTGTAGGTAGCTAGATACAGTATAGGTGTAGGGAGTGTGGGAATATTGTTGAAAGAGGGTGTGGGGGTGTGCGGGTGTGTGCATGTGTGTGCGTGCCAGGTTGCTTCCTTAACACAGCAGCAGCATCCTTGACTCTGAACTGACTGACCTCGGCTACTGGGAGCGACCTGGTTATGCCTTTTTGTCAAACTGTGTGTGTGTCTCCTGAACTTGAACGCAGCATTTTTCCATGTCATTACACCACATCTCCACTAGATGAAGAGTGCTGGGTTGCGGCCCAAAAATAGCAGCGCGACGCGTTGCACACCTGTGTGTGTGTGTGTGTGTGTGTGTGTGTGTGTGTGTGTGTGTGTGTGTGTCTCAGGCCCATCAATTATGAATTATCAGCGTCTCTCTCTCTCTCTCTCTCTCTCTCTCTCTCTCTCTCTCTCTCTCTCTCTCTCTCTCTCTCTCTCTCTCTCTCTCTCTCTCTCTCTCTCTCTCTCTCTCTCTCTCTCATATTGTAATGTAATCAATGCCACACAGGGAGTGTGTGCGCGTGTGTGTGTGATCTTAGGTTGTGCACTCTCTTCCGCTCTCTTTCCTATTTCTGGAAAGTCTTGGCGTGTTTACGGGAATACTAGACAGACTGCATGCGGGTGTATGGCACTGCGCGCGCGTGTGTGTGTAATACAGCAGAGATAAGGCAACCCAGCCATAAAGTGAGTGACACAGTAGCAGTGGATGTGTGGATTATAAATAAAGCGGTGGTGTGTGTAAAGCGTCCGTTCCTGACCTCATATGATGAAGTACAATAATGTCCCTCCATAATACGTACTAATGTACCACCGTAATAACTCATGTTAAAGGTGACAATGGACACCGGAGAAACGGTGGGCGTTTTATTATGAATCTCTGTCGAAACGCTGTCTTGTGAAGTTTCTGAACCAATCAGAGCTTTGCATCCCTTCAGACAATGGGACCCGGTACAGCGCCACCGCAGAACGCAGTTTGTTTACATTACACAGAGACAGGCGGCCAGCTCTGCCAGTTTACTACGAGGTGGTTCATTTCTACCATACTGTATAATGTGTTCAGATATACAGTATGTTCTAATGTGATGATTAAGTATAAACCGAGCAATACACTCTCTGTATGCCAGAATGGGATTAAAAACGTATTTCTGAATGTAATCAAAGCCACTTGCGTTTGTAGGAGGGCTCAGAAATAGGTCAGCTTAATATTAATTGGCTGTTATTGCTGTAGGACTCTAGACGTCATTGTCACACAAGTGTATTCTTGCAAGATTTGAGAGGAGTCACTTTGTAATCTGCAATTTGACATAAGGTGATTCTGAGAGGAGAAAACCATGCCTCCACACTACAGCAGGCTTTGGTTTGTCCAAAGCCTGGTAGTCCAATTGACCTCTAGTGGCGCCAATACAAGTTGGCGTATCTTCATACTTTGACCATCTTTGGTTGCACCTCGACCTCACGTTACCTGCGGCTGGCACGTGCGTGTCGTGTACAGCCGGGTGTACGCGTGTTAGAGTTCACCGCACGGCCCATCTGGGAGGCTGCGGAGAAACTCTGTTACTGCTGATCTACACTGCAGTGCTTTCAGTGCTGCTGTCCGCTAGCTTCTCTGGCTTCGTCTGGTACTGTCTCTGACACACACGCGCGCGCACGTGCACACACACACACACCCTCTCTCTTTCTCTGCAGTAAGGGGTTTCTCTCTTCCCCTTCTCTCTCTCTCTCTCTCTCTCTCATGCAGCAGTACAGTAGCCATTCCGTTCCATTGAGCTCACATTGGCCCCTCCAGTCAAAACAAGGCGACCCGTGCTTTTTAAAAGCGTCGTCCTCCTTCCTCCCTCCCTCGCTCCCTCATTCACTACTCTCCTCCCCCGTGGCGCCTGCCTAGCTGCTGCCCCTGCTGCTTTCACCAGGAACGCACTCATTATACCAGCACAAACTCCCCTGCTGCAATATAAGTATGAGTACAATGCACTCCACTGCAACGTGCAGTGCAAGGGCAGGGCCGGGTTTACCATTTTGGGCTTATTTGGACATGCCTGACTGGCATTTCTGACAAAGAACTCCATATAAGGACAGTTTTGCCAATTCACACGTTGCATTTGCTTCCCACGCACAAGTGTATTATTGCAAATTTATTTTTATTATGGTTAAAACATTGAGAGGATCTGCTCTGCAGACAGTAGCTGTGGCATTGTGATAATTGTGTTTTAGTTATTTTATATTTCCTCCCTCGAAAAATGAATTCTGAAAAGAATTGTCTTTGGTCTCTCCCCATTAAAGGATTTTTGGACCCCACCACCTATGAACACAATATTCACCTCCCGTACACTACATGGCTGACATTCTAAGCATTCCCATCATGCATTGCTCTTGTCTCTCTGTTCTTCAGATGTGCGTACTCTGCAGTGTGAGGAGACGGTGATCATCGCTCTGGCCAGCGTCTCTGTTCTGGCCGTGGTGGCCGTGGCTGCATTCTTTGGATACAGAATGCTTCATGGTGAGTTTTTAACCGTTTGCAACAACTGGTTGCATGCTAAAAATACAAGCTCACAATGCACACACTTAAACCACACCAAAGGGGCGAGTCGGTTTCAGCGCCAACTCCTTGCACAACACTACAGTACGTTATTGATTTGCTTATGATGCATTTGATGCCTTACCTGATGCCTTACATGAATTGTATCTGAACGTGTGTGTGTGTGTGTGTGTGTGTGTGTGTGTGTGTGTGCGTGTGCGTGTGTGTGTGTGTGTGTTATCTAGGTAATGGTAAACAGGGCCTTCATAACCTGAACATGATGGAGGCAGCAGGCTCTGAGAGCTCACTGGACCTGGACAATCTTAAACTGCTGGAGGTTAGTTACTTGATCCCATGGAAGATTCACGGTCTGGAGCAAGTGACAAAACAGAAGTTAAGCCTCCTCTACACTTACCTATTGATGGGACTTACTTAGGTCCTATTTTATGTTTTTCACTTCTGGGGTAAAATATAATGTTTAGATTGCCAAAGCAAAAAGTCAAACAGTGCGATCTAAACAAAATGTACTGTATGCTTAATTGCAAGTCGGAAATCTCCAATAATTCATTTTAGTGAGATCCCTCGATTTTAGTTTGTCCCACACTGTCGGACACCTCGAAGCAGAAAGCACACACTTTTTTTACTTGAGAGCTACTTTCAAAATGACCCGTTCAACAAGATGTACACATAAAAAAAGGCCCCCAAGAAAGTTTGAGCTTTGAAATAGTGGTGACTGGTGACTGTGTTACTTACTGTTCTAGTGTTTAAGAATAATGCACTTAGAATGACAAATAGAGGTTGAGAATTGGAAGGGTTATCTTGTATAAGCTACTATTGATGAACAATTTGGGGTTTGAGTTGACAGTTTGTGATGTCGAATTTAGTCTCTTGCACCCAAAACCCGTATGGGTCCATTTGGTTTCATTTTAGCACTTAAATAAGGGTGCCCCTAAAATCGCCTACGTTCTATATTTTAGGGGACTGTCATGTGATCTACCTGCACGGCCTGTGCGATCTACTGGTAGATCATGATCTACCTTTTGGGCACCCATGGTTTAGGTTGTGTTTTTATGTGCAGTGAGCATCAAAAGATAAATTGTGCCTCTCTCTCTCTCTCTCTCTCTCTCTCTCTCTCTCTCTCTCTCTCTCTCTCTCTCTCTCTCTCTCTCAGCTGATTGGTCGGGGGCGCTACGGCGTGGTGTACTGTGGCTCGTTGGACGAGCGTCCAGTGGCCGTCAAGGTGTTCTCCGCGGCCAACCGCCAGAACTTCCACAACGAGTGCTCCATCTACCGGCTGCCCCTGCTGGAGCACGACAACATCGCACGCTTCGTGGCGGCGGACGAGCGCACGGGAGCCGAGGGTCGCACCGAGTACCTGCTGGTCATGGACTACTACCCACATGTAAGACTGTGTGTGTGTGTGACCATCCTTCTGCTTTCACTTTGTTTTGGTTTCTATAACATAAAAGAACAGAAGACAACCATCATATGCTGCTTTTGATTTTACAGTAGTGACTTTAGCGTGGCAACGCCTCGCCCCCAATGCTAGATGCCCTAGTCCGAATTCAGGGCAAACCCTGAGTGCAAACCAATGGCAATTGTTGAAATTGACTAGAGCAGTAAACCTCTACTATTATACACTATATAATGGGGTTTCAGGGGAGCTTATAAGTGTCCTTTTTGGGGAGGTCCTTGACATGAAAAGGTTTGGAAACTGCTGCTTTAATGGATTTGCGTCCAGGACCGAGAGAGAGAGAACAGAACCTTCGATAGGCTATATCACACACTTGAACTTCTACCAAAGTCGCAATTACATTACTAACGAATGACAAGTTCTACCATGCGCCTGTGCGCTCGGCTCTTTGCTTTGGGAAAATGCCTATGTCTGGTCCAGCCAGCAGTAGAGAACGTTCCCCTCAGATGTTCATATGTTGGTAAAATGTATAAGCATGTATTTAAATCCTATGATTTAAATACTGTCTGCGCCACAACATTTTTTCTCCCGCTGGTGTGCCGCTATCCCGTGATTAATCATCAATAGCGTACCACGCGCACACTTGGACGCACAAACAAGGCTGATCAAGGCTGATCTGACCTGCTGATACAGTTTTAAACATTTAAAACTAGATCTGCGCCCCCACCTTACAGTGGAGACAAAAATGCTTCAACTACTGGAGTCACCGTTGCATAACAATAAGAAACATCTTTTTTTAATTGGAGGTCAACTGACCCCCCTCGCCGACCAAAGAAAGACAGTCGTGCGTCAGGACAGCAGCTGTATAATGCCCGTTGCCATGGCGACGCGGAGCAACCCAGGACAGAGAGAGAGAGCCTGCCTGCCTGCCTGGGACGCAAGTTGTATTCAAATGAACAATAATCCATTTAAGTCTAGCATGCCTAATGCAATTTCCTTTACAGGAGAGGATGTGCACTGCCCTGGCCATGGGATTGTTTTATCACTGACTGAAGAGACCCGTGTGCGTGTGTGTGTGCAACGTTGTACCCACTGCATACACATGTTTTGGGCGAGCGGTGTCGATGATTCAACGTTTCATATGAGGCCCCTTTTCTTTTTATTAAATGATTGAATAATGAAGTCTAAACAACCAGGCGTGTCACCACCAGGCACTGTGGTGGTGTTTTTTCGTCGGGAATGTTTCCTCTTTTCCCAAAATAATAAAAAAAAGGCCAGAAGCTTTAAAAAAAAGAGAGAGGAAAAAAAAATACATTTTTGGTGCTCGTCATCATCTGACACAGTACTGTAGAGACAGACCCAGATTGTGATAATGCAAGAAGTAAAAAGGAAGTAACAGATTACATGTAACAGGATTATGTAATCGTATTACAAAAAAAAAAACACAGCAACGGTAAGAGTAACAAATGTGTAATCTGGATTACAGTAACAGTGGTTACATGCTAGATTACATTCTCCCCATCCCCACTCCAACCCATGGGTGGACTGCACCTTTCTTGTGCGACAACGCAAGCATATTTACCTGGATGTGTTCCCGTGAATTTGTCACGCAGTGTGCTCGTTTTGTACACGCCGCCGCAACTTACCAACTCGACACACCTCACCTGAACTTGTTCCTGATTTTCAGCGTTATTTTCTTTCTTTGCGCTCGTGTTGTGGCGTCCCTTCTTAAGCAGACGCGGAGCCGACCTGCCGTCAATCCACGATATCCACGACATGGGTTATATCGCTTATCGTTTGGAAGGCACTTTATGGTGGCAATTACTGTGAGGTTGTGAACTGACTTGGCTGTAAATGCATGCAGTAGTTTTTCACACAGTCAGGAATAGAACTAGAATTGTGTGTGCGTGCGGCTCCACACACGTGCGTGTGTGTCATGAGTTCAGAAGCAGTAATCTCTCTCCTCTCCTCTCCTCTCCTCTCCTCTCCTCTCCTCTCCTCTCCTCTCCTCTCCTCTCCTCTCCTTTCTCTCCTCTCCTCTCCTCTCCTCTCCTCTCCTCTCCTCTCCTCTCCTCTCCTCTCCTCTCCTCTCCTCTCCTCTCCTCTCCTCTCCTCTCCTCTCCTCTCCTCTCCTCTCCTCTCCTCTCCTCTCCTCTCCTCTCCTCTCCTCTCCTCTCCCAGGGTTCTCTGTGTCGTTACCTGACGGTTCAGGCCAGTGATTGGGTGAGCAGCTGTCGTCTCGCCCACTCCGTCACGCGTGGACTGGCCTACCTGCACACCGAGCTCTTCAAAGGAGGTGAGGCAAAGGGCAAACACATGCGTGCGCGTGCACACACACACACACACACACACACACACACACACACACACACACACACACACACACACACACACACACACACACACACACAAACATAAAAACAAACAAACAAACACACACAAAACACACAACGGAGAATGGTGAAATGGAGGCTCTTCTACATAGACTACTATTGAGAACGGGGACAACAAATTGGAACCAGTCTTGGACCTCAAGTAGGCAGAAATATGTTGGACTTGGGCAACAGCCCAGCTTTAATGACCTCAAATCCTTTTATTTTAGATTGTTCTAAAATAAAGACTTTAGTCGTTACTGTACAATACTTTAAATCATTTATCATATTAAACACACGCCATAAAATAGCTCTTATTTGTGCCTCCCCTTGTTGGAAACGGTGTATTTCCGACTCAAGTTTGTCCCTATTCAGGCTGCACTCAAGTGTTCAGTTTTTGACCCCTCAATGTCATAACTGTGCCTATGGTGTTATGACTATGATGCACACATATACGCACACACACACACACACACACACACACACACACACACACACACACACACACACACACACACACACACACACACACACACACACACGCACGCATAAATGCATGTTTAAATCACTTGCAGCTGACTCAGGCTGCCTGCACCATCTGTGTGCAATGCACAGACCAACTGTACCTTCCACACCCAAGAAATACTCACTTTAGGAAAGTGTGTGTGTGTGTGTGTGCGTGCGCGTGTGAGCGTGCACGATCACAACTAGACCCTACCCACAATCCTCAGCGGACTGCAGCATACAGCTCATATTTGGCTTTCCGCTCTCTGCATCCCTGCATTTGAGCACGCACGTGCACACACACACACACACACACACAAACACACTGCATGCATGCACTTCCAGCCAGTAGTATTTATAGACTGACCGCAGGCAAGCCACGGAAAGAGGGAGGAATGAAAAATGGAGAGAGAGGGAGAGAAAGGGAGGGGGAGAGAGAGAGAGTCAAATGACAAGTCGGTGTCCTGTGTTGTAACTGGACAGAAGAGTTTATCTTTCTCCTTCTCTCTATATCTCTGTTCCACAATCTTCATCCTTATTCTCTTCATCCTCCTGCTCAGACTCAGTAAACGTCAAATTAATGCCAACGGGCGAGAGACATCGACATAATGAGTAGACTCTCTCCCTCTCTCTCAGTGGTGTGTATGTGCTTTTAGAATGTCACAAGCGCATTGTAATAGATTTCCTAATGCAGCGTTCTTAGCTGTTAAGTATGATTCACATTAACACTATGAGCTGCATAAACAGAGCTTTCCGTCCCGCAGTGCATCGAGAACAGAGATTGATAAAAACGACTGAAAGATTAATTAATCTATAAACAGAGCTCCGGAGACTTACCGTATGATATCGCCTGGCTTGCGACAGTCCTGCCATAAAATCGCTACGTCTACCTGCAGGGAAAAAATGTTATTCGCAGTAGGAAGTCACTGTGACTTGTTTATCTTTGTAGACAATTGAACCAATCACCACCAGCTAGAAAATGGAGGATAGAGAAAGAGACTGTGATTTAAGAGATGCTGGAGTGATTGATTGTGACCACAGATGCATACGGATATGTGATGACTGATGACTGATGAGGGTTGATGGAGATGAAGCGACTTTTAGAGGATTGATGGAGAGAGTGAGATGGAGGCCAGGGTTCCTGAAAGAGACATGGGGCCCTATTTTGATTGTACTTGGAGGTGTGGCAAAGCTGTTTAGCTGTTCTGAGTGGCCAAACAGCTTTACCACACCTCCAAGTTTTGACTTAAGACTTGATACTTAAGACAATCAAAAAAGGGCCCATGAACTCCAACCAAAACTGTCTAAAATAGATTGTGTTTTCACTGCCACCGGTTGGATTGTCACGTTTATATTTCCCTGTATATAGCCTAGTGTAGTGGCACTTGTCTGCGTGCCTGTTCATTCGGGCGTAGCTACTTCCGGTGATTGTTGTGTCCATCCATGCATGTGCACCAGATAAATGTACATTGTCTTTGGAGTGAATCTGTACGGGTTGTTGGAGCGAGGCTGCGGGCGTGTTCATCTTTGCCATTGTGAGGCGTAACCTACCATAGGTCTGTTCTGTTTAACAAAGTAACACTGCCATGGATGTGCATAGAGCCTTATAGTCCAGTGGTTCCCATAACTTCCCAAACCATTTCATGTCAAGGACCCCCAAGTTGACACCCATTAGCCTTCCGATCAACCCCCCCCCCCTTCACCCCCCGCATTTGGATCTTATATCCATGAGAGAAGATTTTTACAGCTCTGCTAGTAATTCTCGCCGATTTTCACTTCAAATTGCACTACGGACCCCTTTGTGGCCCCAAAGTGCCTTTCCCAGCCGGTGATTTCAGGGCGAACAGCTCCTATTCGAAGCGAGGCCGACAAAAATTGACACACTTTCTGGGAACTCGGAGAAGCATTTCAGAAGTGCACAAAAGACGTATGTATGGTCAATGATCAAAACAGCTGAAATGGTCCTGCATGGTTGCCAATTTGTTTTTGTTAATGGAGCATTGACAAGACAGCTGGCAAGACAGCTTTCCAAACAGGACGTTTATATGCAGCGACGGTTCTGCTGGTTTACACTAACTATAGGAGGTGCAGCGGGCATTGGTTGTCTTGCGGTCCTAAAGCATGCCAGTTTTTGTGGTTCCATTTCTTTAGCCTCAGAGTTACAGACCAATAAGATTCCATTTGCTTCCGAAAATGAGTTAACTGGCGACCCCCCTGGAACTCCATCAAGGCCCCCTGGGGATCCCTGGACCCCATTTGAGAACCTCTGCATAGGAGGAAGTATACTGGGTGTCTTGAACACATCAAACATCAGCAGTGTTAGCACACAGCACAGCTCTGGCCTCAGCACCACCTGCTGGAACAACTAGGCATGGCACACACACACGCACACACAGGCTACAAAACACCATTGTTTTTTAATCTCTTTGATTTAGATTTGATTAAATTAGATTAGATTAGAAGCGAGCGTTTGCTGGAGTTATTATGAGATGAAAAAAAAAAAGTGTTATCTAGGAATAATGGCATTGTTGCTGCAGTGTCTGTGAATTCCTTGCTGTGTTTGTGTTGTAGTGTTAAAAGCTGCTGTGATATTGATTTGTGTATAGTTATGAACAAGACAGTGTAAAAATGAAACCAAATGGACTCGCAACGGTCCATTTGGTTTCATTGTTACGCTCTCAACTTTCCACCATTTAACTGGGGACCACTGGTGGTTGAAAACAACTGATTTACCCTTCATTGGGTGGGCAGGAGGCACATTTGGGTGGGCTCTGCTCTAGATCCGGCCCTGCTTGGACCATAAGAGCCATTGCTCCTGTCCTTCCCTGTTCTCGTCAATCCTCTCTTCCCTCCCTTCCTCCCTGCCATGTCCTCATCCTCCTCTGTCCTCTCTCTCCTCTCCCCCGGTGCTCCTCCAGACGTGTACAAGCCGGCCGTGTCCCACAGGGACCTGAACAGCCGCAACATCCTGGTGAAGGCCGACCTGACGTGTGCCATCATCGACTTCGGCCTGTCCATGAAGCTGACAGGGAACCGTCCACCGCGCCACGGGGAGGAGGAGAACGCCGCCATCAGTGAGGTGAGAGGGAGAGGGAGAGAGACAGCCCTGAATGAGCCCCTACCCTCTGGGTTTAGTCACTGTTGCTAGGGGTGGGCAAAAACAACCGATATCGCAATTCTTGATGCCATGGTATCAACATCGAATCGCCAGGTTCAACATCGATTTTTGATATTTATGTAGGCCTATTGATTGATTTGTTCATGTCAGAAAGACTGGCTGATGTTATTAGGCTGCATTGATGTGTATGGTTGAAATTTTTGTTATTTATATTGTTTAAAATTGCTTTAAGATGTTCTAGTTGATTGTCGATTAAACTTTGCCATTCAAGTTTTTCTCTTTTAACGTGCCTATTGGACAAGGATGGATTGCGGAGGGACTTGGTGAACTAGTAAGTGGTCGCTTACTAGTCGCGACCAGATAGCAAACATGCACTGCTCCATGCTTTTAGGGCTAAGAGATAGGGTTATGTTTAGCCCTAGAGTTAGCATAAGGGTTTGGATTACAGTGATTAGGGATCACAGTTGGATTACAGCCTGCTAGTGAACTGTAGCAGCCAATGAAGTGCCTGTTTTGTTTTTTGTTTTTTAAATATGAGCGAGATGTTCCAGTGTTCCGTTCTCTCTCCGTCAGGTGGGGACTATCCGCTACATGGCTCCAGAGGTGCTGGAAGGAGCAGTGAACCTCAGGGACTGTGAGTCTGCTCTGAAGCAGGTGGACATGTATGCCCTGGGCCTGGTCTACTGGGAGACCTTCATGAGATGTACAGACCTGTTCCCTGGTGAGACGGGAGAAAGACGCAATACACACACGCGCACGCACACACACACACACACACACACACACACACACACACAAAGCATTGAAACTGTATATTATATTTGCTCTCACTGGCCATTTCGTATGCATCATTATGTTAAATGATGCTAGCACCTCCAATAAACAGCTTTTTGTCCATAACTCATATCACATTTGCCAAAAATGGACACAAATCGGGGGTACGTTTGTGAATTTTAATTGTTTTTGAGTTAATATCGCTTTAGATGTTGGTAACCGTTTTAGAAGAGGTCGCAGGTTACCTTGGGTTTTATCCCAGTTGAGAGGGATGAAATCTTTCCGGGTTTAATGACCCCTCACTAATTTGGCACACACACACACACACACACACACACACACACACACACACACACACACACACACACGTACATAAAGTGTACAGATGGGTGAGCTGTGCTCTGTTCCATCCCAGGAGAGTCGGTGCCAGAGTACCAGATGGCGTTCCAGGCCGAGGCGGGGAATCACCCCACGTTTGAGGACATGCAGGTGCTGGTGTCCCGGGAGAAGCAGAGACCCAAGTTCCCCGAGGCCTGGAAGGAGAACAGCCTGGTATGTATGAGAGAGAGGGAGAGAGCAGTGTTGTTTTGGGCAGGCATTTTTTTAGATTTAGTCAGTCTTAGTCTTTTGGACAAAATGCTTATTTTAGTCACATTTTAGTGAAATCTATCCTCAATAGTTTTCGTTGACATTCTGAAAAGGCTATTTTTAGCTCGTCAGTGTTAGAATTACACTTTAACACCCGACGATGGACAGACAACGTTTCCTGAACATTTGTCTGTGGGAACCGGCGATTCTAGTGATAGCCGGGTGATAGCCGGCGATGGTCGGTCGAGTCATGTGACCTGTTAGACCAATCAGATTTCTATCTTGAAGTGACACAGATCTAATTCAGGCTAGATTTGGCTGCCAGTGTAAATCAGGCCTAACAGTCGGTGTGTGTGTGTGTGTGTGTGTGTGTGTGTGTGTGTGTGTGTGTGTGTGTGTGTGTGTGTGTGTGTGTGTGTGTGTGTGTGTGTGTGTGTGTGTGTGTGTGTGTGTGTGCGTCTGCGTGTGTGTGCGTCTGCGTATGTGTGTGCGTGCGTATTTTTTTCCTGTCTCTCCCCAGGCGGTGCGCTCCCTGAAGGAGACCATGGAGGACTGCTGGGACCAGGATGCAGAGGCACGCCTCACGGCCCAGTGTGCAGAGGAGAGGCTGGCTGAGCTGCTGCTCATCTGGGACCGCTCCAAGTCTGTGAGCCCCACGCTGAACCCCATGACCACCACCCTGCACAATGAGAGGTACAGTAACCCCATGACCACCACCCTGTAACCCCATGACCACCACCCTGTAACCCCATGACCACCACCCTGCATAACGAGAGGTACAGTAACCCATGACCACCACCCAATATTCGCAAAACTGAAAATGGCTGAAAATGGACATAGCACATAAATGTGCTACTGCTTATTCAGCACTCCAAATGTGACTGAGCACATATATGATGACAGGTACTGTATCTCTGTTTTAGTAGTGTCCCGATGCCACTTTTTTCCATTTCCCCTCCGATCCCGATACCACGATTTCTGTGTTAGCCGATACCAATACCAAAGAAGGATATATAGAACAATATAAAAGAAAAAAGATACTAGGCTCCATTTCGTTACATGCTAAACCCCTTATCCCAAATCCCTTATTTCGTTTTTACTATTTTGAAAATCTTTTTGGAATATTTCAACATGTCAATCTATTAACACGTTGTGAGCTTGTAGACTGGCCATTTGAACTACTGAAAAATGTTTTTTTAATAGTTTAAAAAGGCAAAGAAGTTAAGGGATAAGGGGTTTAGCGGTAACGAAAATGGAGCCCACTGTATGAATTGATTCAGCATCATGACCCCACCCCCCAGTTAGACATGCATACCTTAACATGATGACATTTTGCATGTTGTGTCTTCTATAGTTGGCTGGTACCCCGACTTTCAGTCTTTTTGTAGTACACGTTATTAGACACCATTAGAAACACATTGGTGACTCCATTTCTTGGATTTAGTTCCAAGATTTATTTCCAAGATCATAACTATTTATCATATACTGTACCTTGTCCCACACAGGAACCGCATGACCCCCAAGCCGGGCCCGTACACAGACCACCCCTCCAGCTACATCGAGGAGCAGGAAAACGGCAGCGTGGTGGGGGCCAAAAACGCTCATGCGGCGGCGGCTGCGGCGGCCGCAGCGGCAGCAGCGGCAGCACTGGACCCCTCCTCCTCCTCGTCCTCCACCGTAGCGGTGGGGGTTGGGGGCGGCGTCGTCATGGGGCGCCCGGCGGGCGGCGAGCGCAACCGCAACTCCATCAACCAGGAGCGGCAGCAGCAGCAGCAGCAGCACAACGCCCAGCGGGGCCTGCCCAGCCCCAGCGAGGGCAGCAGCACCACCAGCCTGGGGGGGCTGAGGGCCGGCAGCCCCTCCGCCTCCTCCGCCACCACCACCACCCTGGTGTCTGAGTCGGAGGGACCCACCACCACCGTGCCCGTGTGTCTCCACCTCACCCAGGTCAGGACACTGCTATTGTACAGTTGTGGCCTCATATAAATGTTGCCTTTTAATACCTTTTTATACACTGTATTCTAAACCAGTGGTTTTCAACCTTTTCCATACCAGGGCCCACTATTTATTCAAAATTTGAGCCACGGACCACCATTTGATGACAGTTTAGCCCCACAGGCCCCAAAACTAAAGATTTATTTTGCAGTGAAACATACAGATCAAAATGACTATTGATCTTCTACATTCTCAGTTGTGTAGACTTGGGCTAATTCACATGATGAATATTTTAACTCTTGAGAGTGTAAACATGAAACTAAATGGACCCGCAAGGGTCCATTTGGTATCATGTTTACGCTCTCAACGAGTTGAATCTGGTTAACCAACTTTCAATGAGAAGGAAAGTATAGTGTGTTAAGGCATATTTGTCTTATCAGCCAGGGATCCTTTTAAGCATTTACTTCTACTGACTCTAACATTACACCTATAGCTACATGTTTAATCATTTATTTCATATTTACATGTGGCAAAACAAGCTTCAACTTCAGCCCATAGTTATTGTTGTTGACTAAATTGTAGGCTAGTGTAAACTGCTCAGCTACTGTAGTGTATTTTAAACTAAACTAAACCAAACCAAACCCAACAGGAGGACCTGGAGACCACCAAGCTGGACCCCAAAGAGGTGGACAAGAACCTGAAGGAGAGCTCTGACGAGAACCTGATGGAGCACTCCCAGAAGCAGTTCTGCTCCCCGCTGGACCCCCTGAGCCCCGGAGGCTCCAGCCTGCTGTACCCGCTCATCAAGATGGCCTGCAACGAGGCGTCCTCGGGGCTGGGGGCCAACGCTGCCTCTGCCTCCTCTGACGCCAATGCAGCTGCAGCCTCCGCTGCGGCGGCGGGCGCCGCGGCCGGACCCCCCATGCCCAGCTCCATGTTCCCCCTGCCCAAGCAGCAGAACCTGCCCAAGAGGCCGTCCAGCCTGCCTCTGCGCAACAAGCCTCCCAAGAAGGAGTCCTCCTCGCTCAGGTTCAAGTTCGGACGATCGGGGAAGTCCAACCTGCGGCAGGTGAGTGAGTGAATGGATGATTGATTGGTTACCGTAATTTCCGGACTATAAGCCGCACCAGCTAAATTTGGGGCAAAATACTGATTTTTTTTTCATGTATAAGCCGCACCTGACTATAAGCCGCACCAGACAATACGCTTCATGATAGAGCAGTGGTTTTCAACCTTTTTGATCCCAGGGCCCACTATTTATTCAGCATTTGAGCTACAGACCACCATTTGACAACATTTTCACCCCACAGAATCCAAAACTAAAGATTTCTTTGGTTTTGTCCACAATTCCAGGATGGATTTTCGCAAACAAAACAGGCAAAACATAGAGATCAAAATGACCATGACTTATTAGTTAATTGGTGCTAATTTAGATGGTGAATATCATAACTCTTGAGAGTGTAAAAATAAAACCAAATGGACCCGTAAGGGTCCATTTGGTTTCATTTTTACGCTCTCAAAGAGTTACATCTGGTTAACCAACTTTCCATCATTTAGCCTGGAGGGCCCACCTGGAACCCTCTCAGGGACCACCTGTTGAAAACCCCTGTCAAAAAAGCCACCTGTAAAAATCCATAGATTGGCCACACCATTGTATAAGCCACAGGGTCCAAAGCATGTGAAAAAAGTAGCGGCTTATAGTCCGTAAATTACGGTACTTTCATTTAAGAACTGTAATCAGTACAGGCTACAGTCCGACATAAATGTAATCAGTACAACCACAATGTTCGTGTGTTTGACTGATTATCCATTCGCGACCAGGGCTACCAGGGTCTTTAGGGATTTTTTTTTCATGTCACGTCAAAGCAGGAAATCATAGCGTTTTAGCCAGTCACAGCACAGTGGTTTCCAGCAGATTCATAATGAACCAATCAGAGTGGAGGTGAGGTGGAGTTAGATTCTGTTTTGAAACAAATCTGTTCAAAATCACAAATTGAAGTTGCCTCTATTACATTTAAGAATAATGCACTTAAAAATAGAGAAAGTGAAGAATTGTCATGCTGAAAGGTGTTTTTTTTTTCTTTTTGAAGGGAGTGGTAGTCATGCCATATTCCACAACTTGAGTGGCAATGCTGTAAGCAGGACGAATTCCCCCCATGTTTGTTTTGAAAGTCGGACGGTGACCAGGTCCTTGTTCTCTTTTCTCTTCCTCAGGTGGAGAGCTCCAAGACCAACGTGGGGGGCGTGGGGGCCACGACCAACATGAACGCCAACGCCGAAGCCCACCACCACAACCACCACCACCGGGGCGGCGGGGTCTCTTCCTCGGGCACCAACAACCTGCCTCTGCTGCGGGAGACGCTGCACGCCAACGGCCAGGCCAACGGCGTAGGCCTGTCGTCATCCTCCGCCACCGCCTCCGGAGGCGCCATGTCGGGAGGATTCGGGGGAGGAGGGAGTGCGGCGGTCATCCAGAACGGCTCGGTGTTGCCCCCGAGGGGGGCAGGAGGAGGAGGGGCGGCGGCGGTGGACGACGGCCGCCTGAGCCTGGGCGTCATCACGGCCAGCCCCGACGAACACGAGCCGCTGCTGAGCCGAGACAGGGAGCCGTCGTCATCCTCCTCCTCGGCCGCCCTGCACTCCTCGGCCCGGCCCAACTCCAACAACAACAACAGCAACACGGGACATGGACAGGTAGGGGCCGGGACCGCTCACTTTAACCCTGGGTGTACTGAACGCGTTTTGGTGTTTTAGCTGTTGAAAAATAGCAGATCTACAAGCTCATATCGCGCCACCGAGTGGCGCGATATGAGCTTGTAGTTCTATTGCTATTTTTGAAAAGAATTGTGAATACATTATTTCGGAAGCAAACATTTTTAACTCAGATCTTTGCTTCTGGGGGATCCCCTAGAACAACATGTTTTTAGATGAGGTTCTGCAGCTAAATAATAGATATTTCTGGGGGTCCTTCCTATGAAATATCTCAAGCATCACTGACACAGAAAGAGATTTTTCCAGAAAAACTAGAATCTCACGCCAGGGACTAGAATCTAGTGTCAGGAACTAGAATCTAGTGTCAGAAACTGGAATCTAACTTCAGAAACTACAGTCTACTGAGAGGAACTAGAATCTGGCATGAGGAACTAGAATCTAGCATCAGAAACTAGTATCTGATCAGGACACAATGGGTTAATAAAAACCTCCCCTGCCCCAAAAATGATGAAATTTAAGTAATAATGTAATAACGGTAGCTCAAATTGTGTTCAAGCAACAATATAATAATAATATTGATATTGTTTCATTAAAATTGCTTCATCTCTGTCTGAATCTTTTTTTTTTTGCCCATTCCTTCCGGCCAGGGTGACGGGGAGAGCGAGGGGGAGAGCGACGGAGGAGAAGACGAGGGCCGCGGCGTCGGAGAGGTGGTCGTGGTGGGAGGAGGCAGCAGGGACGCCCCCGCGGCCAGAGCCCCGGGTGAAAGCTCCAACATCAACACCAACACCAGCAGCAGCAGCAGCGCCGGGGGGCTGCCTGGCTCAGGGGCTCCTCCCCTGGCCGCCGGGGGAGTCACCATGAGAGGAGAGGCCCTGCTCAGGCAGCCCAAAGCCGGCCGGCGGCCGGAGAGGCCCAACTCCCTGGACCTGTCCTTCACCACCAGAGACCTGACCTCTCTAGGTGAGATGAACACACTGTCCTCCACACAGCGGGTTAAAGGAGAATTCCACACCAAAACACATTGGGCATCAATCTACCTTGATTCCTGTGACATGATACATAATGTCCTTGATTTTTGTCATAGATGCCCCCTTTTCTCCATTTCATGAGGTCCCCCTCCCTCCAATGCAGTTTGCATTGCTGCAGGTTGTCTTTATTCTAATGTGGGTATTTTTGTAACTCGTTTTTTTTCACACCACATTTTTATAGTATACTGATACTCATGCGTGAGTTTTACGTCACTCTGGGGCAGCCATTAAAGGTAGGGGAAGTGATTTCACTTTTGTCAGATATCACCCAAAAAATATTTTTTTTTCTGTTAAAATGCTCTATTATAAGGTGTGGAAACCACATATGGAGTTTCCCCCTCCCCCACGTTAGCAGAGGAGCTAATAAAAGTTCCCCAGGTCACCACAATTCTCCTCCAATCAGGAGAGAGCAGCAGGTTCACATAGTGTAGCTACTTTTGGGGGCCCCTAGTGCTCCAGGCTGGTACTACACCATGAATTTCAAATCACTTCCCCTGTAATCCCAGAGGTAATCTACTCCTCCTCCTTTCCTCCCCTCCCCTCCGCCACTCTCCTCCCCAATCACTCCGGTTGAAACTCCCGTCAAAAAGGTTGAAAACCACTGTTCTATGCCAATCAAGTTGTATTTCACCATTTTTATTTTAGGACCTTCTTTTATGTGTACAAAATTTGTACGCTCTCAGAAAAAAAATCCCCTTTAAGCACTTCTGCTAAATGCCTAAATTGTGTGTTGTATCCAGGGGAAGACGACGGCTCTCAGCAGGGCGGGGGGACGGGCGAGAAGATCAAGAAGCGCGTGAAGACGCCGTACTCCCTGAAGAGGTGGCGTCCCACCACCTGGGTCATCTCCTCGGACCGCGGCGGCGGCCCCGAGGTCAACAACAACGGCGGCGGCAGCGGAGGTCCCAACCAGGGCAACCAGAGCAACCGGCCCAAATCTGCCTCGGCCATCTACCTCCGCGGAGGCATCGACGACCCCGACGACACCCGCGTCTGAGCGCTGATTTGCCGAGGACTTCTAAAGCCCTCGACTCCCTCCCACCCAACCACCTCCCTCGGAAATAAACAAAAAAAACACATCAAAGGGGAGGTCATCCTCCCGGCGACGCGTGAAATGGGACATATTGTTATCATCATCACACCGCTGTGGCAAAACGCTAAGGTGCCACTCGCTCCTTTAAGTTTTGATAGAACTGTGAAATTTTCTGAGATGTATGTTGCATGTCTCGTCAAAACCATGTGTAGTGACTCCCATTGGAGATGAATTGACTTACCATGTGACAGATTAAACACATACATTCTCATTCATAAGATTCTGCGGTTTCATCAAATGTAAAAGGTGTGAATGGCACCTGAAAAGAAAAAAAAGAAAACGTCTCGCCTCATCTCGACCCTTTGGTGTGTTTTTTTTTCCTTTTTTGGGGGGGCTTTACACACAGCAGCTGATAATGGCGGGGGGTGGGTGTTTTTAAGCTCTTTTTGGTCTGGGTTTTGAGTCTCTTTCGGCGAGAAGAAGCTACTATGCTAGAGGTTCTCGACGTACGCGAGCGGCTCATCATCGCGATCATGTACAGAAAAAAACTGGTCTGTCTTCACTGTATGCGCCTCTCTTTCTCTCTCTCTCTTTCTCTAGCAAAACGGCATTGCTTTAAATGGAATCCAGCTATGCAGCATTTCCTCTCGTTCCCTCACGTTTTTATTTTGTTATTTCGTCGACTTCTATTTCACTTAGTCGCGACTGACTATTCTCTTCGGGAGGGTGTGTACCGTGTCGGCGTGCCACTTACACCCCCTGGATTTTTATTTTATTTTATTTTACTTTTACTTTCCTAGTTGCACTTTTTTTGTAATCCCGTTCTGATCAGTGTTGACGAGTCCTGTGTGTGTGTCGCAACGACCGCGACCAGCAGAAAGCTCTCTAAACTTTCTAAAACGTGATGACGAAAAACAATCAACATTATAAGCCTTTTTGTTTTCCTTAAAGATAAAATCAAAAAATACAGAAAATCCCTGCATTTTTTGGGATACTCCATATAAATGGGCCCAATAAACCCAGCTCTGTAATTGACGGTCTTAAAAGACAGAACAAACATTTTTTTTATTTCACTGATTTGTTCACAAAATACCATAATTATGTCTTTGCCTACATATCCATCTTTTTTTTTGTATCATATTCCTTAATCGTGCAATAGGATATAGCTATTAGGTGCTTTCGATGTAATTTCTTTTTGTATCCGTCGTTTTATTCCTTGATTATCTTTTTTTGTTATGTTGTTTTTAATCTCTGTTGCACTTATGAGTAGTTACAATCGTTTTGTAAAAGCAATCCACGATCGCCCCTGATCTGTCTCACAAGGAGAGATGGCGAAAAACGGACGACAATCTCCATATCGATTCCCTGGACGTTGTACCGTCGGACGGTGCCTGTGTGGAGGGAAAAATAGACTGATTTATAACAATCAATCCCGACAACACTTATCGATGACCATGGCTTTTGTTTTTCCCTCTTTTCTGTGGAAGTTCTCGGTATTTCCCTGCTTGCACAACAATGACACGGGGAGATGACTCTCACGACTCTGTTTAACACACTACAATCACCAGACGGTCGGAGACATCTGTTACAAAAATGGCCGACTCAGATCAACCGTACCACTATCAGCTACGAAGCGATCAGCTTCTCCTCACTGTGAACTGTTGGATTTGTCGGCCGGCCTACACTACAAACTGTTTTCTTTTTTTTAAAATTTTCTCTCAGAACCCTGACCCTATTTTGAGTCTCAAGAAGAAAGAAGAAGAAAAAAAGATGAACCAATCTTTGTTCTAAAAGCACGCTGGATATTATTTCTGCCTCTCGACTTCTCTCGTCTATGGATGTTTGGTCACCCGCTCCGACCATTATCAAGCGATAATTCCCAGTAGGATGCGTGTCAAGCCAATGCAATCCGGAAATCCTCGATGGTTGGCCGCCCTGTTTTAAGCCTTGTGTCCACACTGCGCGTGCTGACGGTTATGTTGAGAGTTTGGGTTAGAGGAGGGTTGTCGTTTTAGTAGATATTGACCTAAACGACTGGATTTAAGTTGCCGAATGTGTGTTCAAGCTTATCTACTAGGTCGGCTTGCAGCATGTGACAAGACGTGACGCAATAATTCCGAGCGACCCATGACCCGCCAGGCGCTCATGGGTCGCTCGGAATTATTAATTATCGGAGTATGGTTGCAAAGCTGAAACTTAAAGGAATTGACAGAAGGGCACCACCAGAAGTGGAGCCTGCGGCTTAATTTGACTCAACACAGGGAAGCTCACCCGGATTGACAGATTGATGGCTCTTTTTCGATTCTGCTCTGAATTATCGCTTGATATTGGTAGAATCGGCGATCTCATCTATGGATGTTTGGTTGAGTTTGTGCGCACAAAGAGTGATTGCGTGAGCGAACGTGTGTGTGTGTTGTGTAAGAGGGAGATTGTGTGTGTGTGTGTGCACGTTGCTACGTCATTTTCTGTCTGGATTTTTGCAGATCCGGTGCTGTACACAATGCATACCGAAATTACGTTGTTTATTATTAGGTATTTCTCGGCGCTGCTTCAGGGCATATGGAAAAAGAAAATCTCATTTATGTTTTTTTTTTGTAATCTGTAATTTGTATGGAAAAAAATATATATGTATGTGTATTGCATTGATATTTGCATCATTTTTATGACATGTTTTGCAGCATTCAATGGACATGGCTTTGATTCCATTGCTATGCCTTATCCGCTCTGTACAATTTCTGTAAACATTTTCAAGTCAATATGGAAGAAGAAAAAAACAATCTCAATAAATGTATGAAAGAATTGTTGGTTGCGTCAGTTATGAGAGCCTCTTGTTGTGTCAGAGGGGGGCCTGCGTTCAGTCTTGTGCGACTCTATGTGGTCCTCAGACAAGCCTTCCACCACCAATGATCCATGGGGTCGGCGGTTCGAATCCCGGCTCCTCCTGTTTGACATGAAGTATCCTTGGGCAAGACACTGAACCCCCACATTGCTCCCGATGTGCTGGTGGGTGCCTTGCATGCATGGTTTCCGCCGCTATCGGGGAATGATTGTAATGCACCGTTACCACTTCCAGTCTTCTGGATCTCCATATGCTGTATCTGACCAGTTGCAGATGACATCATCCAGTGATGGCCCATATGGGGAGGATCTTTACGCATTTCAGGACGTCTTCAACTGTTGAATTAATAAAGCTTATTCTGGGCCAGATCTGACTAGTTATGATTCATATTTGTCTTCACCAGGGTGAAGGCATGGTGTAGAGTACAGTTCAACGGGCCTGAAAATTGAGGCCCGGCCCTAACTGATCAGGCTCAAAGCCCAGCCCGGCCCGACCAATTAGCATAGTTTTTAGGCCCGACCCGGCCCTACAATGTCAGGTCGGGTGGGCCTGGTCGGGTTTAGGTAAAATTTGAGCACTCTACACTGAGTAAAAGTGAAAATACCAATCAGAACCATCTTTATAAGAGGTAAATATACACAGACAGAACAGAATTATTATTTTTATCATAGTAAAATAATTCAATATATATTGCTTTTTTCATGGAGCCCTAGGGCCGGGTCGGGCCTACTGATCTGCATACATTTTAGGCCCGAGCCCGACCCTAAAATGTCGGGCCGGGTCGGGTTCGGGCAGAGTTTGAGAACTCTAGTGTAGAGTACGTTTTGCACTACGCCTGTGTGTGTCTCCGGCAACGTCAATCCAGTCGATACCAAACTACACAATCCTTCAAAACTTTACTCAACACACAACAAAACTTTATTACAGAAATACACAAACTTTATTGTAGAAGTTTAGACTGCACAGTAGGAGTTAAAAAAAACATCATAAAACATTGTCAAAGTCAAATTAAAATGGAGTGTTCAGGGGCTGCAGTTCAGTATACAGGTGGAAAATAGACCTCATATTAGCCCTACATGTACATACCACGATTATTTGTTACTCTTGAAATAGAACGACGATTACTAAAGTAGCAAAACAGATCACAAATCAAGGCAAGTTTGGCGTAATTTAGAAAGAACATCAAGTGAAGTTAAAGTGCCATTTACTGTAGATGTAGCCGCAATTTGCAGTTCTAGATTATAATGGGATGTAGAGTAAAGTTGCAAAACCGTTTGTTGACTCCCCCATAAAAAAATCTGTATGGAAAGCTGGAATCATCCTCTTTCTATTTGCAAAGCGTTTGTTTCAAAGAAATCCACCGTAGAAATGTTTTGAGCTACTTTCTGTCTGTCCTCTGCAGGTAATTCTTTTTTCTGCAGTTTGGAAGCACTTGTTTGCATTTTCGGGTTGCGCTGCTACCTTCTGCATTATGTGCAATTGCAAAGCAGGTGGCATACAGAGCCGTTCAGTGACTTACGACGAGCGCTTCCAAACCTGCAGAGAATTTCTTGACAAAGTAACTCATAAGATATCTATGGATTTTTTCATCAAACAAACTCTGCAGATAGAATGAAGATAATTCAAGCTTTCCCTACACCTGCAATGTTGGTGAGTTTAATGTTGTTTAATACAAGCTGAACCCAGAAATTGAATGAATAGGGAGCCAATGGAGGCTACTGCAACCCTAGGTTCATCCCATTATAAAAACAAATCGCTATTCGTTGCAAATTGCGGCTTGTATGGATGTAGTTTGTGCGTTTTGACCATTAATGCTGTTCAAACCATGCTGCACTGTAAAGTGACACGCTGGCAGTGCTGCGTGCACACCCGTCATCCATTTAGTGGTCCATGTGTTCTGGATGGTTCTGGAGACACGTGATGAAGTCTTTGACCGCCTTCCCCTCAAAGCAGATGAGGTAGACGGCGGAAAACAACGGAAACCTGTAGCACAAAACATAAGAAAAGAACCATGGGGTCTAGTCAGATCAGAAAACTAATGCACTGATTGATTGATGTATTTATTCATGTTTTAGTGGCATTTGAGCAAAATTAATTTATTCCCTTCTTTGTGCCAAATCAACTCCCTCTGGTGTTATCTTAGTTTAGCACTTACACATCATCTCCAGCAGGTGGTGCAGCAGTGCTGTGGTGTACATGGGAGGGGAAGTCTATACAAAAACAATGTCTGCTAAATCCTGAATAGTTTTCTGAAAAACCTTATATTTCTATGCCTGTCATTCTGAAACATTTTCATGTCAAGGACCCCCTAAACTAAGCATATGTAATTGGCCGCTGCCCGCCATATGACAATATGTCGTGTCAAGGCCACCCCTAGCCCTGGTCCAGTGCTTACAGCGAGAGACCTTGGTAAAAGTCTATTATCGATGGTGGGAAGGGTCTCAGGTCTAGTAATGTCAAGTAATGTACCAGACGACTGTGGCATTTCCAATGTTGGCTAGTAACTACTGGTAATTACTAGTCATATTACTGTAGTATTTTTCCCAGTAACAAGTATTACCATGTCAAATTAAATTAGTAATAAGTAACAAGTTACTTTATAAAAAAATATATTACATATTACTTTTTGTTTTTGCTTTGTTATCTGTTGGCTTGGAATCCTTTCATTTAAAATGTTGGGAGAGATAGCTGCTTTACTTTATAGAATTTTGGCTGATTGGTGACTCTTCTTGATATTATTATTGAAAACATTTGGATTCAGTTTTAAAACTAGCTGACCTAAACAGATTGTGGTGTTGTACCTATAAAAGTAATATCAATAACTTGGGTGTAAGGCAATCGGTTTTGATGGTCGGAGGTGAATGGACTCACTTGTCAGCCATGTCTCTCTTCTTTAGTATTTTGTACACCTCGGCCGAGGTCTGTGGACCCTGGAGCTTTTGGCCGTTGAGCATTTCTGCCTCCAGCTCAATGATAGACTGGAAAAAAAAAATTCAAAAACACATACACTGCATTTATTATGCTGATTTCAACTCGATCAACTTTCATATAGTTCCATTAGGAATAGAAGATCTGAATGAGTAATCTAACCGATGCTGATGTATCTAAAAAAAAAACAACTAGAATCGGCCAATGCCGATGAGATCGCTCAAAACGACTGATCCATCCACCTCACCTTGTTGGTCCTGGCGAAGGCCTCGGCCACCTTGCGGTTGCGGCCGCCGTAGCAGGTGGTGATGAGGTCGGCGACGCCACAGCTCTCCAGGAAGGTGACCGAGTTGACCGGGTCCTTGCAGAAGACCCGGGCGAACGCCACCATCTCCATCAGACCCAGCCGGATCACCGCCGCCTTGGTGTTGTCCCCGAAGCCCAGGCCGTCACAGAACCCAGCGCCCACCGCAACGATGTTCTGTGGGAGAGGTGAGAGAGAGAGACGGACCTCTCTGGATCAGGGGTAGTGTGTACTTTTGTAGGCTAATCTACTGTACTGTAGGTCATAAATGGAATGCATTTAACAAGGCTGTGAATTACCAAATGATTCGCACTTGTGAATTACCAAATGATACTTAATTCCACTGCACACAGTGTTTTTGAAAACCTTTGAGAAATCTGCGGTTAAATACTGGCACAAGACGAATCAGGTTTAAACCCCTGAAGTTTAGATTTTGAGTATGTTGTTTAGCAGGGCCAATACTACCAGAATCGGGTGAAATTTGTATAAATTCTTACAATACAATACTTTTACAATATTTTTGAGACGGGAATCTTGGAAATTAAGCCTTTTTGAAAGTTTTTTATTCTCCTAAATATTTTGTATGTTCATAAGGCTTCCTACAGGTACAACAATAAAGTGAAAAATCTTTCCTATATAAATGACTATACAGTATATAAAATGACTGATTCAGAAGGCATCTGTAGAAGTGGTCTAGGGTCTATAAATGGATTCAGAATGTGCCTTTACCTTCAGAGCTCCACAGAGTTCCACCGTGTCACTCTCCTGGACCACCGTGATGCGGAAGTTTGGAGTCTGGAGCATCTCTTTGAAGATGAGGCCGTTGGCTTCGTTCTTTGCTCCTACAGTAGACAGGATTAAAATGAATGTACAAACACATAAAAAATCCATTTGTTCTGATGTGAGGGTATCAGTAAAGTAATGAATTGGTCTCACAGAACAATGACTTGTAATTTGCACATATTGGGCATACATAATGTACATACTCTGCATTCTGATAGATTAAAATGTTTACTAAAACTATACACTACTTTTTTAAAAATACTTGTTTTGTTTTTGGATTTTGCGCCTTTATTGATAGTTACAGTCAAGATAATCATGAACAGGACTTGAACACACGGCACACTGTCTGGCTAGAGCCCATATTTTATGTGAGATGTGCCTGGCACCCCTCTATACTTTTATAATAACAAATATACAGTAAATGCACGATAAATTTGTATGAAAAACTATCTGACCGATGGTGGTTTCGCAGAACTTCTCATCGGCCACCTCGTTGGCGATGTTGGCTCCCATCAGGACGCTGACGTCGATGTCCAGCTGCTCTCTGATGATGTCAGAGATGAGCTTCAAACCCTCCGGACCTTCATCCACGCCCTGCAGGAGACCACAGGTCAGTTATACTGGACACAGTACTGACCAAGTACACACTTGACACACCTCATAGTCCACGTCATTGTGTACTTTACAGAATATTTCGTGAAGATTCTTGTAAACCATATTTTTTCTGTTCTATGGACCCTAAAGGACACAAAAAAAGCGGTTTACATTTTTTCCCTCCACCCTAACATTATTTTATCACCATGGCAACATGGCGTTGTGTATCAATCTGTCTGTATTTCTGTCAACATCATTTCTCCAAATCTGCCTGCCCGATTTACACCAAATTTGGTCCAGAGGTGTATAATGTGCTCAAGAACACTCCATAAAAATTTCACCATGATCGGCCCATAGGTGGCGCTACAGTACCAAATTCAAAACCAAAAATCGTGATTATTCACAAACAATTTGTCTAATTTCAATGAAAATTGCTGGGTTCTTGCACAATGGTCTGAGACACAAGCCCTGCAAATTTGACCACTATCCACCAATAGGTGGCGCTACAATAACATATTTAAAATGACCAATTCGCTACAAAAACCTTAAATAATCGTGTGCAGACAGTGTTTTGTTTCAAATGGAAAAAAATAACTTGACTTTCTCTTTTGAAAAAAAGAAATTGCATCCACGATAATTGGACATTAATAATACTACCCCCCCACCGTCTATTATTAATAATAATAATCTGAGTGGGTGTAGGAGAAACTTATATAGCGCTTTTTTGAGTACCCAAAGACACATTGCATGGGGGGTGACTACAGAGGTAAAATAAAAAGAAGCAACTTAATTGAGGGGAGTCAGGTTGATCAGTGCTTTATATGGGGCCAGGAGTGTTGAAGTGGATTCTTTGTTTGACTGGTAGCCAGTGAAGGTCACAGAGAACAGGTGTGATATGATCTCTGGATATATTGTAGTTTATTGAGGACTTTGGAGGTGGTGCTGTGGAGGATACTCTTGCAATAATCAAGGCGTGATGAGATGAAGGCGTGGATGAGAGTTTCAGCTGCAGAAAATGACAAGAAGGGTCGGAGACGAGCAATGTTCTTGAGGTGGAAGAAGGCAGTTTTGGTGACATGGTTGACATGGGGAAGGAATGAGAGGGTGGGTCAAAAAAGATGCCAAGGTTGCAGATGTGGGTGGAAAGTAAATCAATGCTGAGTGAAAAATCCTGCATAGAACTGGTGAGGGAGTTGGGACCAGTGATGATGATTTCTGATTTATTGCAGTTATTGGTTGGTTGGAGTGATGGCTTTGGTGGAGAAATACAACTGTGTGTCATCGGCAAATGAGTGGAACTGAGGTCCATGGTGATGGAGGATCTGGCAGTGTGGGAGGATGTTTAAGATGAAGAGCAGGGGACCAAAAACAGAGCCGTGGGGACACCATGGGTAACAGGGGTAGTGGAGGAGTTGCAGTTCTTGACAGAGATGAATTGTTGTCGATCAGAGAGGTAGGATTTGAACCAAGAAAGAGCAGTTCCTGTTGAATCAATGGAAGATTGGAGACAGGTGATGAGAATGGAGTGACTGATGGTGTCACAAGCGGCACTGAGGTTGAGGAGGACGATGATGGAGAGGTGAACGGAATCAGCAGAGAGGAGGATATTGTTGGTGACTTTTGTGAGAATGGTTTCTGTGCTAGGGAATGGAAAACAGATTGAAGTGTTTCGTAGAGGTTATTGGAGTCTATGTGAAACTTGAGCTGAGAGGCAACAGTGTGTTCCAGGATTTTGGAGAAGAAAGGAAGGTTGGAGATGGGTCAGTACTCAGTAGTTGCCCCAATATTTTTCCCAATATTGGGGTAAAAGTGGCAAGATGAGAGCAGGGGGAGCTGGCCAGTGGAGAGGGAGGTTTATGATATTGGTGATAAGTGGAGAGAGAACAGGAAGACTGGCAATGAGAGAACAGGAAGACTGGCAATGACCAAGGTGATGGGTATCGGGTCAAGGATACAGGTGGGGGTTTTCATGCCAGAGGTTATGGAGGAGAGGTTGGATGCAGTTATTGTATTAAAGGATTGAGTAGTTGCTGCCGAACTGAATAACAGATGAGTAGTGGGACAACTAAAAAAGTTTTACTCTGATTACATTTTGGGTTTGGCTATTATAGCCTGTTCAAAATTTGGCTCTCCACATTTTGAGCTATCGAGGTGCATGCACTGTTGAGAGCATTTTTGTATTGTTCCAGATGCGGTTTGTAAGCCTTGGAATGAACTTGTTTTCTTGACAAGCCGTTCCAGTTGACGACCCTGTTTTTTTAGTTGATGTAGATGATCCGTGTACCAGGGGGCTGAGTGGGTGTAGGAGACGTGCTTGGTCATTGTGGGGGCAAGTTGATTGAGACAGGTTGAGAGTGTGTCATTGTAAACATTGACCAATTTAGTGTTTGGGGTGGGTGGACTAGGGTCAGATATGGTGTAGGACAATAATGAGGACATGGAGGAGGGGTTAATAGATTTGAGGTTCCGGAAAGTTATGGAGCGTTTTTCATTGTTGAGGAGAGTGGGGGTGTCAATGTCCATGATGATGGCTAGGTGGTCCAAGATGGTGGAGCCAAGGTCCATGCTGGTGACATTATGAGTGGTTATTCCTGTAGTACAGATGAGATCCACAGTGTGTCCTTCTGTGGGTGGGAAAACGGACGTGCTGAGTAAGATTGATAACGTTTAAAATGTCAAGGAATTCAGTGGCGCTTTGAAGTCAGGTGAGTCCACGTGGATATTGACATCTCCAGACAGAGATATGCATCTCAGTGAGCAGTGTGAGAAATACAGAAAATTGATAGGGGAACCGGTGGATTGTACAGTCCAGGAATGAGGCATTACCCCAGGTGAAGTATCTTGGGGTCTTGTTCATGAGTGAGGGGAGGATGGAGAGGGAGATCAGCTGGAGAATCGGAGGAGCAGGGGCGGTATTGCAGTCACTATACCACACTGTTGTGACAAAAAGAGAGCTGAGCCAGAATGCAAAGCTCTCTGTCTACCGAGCTATCTTCATCCCTACCCTCACTTATGGTCATGAAGTGTGGGTCATGACCGAAAGAACAAGGTCATGAATACAAGAGGTTGAAAAGAGTTTTCTCCAGCGGGTGGCTGGCATCTCCCTTAGAGATAGAGTGACAAGTTCAGTCACTCGGGAGAGCCTCTTCGCCTGGAAAGGAGCCAGCTGAGGTGGTTTGGGCATCTGGTTAGGATCAGGATGCCTCTTGAGCAACTCCCTAGGAAGGTCCTCGAGGCACGTCCCACTGGGAGGAGACCCCGGGGCAGACCAAGGACCAGATGGAGAAATTATATTGACTCTCTGGCCTTGGATCGCCTCAGGATCCCCCAGGAGGAGGTCGCCCGGTTGCTCGGGAGAGGGAAGTCTGGAGCTCTCTGGTGGAGTTGTTGCCCCCGTGGCCCGAACTAGGATAAGTAGATGAAGATGGATGGGCAGGTTTGGGCAGTCTATGACTGCTGCGACCAATGGTTTAGGGCCAGACAGTTTGAAGGTGAAATGTTCAAATGAGAAGGGAACAGGAAAATTAACTGGACTGATTTTGATTTGATGTGTTGTTTGTGTATTATGACTATGCCACCACCACGTCCCTCGATGCGGGGTATGGGGCGTGGTCTTATTTAGTGTAAAATATTCCAAGGCTATTGCCTCTTTCTCCCCCAGAGCTTTAAAATTTACTTAAATGTGACAAGAATCACATTGCAATTACATGAAAATCACTGTATTAATATGTGAAGATCATGCATCTGCTTCCTAAATGGGTTACTGTAGCGCCACCCATTGGTGGATTGTGGTCAAATTTGCAGGGCTTGTGTCTCAGCACATTGTGCAAAAACCCAGCAATTTTCATTTGAATTAGACAATTAGTTTGTGAATAATCGCGATTTATAATTTTTAATTTGGTACTGTAGCGCCACCTATGGGCCGATCATGGTGACATTTTTATGGGGTCTTCTAGAGCATATTATACACCCCTGGACCAAATTTGGTATAAATTGGGCTGGCAGATTTGGAGAAATGATGTTGACAAATGATGATGAATACAGACAGATTGATACACAACGCCATGTTGCCATGGTGATAAAATAATGTTAGGGTGGGGGGAAAAAATGTAAACCGCTTTTTTTGTGTCCTTTAGGGTCCATAGAACAGAAAAAATATGGTTTACAAGAATCTTCACGAAATATTCTGTAAGCTGGATTTTGCTACACAACTACATAGACTATCACCCCTTTTTACAACCATCACATTATCATTAACATGATGTTTGGGGAGACAAGAAACACCTTTAATGTGTTTTAGATCAATTTTCATGTTGTCTTTAGTCTCACGCAGCCAGAAAACAACTATTCCACAATCTCTGAATGCTACATAGAGTCTGGAACTAGTGTATCACTAGAGTATCAGAACTAGTATCTGCAAGAATTGTAGTCCAGGAAGGAAGTGAGTGCAGTGATCACAAGAAAGTTAGCCTCACTATGCTTACAATCAACAAAGACACAAACAGGAAAGATTACAATACGCTGACATGCACCGACTGCTGCTAAAGTTATAGGTTATGATTCATCATCAATGTCTCAAATAAAAAGTCCCAAGATGGTCTGCCCACAAACGGTGAAGTGAATGGAAAATAAAAAATAACAAAAATGACAGTTATCACATGTGTAATGCCCATTTCACAAGGTCATAAAATGGGAACTAATCTGTTTGGTGCTTTGCCTTTGTGCCCTAAAATATTTATAACACCATCGAATACCACCAACTAGCCTTGTTGTCCCTAAAATTAGGACATTACAGGCCTGGAAAAGTATTCTGATTCAGGTATCACTCGCCCTATTCTGACCTGACCTTTTCCTTTTAACCAGAACATTCCCCAGGATGAGACGAGAATTAAGAACCACTGTAGTATTAATATTGTTATTATCATGGGGTTTTACTTTGATGAGTGATATTCCGATGGTTCCCTCTGTGATGTGAGGCTTCATCTGTTCACAGAGTTTCCCGATGAACTGGTGTGGGATGACGAAGACCAGGACCTTGGCTCCTTTCACCGCCTCTGTAATTTCTGGAACTGCGACCTGTTCAGAGAATTCAGACGTCAGTCAGTCAGCCTTGATAACCAGTGAAAGTCTAGACTAAATCACTGGCCACAGTGGTTTAGAAGAGGATGCTCCGGGCTTGTCTAACAGATTGGTGCAATCCATTCAGGGCAACCGCCTACCTAAGTCTGTCCTCACCTCTCTAGGCCAAAATGCCTTCAGGTTAGCCGGACGGCAACAAAGAAGAAGTAGTTGTCCACATTATCAATGGCCGCTATTAAAGCCTAGTAAAACATAAGATTTTCTGAAAACCTTCAAACTATTATTCAAAAAACAAAAACAAAACAAATGTATGTTTATATGTTGCTATGAGACACAGAGGTGTATGTGACACAGGGCGCAGCCGGCTTTCAAGGTAAAACTAATAGGTTACAGCGCCAGTTCTAAACGGGTTTAAAAAAATACCAAAGGGATAAAAGGTGTTGACACTACAGATAAATCCAATTATGGGGCATGTTTGGAGTTGACAAAACTGCAAGTGTGCACTCAAACTGCACATTTGAGTGAGGAATCTGCTATAAACACAACCTAAGATACAGTAGATAAACACAACACTGGCATCGGATCAGAATGCTTGCAATAGCACAGTTGTCTTTAAATAGTATCTGTGAGTAAGCTGTAACTGTTGCGAAGTCTGGCAAGTTCAATACTGTGAAATCCATGATCCCTACCACAGTCTAAAAATGATGATGAAATAATTGTAATAATAGTGTAGTTTCCAGATCAGATGATTTGCAAGAATGTAGGTGAAAGTTCATGCATCTTATCAAAGTGTAGTTCCTTACTACAAGCAAGCCCTGCAGTTCCAAGACTGCAGTATACAAGTCGAATGCAAACATCTCTTTTATCAAACAGTAAAAGACATTGGGACACTTACCACATTTTTGGGCAGCTGGTGACCTGGCAGGTATTTGACATTTTCATGCTTTGTGTTTATGATTTCTGTGAGTTTCTGCCCGTCGATCATTTCTTCATAGACCCACATGTTGACCACAGGGTCGAACCTGTTGTTTCCTTTAACATTGTGCCCGATGATCTTGGCAATAGCTGAACCCCTATCACAGCAAGGCAAGGGAATTCAGTTAGGATATATCATGGTACAATATTCAACCTTGGCAATTCCATAATACAAAATTATAATATGTGGCCAAATTAACCTGTATTGTTTTTTTTTTCTTTTTGAAAACCACACGTAGCATATGACTATGATGTGTTATGAATATGATGCATAATTTGTCATATGGTATGAATTAAAGGGGATTTCCACCCATTTTCAAGATTTTTTTTTCTGAGAGCATACAAATGGAACCAAATGAACCCTAATCAATTCATTTGGTTCCATTTGTAAACATCATTAACATGAATTAACATGAACATCATTAACATGGTGAACAACTTGATGGTGGCATCAAGTTGTGTTTCATTGTGTTAATGATTTCTTTTTCTTTCTTTTCAGAACACATCTATTATGATATATTAATGACACAGTAAAATGTTGAAAATGGGTGGAATTCCCCTTTAAGGTGGCCCACAATATCCTTTTGCAGGAGAAACTAGTGGAAGAAATGTCGCTGGTATGAATTTGCTTTAGAAATGAATGCCTCGTGGCGCGGCATCAATGGTTAGGAGAAACACTATTTGCATTTAACACATACAAAGGGCGTGGATCAGGCTAAATGTGTGTAATTAAAACGAATTTTCGGGATCATCTAAGCTTGTACGCGCCAGTCCAAACAGGCAATGGCATGTAGTTGATAACAGGACGCCATACACTGTACAGAAACGATGGCTATTATTGCTCACAATCACATAAATACATGCATGTTGATGAATGGATTTAGCTGTTCTCAAACTAAACAAAGGCAAAACACATCATCAAGTCATATATTAGTTACCAGTTTCCAGATCCGACGATACACACTTTCTTTCCGGGCATAGTTTTCCCTTTCTTTTTCCCTTCCCTTTTCTCAGTTCAGCTCTAGTGAAGGATGGATTTTGGTTATAACCTCCTCTATGGGGTTGACTATAATGTTTATGATAACTTCCTCGTACGCCCTTCATGGGGCAACATGACTACACCCTCTCTCTCTGTGTTAATCCACGCCTCCTCCTCCTCCTCCATTCTCCACAGAACAATCACAAGGGAACCAGGAGGTCCTACTTTCTTTCATTTCTCCCCCACACAAACTGCTCTGGTGGTGCAAAGGTAATACTTTCTTTCTGTTTTGTTATATGTAATTCTTTCAATTCGTTTTGGATTGGATTCGGGACATGAATGACATGACACAGCAGGGGGGAAATAATAAATAATAGTGTGTTTTCACTGAGTTTCGTCACTGTGAGTCCACACTCGATCCACACTTGATTCGGGATCGGGATCGACCTGACAGTTGTCACATAAAACTTTCACCAAACCGCGACTTGGCCTCAGTCAGTGCACTTGCACTCACTCTCTCCATAGACCACGCCCACAACATGACAACGCGGAAGTGGGGTGAAAAATAGCCGAGCTACAAGACCACAGACCGTTGCTTTCACGACGGTCTGTGGTTTGGCTTGTAGGTTGGCTATGTCCAGAGCCTTCTAGGGGAGAGTTGCGATATTCCCGTTCACTCCTGTGCGTCAGGGCAATGGCGGTGCTGGAGGAGCAGCAGCGCTGATGTAGAAGCCGTTTGAGTGCACTCGGAAACCGGAAGTCGATGAATATGAATGGGACTCTATGGATTTAATCAGGGACCAGCAAAGAAGGCACGAAAACATCATGTATTAATGGCGGTGACCTCGTAAACAAAGTATTGATGCAGGCAAATTAAAGAATGCCTTCTGGAGGTTGATTTCGAATACTTTGTCACATGATTTGCAAATGATATATAATTATATTGACGTCTTGAAAGTATTATTGCTGACTGAAACTGGTTTCAAAGCAGGCGATATCGCGAGAATTCACTGAAAAGCTAAGATTCTCGCGATAACGGCGGGGGAAGGAGTATGCAGAAAGTTATTTAATCAGTTATTTAATTCAGCTTTAATGACTTCATTTTAGTTATTCTTTAATAATAGTACAACATAAACATTACAGAGACTCTAGCCGTGACTGAACAATACTTTAAAACAGTTGTCTTTTTGCATACGTACCTAAAATAGCTCTTATTGCGCCGTTTTCGTTGAAAACAATGTACTCCCAATGACAGTTAGGACTGGGACTGCACTCATAGACGAATCTCTGTAGTCTCGTGCACGGTGCTCTGCTCTGCTTTCTGACCCCTCAATATCGCAACTCTCCTACTAGAAGGCTCTGGCTATTTCCAGCTCGCGACACCAGACCACGCCCATCGAGTGTCGCAGTTGTGACATCTTGGGGTCAGAAACTGAGCGCTGTTCGTCCAGTCTGAACAGGGACAGACTGGGGGGAATACGTTGTTTTCAACGAGGGGAGGGGGACGTAAATAAGAGGTATCTTAGTGTATGAGTGCGGCATGGCAACTGTTTTAAAATATTGTACACTGACAAATAAAGCCTCTTTCATGTGTACGATGTACTATTGCTACGAAACGGGCTGTTGCCTGAGTCCAATGCATTGATTATGTAGAAGAGCCACCATTAGACGATAGAGCCATCTAGTGTCAGTCAGAGTTGCGATATTGTGGGGTCAGAAACTGAGCACTCGAGCTGAAGTGAGCTGCTGCTGTTCATGCAGCCTGAAAAGGGACAAACTGGAGTTGGAAATACTGTTTATTTTTTATAACAATACTGATTATTTTTGAAGATCTCCCCCCCAAAAAATGAAGGGATCATTAAGATCATTAATTCATTAAAGTTTTGTAACTACGTCCATGAAAGTGGGGTTGTTGCACAGGCTCAGTGGTTTTGTAACTGAGTCCATGAAAGTGGGGCTGTTGCACAGGCTGAGTGGTTTTGTAACTGAGTCCATGAAAGTGGGGTTGTTGCACAGGCTCAGTGGTTTTGTAACTGAGTCCATGAAAGCGGGGCTGTTGCACAGGCAATGTAAAAGATCAGACTGATTGATAGGTGTATCGGACTGGCCCCACGAAGTGAACGGAGTTTGCGTAACTGTGACGGCCATGGTGGCGTTAACCAAGGAGTATTGAAAAAAGGAGTTGTCGCGCAGGCACCCACGGGGGAGTCCACATTGGTTCTTGGGAGGAAACAGACATGCGCAGTACAGATCAGGAAGTTTGACGCTCACAGACTATGGTATGGCACAAGTCGCCCAGCAGATGGCGTGAAAGCTCCCCTACTTGCTGAAAGGAGGAGCGTTTGTTTCATTTCACTCTTCTCCCAGCAGTATAGTGCTCAGACAGTGCTGCTCACATGCATCTACTACAGTAGGCTATATTTGCATGCGGTTTTCAACCAGTGGTCCTGGCTTTAGAGGGTATCAGTTATGGAGCTTCAACTCTTGAGTGAATCAAAATGTTAATGTACAGAATGAATGAAATGAAATGAGATTAAATTAAATGAAAAATGTATTATCAGCTTGGAGATTTACAGTACAATTCAAGTACAACTACAGCAAAAGTGGACAGCACCAGTTAAGCACCACACTTGTTTACAACAGGGGCCACCCTGTTCATTTCATTTCAAGAGATTTAGACTTCCAAATATTCACTTCTGTAAAGCCAGAAGCAGTGAATCATAGTGTTTGTAAAAGGGAAAAGAAAAATCTACAAGGAGGGGAAGAGGGTGGTGATTATACAGTATAAAATATGAATTACCTAAGATACTGCATCATATGAAATGTGCAGTATGTCAGATGAATGGGCTACTGTCAGCAAACAGTGTTGCTGATGAATAATGGCCATAATTGGCTATTTTACTCCCAAAAGGTGCTTATAGCCCATAGCCCATTCACGGGCCAATATAAAGCCTGTCTGCCTGTCTGTCTGTCTGTCTGTCTGTCTGTCTGTCTGTCTGTCTGTCTGTCTGTCTGTCTGTCTGTCTGTCTGTCTGTCTGTCTGTCTGTCTGTCTGTCTGTCCATCCATCTTTGTAAGATATCAATGAAAATGGCTGTTGAAATAGTGAAATATATTCATTCCCCACATCAAAACATGGCAATAGTTTGATTATGTCAATTCACCTAATCAATGAATGCACTGGTTCTGACTTAGCTAAAGGCCTATATAATGGCCCCTGCAATCAAGTAAAACAGGCAAATAATGAATATTAAATCAAGCAGGAATTGGCCAGAGCCAGATTAACCATGGGTTGGTTGCCGGGCCTGGTTGCCCAGGGCCCGGCAACCCGGGCCCCGGGCTGGTTGCTCCAGGTGATCCAATGGGTGTCAAGCAAGCCCCACATAAAGCCTACGGTGGCACAAAGCCCATTTCTCCACAAACATGCCAAATACATGTATTTTTCCGATTTGTAGAGGAAAGAAAGAAAAAAGAAGCCTGTTTAGTTTCCCTAAGTCTGTTCAAATCAGACAACTATGGGTGGATGAGGTAAGGAGGGCAAAGCGGTCACCAAACTGGCAGCCGACGCCCTGGTCCAAAGTTTGTGAGGTAGGCTCAACCATAATGCTCTATTCACAAACACTATTACTTTATCATGCTGTTTGATGGGTCTTTAGTAGAGCTGTCACTCAATTGAAATATTTAATCATGATTAATTGCATGATTGCCCATAGTTAATCTTTGATTAATCACAACTTAATCACATGTGTTATCAGTTCTAAATATACCTTAAATGAGTGGTTGTCAAGATATTTCATATCAAGGTCCATTATTCATTCTGTATTTGAGCCACAGACAATTTGATGACATTTATTTAGACTTCCAGACCGAAATTAAAGAATTTGTCCACAATACCAAGCTGTATTGACCTTGGTATCATTAAGAGCAAACATGCAAATCATAGAATATTTCTGCATTCTCTAATTGTCTAGACTTATTTTAAATCAAGTAATGCAGATGTTTACCAATTTTCAATAGATGTTTGACAGCATTCACCTGCATTTGGCGAAATTGAACCAAATGGATCCACTTGGCTTTTGTTTTTACTGCGAGTTAATCACACATTTAAAAAAAAAGATCGAGTTAATTCATGGCTGAGTTAACTCAAGATTAATGCTGATTAATGCCTCAGTATTTAGACAAATCTGTTTCTTTATTAAGGATCACTTCACACCACAGGACATTATCGGCCGTAGACTCAGGAGAGCAGCTGTCCCAAACCATGTAGTGGAACAAAGTTGTAAGTCTGAGCCATCTACCTTTTAATTGTCACACCATCACTATCACATTTAACAAACTCTTATCATCACCAGCCACTTCAGCAGCAGGGATGGATTTGACCCTTGCAGCAGATCAAAGATTTGACCACAACAACAACAGTAAGTAGGAACTCATTTTGAACCCTTTACTTGTCTGATACCTTCTCGTTGTGTGCATCATCTTCATATCAAAGTATACCCTGTGTGAAGTAAAACTAATTTTACGTATTCGTCCACTATGTATTTGTTCACTATGTTAATTTGTCTCTTGCACCAGCAGCAACTGCAGAAATACAACTGCCACCAGAATGTCCAACATCTGGTTTTCTAGACCATGATTACTGTTGTACGTATAAACTCTTTAAGTGTCTCCATCACCACAGCTACAGTGTATATATGAACACTTCAATATGAACAAGATGGCTTAGCTCCATTTTTGTGACTGAATTGCATTTATTTCGATCTGTATGCAAACATCTACAAATTTAGAACAGTATAGCCTATTCTAAATACCGATTATATAATTCCAAAGGTTTGGTGCAGTCACCACAGGCGGGAGGAATGCAACCAGCATCACTTCCACCATCACTAGACTGCACTGTAGCACGGATGGATGTACCTTTGGCGGCAGAAAGACCAGACCACCCCCCCAGTAAGTAGGAATTCTTACTACAAGAAGTATGCACTTTTAATTTCTATGCATCTTCTTAATTTCAAAGTGTACCCTGCTGGAAGTTAAACTCATGTTATGCATTCCTCCACTATTCCTCCACTATGTTAATTTGCCTCTTGCCATCACCACCAGCAGCAACAGTGGAAATACAACAACCACTGGAATGTCCAACATCTAGTGTTGTAGACCATGGTTACTGCCGTACGTATAAACTCTTTACATGTCACCATCACCACCACACTTTATGTATGAACTCTTCAATATCAACAATTTGGCTAGATATTCATTTGATGTGACAGAATCGTGTTTATTTTAATCTGTATGAAAACTACAAATTTAGAACAATATACCTGAATATCTGAAATAATTCCTTAGGTTCCGTTCAACCACCAACCATGGCAGCAGCAGCATCATCAACAACCATGACCATTGGTAAGAACCACTTACAATATGTCATGTCATAAAACATTCAATCTAGCAAATAATTGTCCAATGATCATCTTACACAACTTGCCCTCCAATAGATGCTGTACTGGCTGAAAAGGATCTCCAGATTAAACGATTAACCTGTGAGCTAGAGAAAAGGGTTGGTACATTAAAACTTCATTCTCATAGGCAATCATTAAAAGAATCACAGAACCTGTTTTCTCTGTCAGAATCATGGAACCTGTTTTCTCTCTTTCAGAACAAAATGCTGTCACAGCTGTTCAATGAAGATCAGGTCGAATTCCTTGAAAGAAGGAAAGAAGTAATCTTATACATGCATGTTTGCAAATGCAGGTACACATGCAGACAAATTCATACATCTCATATCCTTGCTCAACAGGCTTGTTCCCACCTGGCTTTCTGCAAACCACAAGTGGTCTGCAAAGACAGTTTCAAATTGTCTGGCTCTTAGGTTGGCTGTTGGATGTGATGGATATGAATTCCTGCGAAAGGGTATTTCTTGAATTATCCTATATTGTCCCTATACTGTGAGTAATGCATTAAATATGATTGTAGTTCTAAATGATATGTCTTCATCTTCTCAAGAAATGAATTACCCAGTTCCATCGTATAGGACCATCGCCAGAAGACTGGAAGGACTTCAGTATGCCCCTGGTATACAGTTTGATATGCTAGATCTGGTGGCAGACAAATTGAAGTCTCTTCCCAGTCATGCACAAATGGTCGTTTTGAAAGTATGTCCCGTCCCAAAAACTACTAATAATTTCATTGTTATCAACTATCACAACTTAACCCTTACTTTCTGATCAATGATTCTAGATGGATGAGATGTCTATTGCTAGTGGTCTGCAATATGACCCTGCAACAAAATCTGTGTTGGGAACAGTGACCATGCCCCCAACTCCAGACAAAATGGCAAAGAAAATGCTGACCTGTATGTTGGGCTGTCTCACTGTCCATTATAAACAGACCATAGCATACCATTTTACCGGTTCCTCTGTGACTGGCACAGATTTGTGGGATTTTGTACTGTCAGTTATCATGGCTTGTGGGGAACGCAGAATCAGGGTGGTTGCTGTGGTAAGAATAAACCTATTTTTCCCACATATTCAACATATATTTCTGCTGAATGCCTTGAATGTAGATCTCCTTTAATTTGCACAATGTTTGTCCACTTTTAATTTAGTGCACTGATATGGACGCCAGCAATCAGGCTATGTGACGGGCTGCAGGTCTCAATGGTGGGGAGGTCATGGATACATCTTTTATCCATCACCCATTTTACCCTGGTAACTATCTGTTTTTCTCTCCGGATACACCACACCTCATAAAGGCCATGAAGACTGCACTGTGCAATCATTGCTTCCAATTACCAGCCAGCGTTGTCCAAAAAAACTTCCTGCCAAGCAACATGGTGAGCCTTAGAGTTATAGAAGTTATTCCAAGTATAGTAGGTGTTGTCAGTATGGATCTCCACACATTTGCTTGTTCTGTTATTGCTGTCCACAGGTCACCCTAAGGCCTATCGAAAAGGTCATTAACATCCAGGAGGGGAGCCCTGAAAAGCTGGTACCTGGACTTGCATCAAGCGCAATCTCCAACAAAAATAGCTTTGAGAAAATGAAGGTAGGCCTATGGATTTTTGGGGTCAAGCATAAGATGTGGTGTCTGTATACAACACAGCCATGACTACAGTTGGTGCTTTTGTTATTTCCTCCAGTTCTTGTGATTATTTGGAACTGTACCATGTTGATATGGATCCTATTAGAAGTTAAAGGTTATATAACTGTTCCAACAGGTCGCCCCAGCTTGCAAGGTGTATTCAAAATCAATGTCCTCCGCCATTCGCCTATTGATTTCAGCAAAAGTGCTACCCCCCGAGGATGAGACAACAGCGTGGTTCCTTGAACTGGTGAACGATTGGTTTGACCTCATGACTTCACGCCGTTTTTGTAATGGTATGCCAAACAAAGTGACAAGTACAACCGTAAATGGCATTATAGCACTACCTTAAGTAGGATTAATATGATATGTTGTATGGTCAGTCAGTATTGGAATATAATTCCCTAATACCCCAACTCTTTCACCCCACTCACAGCATTGTCATTGCCAGATACAAGCATGGGACGTGCCAAACTGGAGCGTCTACAGGAGTTCCTTATCACCTGGACTCAGACACGGTTCCTATCTGTAAAGTCGGGTACCGTCGGCTTATGGAAACCCAGCCACACTGGGGTGCGCATGGCAACCTGTACAATGTTGGTGATGGCAGGCTCCCTACTTTTCCCCTCTGTGATGGTGGAACATCTACCATCTGTTCCACCATCCTTCATACCACCAAACCCCAACTGGGTGGCACACATGATGGACACAGGTTCCCTGAACTTGTCCTTCTTCTTAACTGGGCGTGTGTCAACTGATGCAAATGAGAACCTGCACGCACAGCTAAGATGTAACAACAACATGCATCCCCAGGCCAAGCAGTGTCGTACAAGGTTGAGACTGATTTCACTCGCCCAGTTTGAGAAGCCTGGCTCCGATGACGGTGCGTCACTGGTTGAATACAGTGACCACCTGAGGAGCAAAGAGGAAGGACTCAGGGAACCTGTGGAAATCGAAGAAATGAGTGATGACCCGGTACCTCCACTGCCACTGGTTACATCCCAGACATTGTATTATTTGACAGGTTGGGCTGTATTTAAGACCTTGAGACGGTCCTCTTGTCAGACCTGCAAGGACTTCTGTCTGTCCAGTAATTCAATCTCCACAGACCACAGCTATGCTACTACTCACTGTGATGACCCATCTTTGCTGACCTTAATTCACAGCAATGGTGGTCTGAAACATCCCAGCAAATGCATGCATGAATACCATCTTACACTTTATGAGTTAATGCAGAAGTCTTTGCCAGCCTTATTACAATCTGATGACCCCATCGGTCAAGTGATGACCACTCTCGACAGAGACACCGAATGGCTCCCTGCTTGCCACAGGATCTCTAAGAGAGTGGTTAAAAGGTTAGCAATGCTAAGACTACATATGCTGGTCAGAGAGGCATCAGCTGGGCCTGTGTCTGTACAGCATGACAGCAGGTCTGCCAAAAGGGCCACCTCAGTAAACTGAGAGATAGTATGGCCACTGGGTATTGTAACCTTGGTTAAATGCGTGTATGGGGAATGGATGTGTGCAGGGTTATTCTTGAGTATCTCCCTAGCGATGCCCACCACCGCAACTAGGGAAACTCCCCCCTGTCAGGTGAAAGGAAGGCAGATTGGACAGCTCATGCATTTAAGCATGAGGCCAGTCCGTTGCCTCCTCCCCAGGTTGGCGCAGGGTGTGTAGAGCTCAGGATCACACTGGCACTGGGTGAAAAATGTTTTACAAAATCGTGGGATTAAAAAAAAGCGATGCCCACCAGCCCCAACATACAGGGACCTGCCACTAGTGTGCCTGGTTGTGTCTAAACCCCTCACTTTTTTTTCTTACCATTTAGTCAATGTTATTTGACCTTTCCAAGTGTTTCATATTATGGCTATTTGGGATTAAAAGTGTTTTTTGCTTTCCCTTACCATTTGTCACTGGTACTCGACCTTTCCAGTGTCTCCTGTAATGGCCAGCACTATTTTGGTTTAAAGGTTTGTTGCATGCCTTCAATAGAAAGGTAGAAATGTGCCATGTCTTGGGTTATCTTACTTTTATTTATCTGTTTGGAAAGGTGTCTGAATTTATCAAATAAATACTGGGTGTACCACAAGTCATTTTTCTGTACTTTGTCCTACTGTATGCAATATACATTTTGTATGGCCTCCTAAAGGTTGCTCCTAACATCCATGTAGAAAAGTGTAGTAGGCTAGCTCAAGCTTATAAAAGTGAATATTAGGCTTTGTGCACTCAAACATTCCATAGGGAATATTTTATATATGCGAACTCTTGAAAAAAAAAGTGGCACCTTTCATACAATGCTCATATAAGACAATAAAGTTGATATAAGATAGTATTTTCTTTGTAAAGTGCAACATATATGTAATTTATAAGAATTATAGGCTATAGCCTATGACATTCAAAACAGATATGATCCATAGTGCTTTTGTAAAGTGAAATGTATATCATTTTGTAATTTATTTATTTTGTAAGAATTATAACATTCAAAAAAGATAAGATCCATAGTATTTTTTTGTAAAGTGGCTTGTATGAAAGGTGCCACCTACTTTCAAGAGTTCACATCACATTTATATAAAACTTTCCATATGGAATTTATATGGTTGTGCGTTCTACAATATAAGTAAATGTATTCATCAGGCATAGATATATTTGAATAGTGTGTATCTTTCATGGTTGGCATACTGAACATAATTTATATTTTATATAGGCCTAATCACCCCCACCCCACCTTGTAGATTTGTACTGTAAATCTCAAAGCTGATAATACATTTTTCATTTAATTTAATCTCATTTCATTTCATTCATTCTGTACATTAACGTTTTGATTCACTCAAGAGTTGAAGCTCCATAACTGATACCCTCTAAAGCCAGGGCCACTGGTTGAAAACCGCTTGCAAATATAGCCTACTGTAGTAGATGCATGTGAGCAGCACTGTCTGAGCACTATACTGCTGGGAGAAGAGTGAAATGAAACAAACGCTCCTCCTTTCAGCAAGTAGGGGAGCTTTCACGCCATCTGCTGGGCGACTTGTGCCATACCATAGTCTGTGAGCGTCAAACTTCCTGATCTGTACTGCGCATGTCTGTTTCCTCCCAAGAACCAATGTGGACTCCCCCGTGGGTGCCTGCGCGACAACTCCTTTTTTCAATACTCCTTGGCGTTAACACGGAAGGAAGCGTTTTCCCTCCTCCCCTCGGTGGGGTCACGTGACTTTTTGGCCGAAGGCAAAGCAGCAGCAGTTCAATGCTGAGAAAAATAAATACATTAGCTAGCCTGGTAGCAGTCAAGGCTAGGAGAATATCACTAGCATGATATGATAGCAACCACCACCACCACACATACTATGCTAACAGACAGACAGGATAGCTGCACCACCACCACCACCACCACACGCCTTGTTGTGAGCAGCACTTCTTATTTACATGTCTTTATTTTGTACCTAGTACACCAGGAGGGATGTTATAATCTGGTCAACAGTTAGCACTTAGCACAGGGTTGTCTTAACATGACTACTAAGCTTATTTAAAGCCAGACAGGCTATAGGGCTATAGGGGCTTGGTTTTGTGGGATTGTTGGAGGTGGACTATAGCTGGTTGTTGTTATTGTTATTAATATCTCGTGCTTGGTGATCTATAAGTATTGATATCTTATGCCTACACACCGGTAGGGAGGAGTATTATAGGGGGATGTCATTGGTTCTGGTCAACAGCTAGCAGGATTTTGGCTGTAGTTTAAAAGCTTATTTAAAGCCCAGAGTCAGAGAAAGGGTTGCTGGGTCGCTTTGGGGTTGGACTGATCATAGGGTTGTTGTGGTTGTTGTGGGATTTAGAGTTAGCACTTAGTAGGTTGACTAGTATTAAAGCCTATTTAAAGCCCCAGACAGAGAGACAGAAACAGAGGGCTGCTATGCTGCATGTTTTTGGGGGAGTTGATGGGCTGGGTTGTGGTTGTTGTTGATAGAATTAGAGTTAGAACTTAGTATAAGCTTATTTAAAGCCCAGACACACAGAGAGAAAGAGAGAGAGGGCTGGTTGTCACTGCCACACCAGGCTGGCTAACCAACACACCTACACTATAGCAGAGCTGCCCTGCCTTTTATTATTATTGGCTGTGTAAAGAAGAATCCGATCATCTCAATGCCATGATGACTATGCAAGGAGAAGCCTCTACCGCCACCATCACCGCCTCCTCTCTGCGCATTAATAACAACAACGCAGACAGCAGCGGTGGCAGTGATGCTCTCATTATTATGAACACTAAGTCTGTGGATGCTGCTGCCACTGCTGCTGCTGTGGTCCTCATGGGGGGGGTCCCCCAACAGCCCACGCAGAGCTCTGCTAGGACCCCCACCCCGGCCAGGAAAGCCTGGCAGTACAGGTAAGGGTGACGACGTCTTGTGACGGTGCATTCCATGAGGATCTTGTTGTTGTTGTTGTTTTTTTGTTGTTGTGGTGTAACGCCCTACCAACAGTCATTAAGACATGTTGAATCCCTTGACCCCCCTCACTGTATATGTTTTTTTCCTCCTTCCCCTATTGTGGTGTCCTACGCCACAGATAAGGGTTTGTTGTTTTGTATTAAGTTTGAAACTCTTCAATCAATCAGTGGTTCAGCTTTACTGAACTGAAATATCCTAAAGATCTACACGTAGAAGTATTTAATCTATTTTGCTGGCATGAATATAATATCACAGTCTGTACATCTGAGAGGTCTTATGTCTGAAAGCGAGACCTACTGGCTGAATGAATGGAGATGTTGTTGTGAAGCAACTACTGTTTTAATCTTCCATTTCAACAGGGCGGACATGCTCATAGGTTGTTTACTATGTATTTAGAGATGCAAACAAGCCTTTAATAGTGCTTTTTTCTGGTTCGATCCTTTTAGCAGTTTTAGTTGTGTACTTTCCTTTGTCAGTCAGCACCCCCTTATGAAGCCTGGTTGAATGATTTCAAATAAATCAATCACTCACTATCATCAATCAGTGAATCCTGTCGTGGTCGGTGATGCAGATAGGTTTTCGATGTAACAGGTCCCATGTCCCAGGGGTGGTCTTTCAGTTGGGTCGCAGACAGTCAACAACATTAGAGTTGGAGCCCGAACGATATATAGCGATCATATACAGTAAGGTATCCCATTGCTGAAAATGTCTCTGATATGAAAAGAGTCCCTCCCAAGTGTTCCTGAAAGCAGCAGCTAAGGCAACATCCTACCACTACTGTTACTGTGACTGGACCTTTGTATAATCATACCGGTGCAAAATCTTTGCACAGTCCTCCATATTTTTTATACCATAAAACAAACTAACGGTTGCAAATCGGTGGTTGTATACCTCCATCTTATCGTTCCCAAAATTCGGGCTCTAAAGTACAGTGCACTCGGTGTTGCACCCAGACCTCCAGAACATATGGAGGGTAACATGTTTAGTTTTACTTCCTATCTCAATTTATCGAGTGTGAAGGCTCTTAGATACTCCAGGGTGAAGTGAGTTTGGGGTGAAAGGATGTTCACCACACTGTCGTTTTTTAAGGCTCTCTTCACTCTTGACCAGGAGTACGTATGAGCCAGGGTCAAGCCTATAAAAAACCCTGCACTGCTATGAAAATCCTTTCACCCCAAACTCACTCCACCATGGACTATTTAAGATATTGGGTCATCACTGAATGGTGTTGGTTTTCTATTACATTGACTAGGTTAACTCAGCTAAACCGAGGAACTCAGTAAATTTAGTCACTCAGGTAACAACTCCACTGCACCACATACACCTACCTGATGCACCTGGCTCTGAATGCCCCACCTGAGCCAGCAGGTGCCAAGATCCAGGCGGGGTCCCCATTTGATGCGATTTCCAGACCCAAATTATCGAGAGGCAGCGTTCTACATCACCAGCTTAAACTTCTTGAATCGTTCCATGATCCTATAAATCACCGCCATTTATTGTCCAGTAAGCACTGACTGGAGTAAACTGTGTGCAGTTGAGTGACATTTGTGTGAAATTTTGCATGTTGAGGTTTCCCATAGGTAACAACATTTTAGTACATGGTGTTAATAGACACCATTAGACACACACAACACATTGGTGAAAACATGTCTTGCTAATGATTTAGTTCCCAGATTGGTCAAGTATTTAATGAAATGCCCTAACTAATCAAATGATTCCCACACTTAAGATGAGTCAAATGATGTGGACAAATTTCACTGCGGTAACGCAGGTGTGACAAAGTCTAAGACACAGCTTCCTTCTGGGTGGCAAGAGAATGACTTTAATCACTTTATATTACATTTTACTGTCTTTACTCCAGTGACCACATGGAGAATATTGATGGCTACCTAATGAAATACACCAACCTGGTCACAGGATGGCAGTATAGGTGAGTAACAACAACCACACCTGTCTACTAGGTATTATACTGTAGATATCAGCTAGTATGTATTATGTAGACTAGATATAGCACTCTATAGTTTATCTGTAATCCATAATTGCAGATGGTCAATGGTGTGCTTATATTGCACCTTCATCCAACGTGACAGACTATTATATAGGTATTCCACGGACTGTTATTAGTTTATGTATGAGTCATAAAGACTATTAGGCCGTGCTCCCAAGGCGATTTTCGTTCACTCTCGTATCGACCCGCGTGGCACTACATAATTTTGGCTTCATAAAAGAGAGATATATGTAGAAAGCCCAAATAAAAAAGTTCTCCATGTGCCATCCTGCAGTATTTTTATAATCGGCAATCAAAGACGGGACTATTTCTTACTAGGCGTACTAGTATTTTAAGGGGGAGTGGTGCGGTTTTGGTCACATGCTCCAATCGCGTGGCAGCTTTATTCCCTTCCCCATCATAACAACAATGGCGACCGCTACATCGAGCAGCAGGAGCAAAATAAATCAAAACAAAGAAAGAAAAGTGCATACAGAGGAATCCAAACGGTGCTATATGCACGTTTTTATCAGTACAGGAGGACATCCAGGTTTTGCAGCAACACGGTGGGACACTTAGATCCTGAGCTAAACAGTGGCTTTGTTTGCTTCTGCTGGAGGCTCTTTCACGGTAAGCGCTCCCCCTCCACACACACACACACACAGACACACACACACACACACACACACACACACACACACACACACACACACACACACACACGTTTACACAAAACTAAAACAGTTTTTTGAGAGATTTTAAAGAAAACTGGCTTTCCAGGTTTTGACTGTCTGGTATTGATTTGTTATTGTATGACTGATCATCAGTGTTGTAGTGGTACTTTTAGAAGTGGGGGGACGCCTCTGAAAGGGGAATTCCCCCCATTTGATTTTTTTTTTCTGAGAGTGTACAAATGTGAACCAAATGGACCCGCTCGGGTCCAATTGTACACTCTCAGAAAAAAGAAAGTCATTAACATGGTGAAACACATCTTGATGATGTCATCAAGATGTATTTCACCATGCTAATGATTTTTTTCAGACCCAAAAATATTTTAGATGTGAGAAGTGGGGGGACGCCGTCCCCCGCGTCCCCCCTCCACTACACCCCTGCTGATCATGGTGCTATTACTGTAACCTAATACTGCATATCAGGGCTCTGCACCCATTTGGAAACAATGTGCCAATGTTTGTATTTTCTAAATAGGCAGCTATATTGTGCGATTTCAATGTCAGCATTAATTCCAACATAATTATGTTCATTGTACACTAATATAACACACATCGCTTCCTTTTAAAAAAAATGTTGTCTCACATTATTGTTTGATTAGTGTATATTATACATTATATTATATTGTGAGCAATAATGACTCTCCCCAGTCCCCATGCAGTCAGAGTTCAGAGTTTTACGAATGTTGAATTGTGCGTAGGCTTGCACTTAAACCAGTGATCCTTGGTGCCAAATGTGCCCAGCACTACACTGCATAATGTTTCCATTACATCAGAAGTGTTTGATGATCTGCATTTGATTCCCAGGCTTTGGGGAATTAGAAAGACAAAATGTGTCAGTTCCTTTGTCAATTTCAACAGCAAAATATGTTAATGTCCATATTCATGTATTTTTGGGAAGCAGTAAAGCCTTTGGTGATGAAGTGAAATTATTTTATATTGATTATCATTGATTAAAAGAACAATGTGTGGCTAAAACACCTACAGCTAATTGATATATTAACAGTTGAGGGGATAAAATAACAAAATGGAATTGGAGGTTGGAGGTTATGTTGGGGCAGGTCACAGCAAGGCCTGTTGTTTTGACCACTGTCATTTACCACGTTTAATGCTCTCTCTCTCTCACACACACACACACACACACACACACACACACACACACACACACACACACACACACACACACACACACACACACACACACACACACACACACAATTGTAAATTTGTAAATCTGTGATTTGACAATACAGCAGATTATCATTGTTATTTTGTTTGTTTAAAGGCCTGTTGCTGAAGGATGCTGAGACCATCAGTCCTGTTATAGACAGAACACAAGAGCTGCCTCATGTTCAACGCTACGGAAACACGCACTGCAACACAGACCAAGTGTGAGCTATTATATAGTATGTGAGTTATTACAGTGCATATTTCAAAAGTAAGGCATTGACCAACAACATTGTGTCTATGTGTACATGTTTTCAGAAACAACCTTTTGCTGTCAGCTACAACGACTTTTGTAGACACAGAAGAAGAGGAAGACTGCGGATGCTGTTGCTTCAGATTTCAGGTAACTGTGGTGTGTCTTTGACCATTATCGTACAAACAAAAACATCAGATTTATCCTGGGGCACCTACAGATGGCTGCAATTCGAAACTGGCCTCTGTAAAACAACAAATGTATATCTAATCGCCCCCCAAACCCCCCTATCCTCTAGGTACATTCCTCTTTTCCCTTTTTACCTCCACTATGATTTTACCTCCATGATTTGCTGTTTTCTGACTTTACTGAACTAGTTGTTTAGTATGTATTTGAATGTCTTAATGAAATGAACAAGTTGGCTACTATTGTAAACAAGTGTATTAACTAGTTAATCAGTTTTTCAGATTTGCTGTAGTTGTACTTGAATTGTACTGTAATTCTACAAGCTGTTATCAGTTCTGTAGCAGTGTGTAGTTGACTTGTACTGTAACTCTCATTTCTGTTAATACGATTTTCTTTCATTCATTCATCCTGTCGCAAAAAATGCTAGTTTAAACTGAACTGGTTCTCATTGTTAACCATGACGTGACTATGCATAATGGATGATTTTTGATTTACACTGAACATAAGTTAACAAAAGTACATCATTACATTACCATACATTATTTACATTACAAAATGATTCATATGAAAGGTACATTACATTACCATACATTTTTTACATTACGAAGTGACACATAGAATACATGCCCCCATCTCCCAAAGGGGATGTCTATGCTGGCCACTTATAGTGGGACATTTTCAATTAACCATACCTTTGTTTTTTGTTTAAAGGACCTTAAATTAGAAGTCAGTTTTAAGTTAGCTTCCAGGCTATTCCACTGTGTGGCTCCTATGTAAATAAGTGAGCCTTTGCCCACCTTGCTTTTAAAAGACGGCAGCACCATATCCGCAATACTGGCTCTAGTAAAATGGTTGTGTAGCTCATGAACCTGCGTGAAGCATGCCCTTAGTACCGTTGGAACCTCTCCATAGTTAATTTTATGGACCATTAAATTAAATGGATGGATGGATGTTTCTTTCTGAAATAAAAGAAGGAACAAAAAAATACTTTATTACACTTGTGCTAATCTTTCCCTATCATTCTATTTTACAGGCAGGGCAAACTGTAAAGGTGGTTGGCCTGTGATTTCCCCCAACTGGTGTTGCACTGCCCCTCAAAGCACATCATCTCTAAAATGTTTGTGTTGAAACATTAACAGCAGATAAAACTTCTAGACAGTTTACCTCATTAATCTAATACAACAAAAACTGACTCAACCAATGTAAGAGAAGCAGAAAGTGACAATGAACCATGATAGTACACCTGGGCAGAAAACTACAGAGCACATAACTAAGGACACTACAGTGTTACAGTGTACACAGATGATTGATATTAAAGACAACTGGTAATCTCCCAGTATGACATGCCCGTACCCCCCACAGGAGAGGATTTAAATGTGCCCGAAGTGAAATATTTTGTTCGTCAAGACATTGGGTATCTTATCTAAAGGTCAAATCCATATGTCCAAGTCACTTTGTCTATTCACTGTATGCATGTGTATGTTCAGGCATTAACTAGAATAGCTTGTGATTCTCAAAGACACAGTAAGAGAAGAAAACAAAAAAGCTTTGTCCATTCCCCCCAACCAGTGATATCCTGCACCAACACTGCAAAAGGGCAAACTATCAAGCAGAAGTAATGAGACATTCACTGAATGGTATGAGTGCACTCCTTCACCTATTGCCAATGGATGGGACATGGAGGATGGGGGTTAACAGTTACATTGGTGACTAGAAATCCTGCCCCTGACACTGTGTTGCAGGTAGTCCACTGTAATTCACTGTAATTGTAAGAAAAGCAAATGTGAGACTGGTAGATGTTCTTGTATGTCTGCAAAACTGTCTTGCACTGCCTTAAATACATTTTAATGCAATACATTTAGCTCTTTTTACAGAGCCTATTTGCACAGCCAACAAGCATATTTTATAATGTTGAATTTGTATGCCATTTTGTATTTCATTTTATATACAGTATATGATGGACGTGAAGGTGAAGGTGGTGGTGGTGGTGGTGGGGGGGGGGGGGGGGGGGGGTGGGTGACAGATGCTGTGACACTTTCTGGTATTTTAATAAATGTTTCATACCGTTTGCTGCAATAATTCTGACTTTCAGTGCATTCATTTGTAGTCTTGTGCATTTTTTGCAATATTCCAATTTAGGGGCGTGGTAACATTTTGATAGATTATCAGTCATTTTGGGGTAAGATGTGTTGATGTTCTTTAATGCCTTTCATTACACAGTAGGTTGAGAACATTTTTATGCATGAAACATAAGCTTTTGGCTAAATGTACTATGTGTATGTTTCATTGTACTGGGTGACAATCACTTAAGGTGAAGCGTTTTTTAACAAATTTGCTATATTTCATGATCTAAATACACTTATGTGTAAACTATGGCACCAATAATTGTTTCAGATGTTAGGTATATGTATTTATGACATTTGGGAAAGATTTTGGGTTGCCAAAATCAATAGATCACATTTTACAAGCAAAAAGAGCAACATACGATTTTCGTTTTTTAGTTACAGACTTGTTGTACATATCTGGCTCCTGACAAAATACTGCAGGATATCATGTGGAGAACTTTTAACCCAAAGCCCAGAAGGGTATTATCTATGCAAAAATGCATTGAAACAGTAGTGCCAAAGACATTGGAACGAAAGTCATTTTCTAGGCTCTTTTTGCTGGGTTGGAGCACGGCCTATATTTCTGTACTAGATGTATTCCCATGTTTTTTGTTCTTGCGTCACTTTGGATTAAGAGTCTGGCAAATACCACACACTGTTGCTACATTGTGCCAGCACCACAGATGACTGGAAATATGCAGGTTCCTATTCCCAACACCAATCAGTGATTTGATTGCTACGTTTATCAGAATGCATCAATTATTAATGAACCAGTCAATCAATAATTACAACCCTTTATAGTTGCTTAGTGTTGGTGAGGTTCCTTCACACATTTCCTCCAAATCTGTCATGAAACGCCGAGGCGTTTGCTTCTTCTCTAGTACCTGTTCATTCAGTCTTTCAATTCCATTCTTCTGACCTCTCCCATGTCGTCGTCGTCTTCTTCTGCAGGTTCTTTGTCCTGAACAACGAGGCGGGTCTGCTGGAGTACTTTGTCAACGAGCAGTCACGTCCCCAAAAGCCCCGCGGCACGCTGCCCCTGGCAGGGGCCGTCATCTCCCCCAGCGATGAGGACTCGCACACCTTCACCGTCAACGCCATCAGCGGAGAGCAGTACAAGCTAAGGGGTTGGTTGTACTGTGTTCTTCACATATACGCATTTCACAGGGAAAAAAAACATACGCCTGAAAATAATGATCACCAATTGCTTTTCGCATTAACGTCCCCACTCCCCAATACCCATCTGGTGGATTTTTTTAATGGTTGCTAAACTATTGCCAAAACCCATGTCCTGTGTGCGGGAAGGAAGGTGGGACAGGGTCACATGTGAATATTTAGGTCTGCCACAAAGATTCAAAATGATATTATACTATATATTTGATTGTCTTGCATATGCCTTAAATGGTATAAAGGATCGGTTTCTCCCTATCGGTTAAATTCACAATCACCGAACGAGTCACTTGACGATCAGCAATCAGCGATCGATTGATCAGAGCATCTCCACCTAATCCCTTCACCTGTGCTTTCAGTTGCTTAAGTTAGAGCCTGTTTGGCAGAAAAGATAACAGACTGATATACGCTGACCTCATGCAGTGCCGATCGATTTACACAATGTTCTTGAGTTACTTATAGTTTTGGCTTGCTGGAGTTTCTGTCTGTAAAATGATGCGAACGAAGGACTGTGCTGTGACTGCAGATATTGTTGCTAACAAACAGCTGCATAGTTAGTTTGTTAGTTTGTTGTCTGTGATCGGCCGATCAGATTTCGTGCCGTGTTGATCCCGCCAGTAGTAAATATGTATGAGAAATCTCCTTTTCAGGAGAAGACATTTTGTAGAATCTAGTTAAGTTATTGAGGCCCAGTGTTGGGCAGTAACAACAACATATTACTGTAATAGTATTACCCTTTCCATCAAAGGTAGTGTAACAATATTACTTTGCCAAAATTGGTAATATATACTGTATGTAATATGTTACTCTGCCAAAACATGCCTCACTACTTACAAATGAGATTTTTATTGCATATGAGAATACAGCAGGTTTACAAGATATCCACTGTACAGATACAAGCTATCTACAGATCGCTGTGTGCCATTATAGTACTTCACCATTGACAGCAGTTCTTTGTTGACTTGCTTAATTAAGTGTGGCACACCGAAATTATCAATTTGTCCTCCTCAGGAAGCTGTTTTTCAGAAATAACAGCGGCCTGTCTGTTGTTTATCTGGCCCTTCTCTTTGCTGGTCACTTGGAGAGTGAAACACACACACACACACACACACACACACGCTGGCGGTCTGTAAATGAAACCAGGTGGTGTTATTGTTGCTGGTCAGCTCTTTTCTTGGCCTCGGGCTTCTCTCCATCTGGACATATTATTGATCTTGATGTTTTCCATTATCTCCAGCCAGGGGAAGGGAAGATAGTGCACATAATCGATGCTGAGCAGGATCCGCTTGGCACAACTTTAATGAGATTTTATTTGTGTGTCCGTGTGTGCGTGCGTGCGTGCGTGTGTGTGTGCGTGTGTGTGTGTGTGTGTGTGTGTGTGTGTGTGCGTGCGTGTGTGTGTGTGTGTGTATGTTAGCTACCGATGCCAAGGAGAGGCAGCACTGGGTGAGCAGACTACAGATCTGCACACAGCACCACACAGAGGCCATGGGCAAGGTAAGAAAGACAACATGCTCCATTTCTACACGCTCATAAACGGTAAATATTTACAATGAGCAGAGAACGCAGCCACTGTGATCGGCTGCGTATGTACTGCATGTTGGTGTACTATCTCAGCCAATAAGGGAGCTCCATTCTTGGTGATGTAATGGCCTCAGGTTTACGCTGCCGTAGAGAGACATTTTTCCATTCTGACGAATCACTAGAGTCTTAAGTGCACGTGCATTCTTTTGCTTTCCGGAAGATTGGGTGGAATGGATGTTTCTGCCTCAAAGTGACTCTTTACCTTTCACAAATGCAACATCTAAGGCCACGAACATGGAGTTCCACTCCTGTGGTCGCTATTCACCGAGACATTACAATGCCGTAGTTTTCAATAAAAAGGGTGTTTTGATCCACTCCTCTCGGAACTAACATGGAGTGGAACTCATTCCCCATATTTCTTGCGATTCCCCATCACAAAAAATAAAGTAGGTGCACTTAGACCCTCATAGAGTGATTCGTCAGAATCGAAAAATGCCTCTATGCGAGAGTCTAAATCTTAGGCTCATAACATATTGCAACTAAGGTATATAAGGTTGCTATTAGTTCAATAAGGGGTCTAAAGGATTTAGAACAGCACTTGTACCAGGCAGTAGACACTACCGGACACTGTGTTTAAAGTAAAGTAATCCTACACGTTTCTTTGTCAATGCAAAGGAGATTTAGCTTAGCTAAAGGCCCACTTAACCACTCTGAGCTACTGCCAATGGCCTCTCTCCATCCACATACAAGGCTGTATAGGTGAGGAATGCTTTTTTTTTTTTAACACATGCTGATCATGGCATAAAGCAAGATGTAAGATGCAATGAAATTTAATTGAATGGCTTGGAAATGTAAATAGAATACAGTTGTTTTGTCTGTACAGTAGACAGCCTAGAGTTTTACTTAGTTATAATCAGTGCATATGTTATATGCAATGCATCTATCATTGCCAAATATCACTTTTTTCACCTCTCATGTATCCCTCTTGCAATTTTCTTTCTGTTTAAATCGATGGGTGGCCCAGCTCTCTACATCAGGGGTTTTCAACAGGTGGTCCGGGGACCACCAGTGGTCCTTGAGAGGGTTCCAGGTGGTCCCCAGGCTAAATGATGGAAAGTTGGCTAACCAGATGTAACTCTTGAGAATGTAAAAATGAAACCAAATGGACCCTTGCGGGTCCATTTGGTTTCATTTTTACACTCTCAAGAGTTAAAATATTCATCATCTGAATTAGCACCACTTAAGAAGTCTACACTGTTTTGTTGGCAAAATGCAGCCTGGAATTGTGGACAAAACCAAAAGAATTCTTTAGTTTTAGGTCTTTGGTGTGAAAATGTAATCAAATGGTGGTCCGTGGCTCAAATGCCGAATAAATGGTGGTCCCTGGTGTCAAAAAGGTTGAAAACCCCTGCTCTACATGAATGGGCCATGGACCCACCCTGTCTGTGGAGTCACCATAATGACTGTGTCCTGTGGAGTCACAGGACACAGTCTTCCTTCCACACAGGAAGTAGAGGCTTCTGCTGACCTGATTCAGCATTTTGTGTCAACGCTGTTGAGCGGTGAAATGTCGATGTTAACCAAAGCCTCTGCCTTTCTCCATCGATAGTTATTGCTATTGTTAGAAAAAAGGCACAATTTGTCTGTAACAAAGAGGAAGCCCACACAGATGAGCTACATTTAAAACTATTTTATTAACTCAACTGAAATGGCAAACAAACTCAATTGCTTGACCAGACAGTGGCCATTTTGGTTAGACTGTCCGGCCGCCCCTGAAACTGGACGGTTGGGGCCAGGGGTTCGAACCCCTAACATATGCACATACAATTATAAAACATGAATGTGCTATCCACATTATCCAGCAATATGAAAACATACATGCACCACCTTGACAAGTACAGTATGAAGGCATTATTTCTTCAGTATGAATGGCATTAACCAACCACATGAACGCTGCTATGCTTATTCTGTAGGGAATAAGAAAAAAAAGTCTACAAGCTCACAAATCACATTACGTTCTGCATTGTGACGTGTTGTGAGATTGCCTTGATGGAGAGAAATGCAGTCCAAGAAATGTAATTTATTTACTGAGAACAGATGGTTTTATTGATCAATAGAAAGACTTATGGAAGGGTGCGATGTATGCGAATAAACCACTTTTTTAGTTTTTTGTAAAACTTGTTTGTACGCAATTATGTGGGAATATAAAAACTTCTCATTTATTTTGAAGTGTCATTTATTATTCTCCTATGCTTTATTATGCACACGTAAGCGATTTCTATGGGGCAAACCGTACCCAAAAAGTATTTGTGCTGTTCACCTCAAATCAGGATGTTTACATCTATTGAAATGCGAGTAGAATGTGTTTTGTGTTTATCCTGAATTGTCTGCCTTGCATTTGGAGTGCCGGATCACTGAATACTGTAAAAAGCACAATAGAACTCAGTTCTCATTGGAGCGGACCCAGGCTGCCTCTGTACCATCGGCTAGTGCCGAGTGATAGTTCACCAATGCTGAACCCGTTGGTTCATTTGCACGCCAGTGAGCCGCTTCAATGTGTAGCTCAGTGACAACCGGTTTGTTCCCCTTGCCTTGATAATGGGAGTGGCCGGGACTTGACGTGAATGTCAGCCGTGGAGAATTTTGTCTGTCGCTCGAGAGGCCAATGCTTTACAACTATTATAACTCCCTTTTTTTCTCTCTCCGTGCAGTGCAATCCCCCGACCAAGTCTCGCAGCTACTCCATGACGTCGCAGGGCAGCGGCAGCTCGCCCATGTCCCAGCGCCGGCCCAGCCAGCACACGTCCTCCTTCTTCAACCTGTCCCAGCTCCACAAAGGATCCTCACTGTACTCCAGCAAGAGATCCCTGCTCCCCGACCACCTGCACGAAGCCAAAGAGGTTACTGTAGTGAATGCACAGCATGTTATACTTTAACCTAAACCGCATTAAGCATGAGCCTCGCAGTCCTGCCCAACAATGCATGTTAAAACATGATAAGTGCCTGTGATCGTTTCTGTCCAGACAGAGTTGCAGACGCACATGACGTCACCGGGATTCATAGCAGATGCAGACTTCCTAATGACAATACATAATTAGAAATGGCAATACATAATTAGAAAGGTGGTAAAAGCGGCAGGTTACAACACTTATGATGTTGTTTTTTATCCTTTGTGATTTTCCATGCTTTAAGGGGCAAGTGTGCTTGAACTTGTACTTGCCTGACATGCAAGTACCTGAGACCTTACTGTCAACCCCTGCCTAGTAATTCTTTGCTTTCAGTTAATTCAAAAACTTGTGTGAACACAAGAAACAACCACAAGAGGGTGCTGCTGGGTTTCATTTATCAGGTGCTAGTTTCAGCTATGGGTGGCAGAAAGAAGACTATTTTTACTGCAAATGCTTCCCAAATGTAATAATTCCAAGGATCCACAGTTTGCTATGAAATCATAAGGGTCCATTTGGTTCCGTTTGTACTACACTCTCAGCGATTCAGAGTGATGAGGGACCATTTCCCATCAGCATCTCTAACTATTAATAAGTTTGCTGGGCTTGTAGGTCTGATATTTTTGAAATGTTGTGAAAGTATGAATCAAATATTTGAATATTCTGTTATGGCTAACATTTCTAACTCAAATGTTTTGCTTCTGACGTCCCTTGAACTACATAGCACCCATCAGCACCCATATACAGATGATTTTGAGTGTCCTTGGCATGAAATATTGAGGGGCACTGATGTAGAAAGCTGAGGTTTTATTCAGAAAACTGTCTGGGTTTAGAATACATTCGATAGAATCAGTGTTCAGCTCAAAATGGGTTAATTGTAGGTGGGAACCACATGGTCCCAGGGCACCAGTCGCCTGTGTATGCTATTATGGTATTATGGATCCATAAAAAATAAAATAAATCTCCTCCCTAGTCTTGGGCAATATACCGGTATTACCGTTTATCGCGATATTGGAAATCAATACCGAGCAATATCGCTGGGTCTATAAAAAAATATCGAATATCGTCAAATACCGACATTATACTCCAGTGGTTTTCAACCAGTGGTCCGGGGACCACCAGTGGTCCTTTAGAGGATTCCAGGTGGTCCCCAGCTAAGTTGTTAAACCACATGTAACTCTTGAGAACGTAAAAATGAAACCAAATGGACCCTTGCGGGTCCATTTGGTTTCATTTTTACACTATCAGGAGTTAAAATATTCATCATGTGAATTATCCCAAGTCTACACAACTAGTTTTGGGGTCTGTGAGATTAATTCTGAGAACTAGGTGACTGGTGGAACGTGTCCAACTCTGATTGCACGCCATCTAGTGGTCAATACCGGTAATATCGAATATCGAGCTAATTAACACGTTATCAATACCGATATTAAAAAATCAATACCGCCCAAGACTAAAATAAATCTCCTCCCTGTGATGTGGCCCCCTTACTGGTTATTGCCCTAAGCGACTGCTTATATTGCTTATGCCTAGAACCGGCCCTGATGACAACAAGTCCAGTAAACTCTGTAAAAAAAAGTGTTCCCCTCCCTCCATCCAGATGATGAGCCAGGCCCAGGGCCAACACAGGGACCTGATCCAGGGCATAGAGAGCCTGCCCCCGGCCCCAGGTTTCTCCCCTCTGGACCAGGACCTGCTGATGCTGAAGGCCACCTCCATGGCCACCATGAACTGTCTGAACGACTGCCTGCACATCCTGCACCTGCAGCAGCTGTCCAGGCAGAGAGGAGCCCTGGCAGGTGAGGAGATGTAAAGATCCTTCCCATTTAATCCTTCCCATTTGATGCTTCCCTGTGAGCAGCAATTTAACCTTTGATTTGCCTCTTACACACAAGATTGGTTTTGGCCTAGAAAAACTGATCGGTAGCAATCCAAAAAACTTTTACCCCATCTAGAGTTAATGATCAAAACCTTTCACCCATTTGTCCCTTTTGGTGTTTTAAGATCTGATATTGAAAAATATCAGATCTACAAGCTCATAGCGTGCCACTCGGTGGCACGCTATTAGCTTGTAGGTCTGCTATTTTTGAAAAATCGTGAAAATGTGGAGCAAGTCTTCGAATGCTTTCTCACAGCTAACGCTTTTAACTTGAATGCTTTGCTGTTGGGGGAGATCGCTGGAACTACATATTTTCAGAAGGGGGTCAGACGGTGCCCACATACAGATTATTCTGGAGGTACATGGTACATGAAATATTGAGGACCACTTACATAGAAACAATGAGGTTTCTATGTGAGGATTTAGAAGACGTTTGTAGAATCTCGTTTCAGATCGAAATGGCTTATGCAGCACGATGGGACCGCATGTCCCCACAATCACTAGTTTCTATACAGACAATTTTACCTATGAAACTAACAGGGAGCGTGTAAATAAGGACTATGTACAGGCCTGTTGGGCTGTGCTCCATCTACATATGCAGTCTGTGTTGCCTGGACGGTGGAATTATTCTGCATTATGGATGAGAGAGCCTGCACCTATTCTTACCGGCCGTCTCCAAGGTAATTAGATCTCACATGGGCAGACGGACATTAGCCAGCCAGCTGCATGGGAGTAGCTGTAGTAGCCGGTGTACTTGGGATGGACAGAGTAACCAAACAGTATCTCAGAATACCCCATCTGAACTGTTTCCCCGGGACAATAAATTCCTAAAACCGCTCTTCAAAAGGAGAATAGTCGGTGCAACCCAGGGCTATAAAAAAGGCCAGCTGAGGTCCCTGCACTTTGACATAGAAGCTCCATTTACCCAGAATGCATATTTAATTAATTATAGCCCAGACAAACAGGATGGGACGGGGACGGTACATCGGCGACAGCCAATCGAGATTAAGTCGCCAGGTGACGTGGCGAGGCTAATTAGAATTAGATCTGCCCACTCCCAAACATGCTTAAAAATTGGCCCCGTGTGCCACAGAGGGGCTTCTTATCCAATCAGAGGGTGAGGATGCGTCCTGTCGGCACGGGACAGGTACGGCGATACTCCCCTTTTATCGTTGGGGGACGGAGGGAGGGAGGGAGGGAAGGAGGTCTGGTCTCGGGTTACACCACCAACGGGTCTAGTGCAGTAGTCCTGGCGATTAGACACCTACCTACCTGTCCAGCCAACCGGACCAGCACAGGGTGACGGTGCAAGCAAATGAATGGTGTGCGCCGTGGCAGTCGTGGTGCTCATGTCTCTGCGCGTTGTTGAGGAAAAGAATTAGCATGGACTCTTTCAGCTGTTGACATCTTCAGATCATGGATGATAATTAGAAAGACTCATTAGTTGTTGACATCTTCAGGTTATTGAAAAGAATTAGGAAGACTCAGGTTATTGAAAAGAATTAGGAAGACTCAGGTTATTGAAAAGAATTAGGAAGACTCTTTTGTTGTTGACATCTTCAGGTTATGGAAAAGAATGAAGAATATTATTTTAGTTGTTGAAATCTTCTGGTTATGTTTAACAATTAGGAAGGCTCTTTAGTTTTTTACATCTTCAGGTTATTGGAAAAGAAATAGTGAAACTCTTCAGTTGTTGACATCTTCAGGTTATGGATAATAATTAGAAAGACTCTTAATTTGTTGACATCTTCAGGTTATTGGTAAAGAATTAGGAACACTCTTTAGTTGTCAACATCTTCGGTTTATGGGAGAAAAAAATAAGAGGACTCTTTAGTTGTGGACTTCTTCAGGTTATGGAAAAGTATTAGGAAGACTCTTTAGCTCTCGACATCTTCAGTTGATTCAGTGACAGTCAGAACTACACAGTAGTTCTAGAGGCCGTCCGTCTGTCCAGGGGCTGCAGTGAGGAGGTGGTTTTGGTGCTGGTGGTGGTAGTGGTGGTCCCGGGGAGGTCTGTCGTAGTACCATGAGCACTTCTTCTGAACAGGCCGTAGTGCCCTCCTCGTCTTCATCGCCTTCTGCGTCTGCGACAGGTCCCACCATCGAGTGGCTGGAGCCCAAGACGGCGGACATTCTGAACAACGGCAGCAGCAGCCCCCTGGCCAGCTACCCACCAGGGGGAGGAGGGGGAGGAGGAGGAGGAGGGGACATGCTGGAGGGCAATCGCCTGGAGCTCAGCACCCCAGATTCCTGCAGCTTCTCTGGGGTAAGATTATTCCGATTTATTTCCTCCTTTTGTGCCAGGGAAACTCTAGTCTACATCCTCAATACTAAATAAAGGTTCAGAATCTACAACTAGTAGAATACAGATGACCAACAACACAAACTTCTTCTTCTGCCATCGGTTAATGTCAGTTCTGTTTACTGATATGTATATTGAATGTAACTGCAAATATCAGCCAAACCGTCATGTCGTTTACTATTCTGGTATGACGCCATATTGTAGTTTTTCGGTGGAAGTGGTCCCTGAAGATCAAACTCTGAATAGGCCTTTACTAAGACAACATCAGAGATGGTCTATGTGCTGTATGAAGATACACCACCGTTAGAGGTCAAATGGATTACAAACCCTACAAATGGTCTTTCAAATCACTCAGAGTTTGTTGCTGGGATAAAGAAAGGTCAATAACAAAGTGGATTTTACCCTAATTTGCCTCGCTAAAAGAAGCCATTGTAATATGAATAGGTTGTAAATATTGTGTGGCTTGTGGTGATTGGGTCCAGTATTACATGGAGTTAAGGAATGGATCATAAGTTGTGTTCACGTTCATTCTACCATTGTAAATGAATCAAGGTAGCTCTCTCGTCATGGACAGTACTTCCTGGACTGCATGTTGTCCATGGGGCCAATGACATCAAAGACACTGAGCTCACTGCTAAGAAAAATAGGCTTTCAGACAATATTGTTGGTCATCATATGGCCATACCTAAAAATGGGTTCCCTGATCCCCCCAATGTGTATTTTCATATCAATAGTCCATAAAAGTGGACTGCATTTACTTCCTTGGGACTAAAACGTGCTGCGTGTAGCAGCTCTCATGCATATTAATGAATCTTGATTAAATTAAAGTTTGATTTTCCGTTGCTGTGTAGCACGGGTGGTTTTGATTACAGCAGTACGTTTTTAAATCTCATTCAAGATGACCTCCAGACGGTGTATTACTCAGTTTAAATTTGATCGCCACGGTTAAATATGCATCTGAAAACATTGTTAGCAATAAGCCATGTGCTTTGCTGCCCGTGTCTCTGTCACTTTGTAAACAGTAGTGCATGAGACTCGTGCATGATGCGGATGCAACGCTTTGATCAAGAGACAACAAGATCATCTTGCAACCTTGACCCCGGACCGTTTATAGGTCGAGAACTCCAGCGATCGTTTTACAAGCGGTCTACCTTTTTCCCAAACTGTTGCGAACTTTTGGGAAACCCTTGCAACCTTTTTTTTATCGGTTCCAACTTGCAACTAAACATAGCACTAAACTTAGTCAGTAAAACCTATGCCTAAACCTAACCTACCCACGACCCTTTTTAAGTGGTCGCATCCCTTTTGAAAACGGTTGGCTCTTCTACATGGACTTCTGCTGAGAATAGGGACAAGTTGTGGTAAATACCTTTTATTTTAGATTGTTTTGTATTAAACATAAACATTACAGAGACTTTAGTCATCACTGTACAATACTTTAACTACTAGACAACAACACAACAGTTGTCATGTTGCACACATGCCCTAAAGTAGCTCTTATTTGCGCCTCCCCTCATTGAAAACAATGTATTTCCAACTCCAGTTTGTCCCTAATTCAGGCTGCATGACCAGCAGCCTGAGCGGACAGTTTTCTGCCCCCCTCAATGTCGTAACTCTGTCTAACTCTACGCCTCTGCCCTACGGTTTCTCCAAAAGGAGCAGGAAAGGGAGGAGATCGACGTGGAGGATGAGGTGGAGGACAACTTCGTGGAGAAGGAGGAGGAGCTGGGGGCGGTGGAGGAGGAGCGCAGCGTCATCCTACACCTGCTGTCTCAGCTCAAGCTGGGCATGGACCTCACGCGGGTAGGTTGAGTTCCACGTCGCTCTACTCTGCCCCTACTGTGTGACCGAGAGCAGGTCATCCAATGATCTGTGGGTCGGGGTGGTTTCGAATCCCGGTTTCCTGTAGACCATTTAGACAACATGTTTAAGTGCCCTTGGGCAAGACACTGAACTCCAAATTGCCCCCGATGTGCTGGTTGGTGCCTCACCTGGTTCCCGCTGCAATCTGTGTAAAGCACCTTGGTAAAGGCGCTATATAAATGTGGTCCCCCATTAGAAATGATATGCAATGTGGGGCGCTGGCTGGCCTAGTTGGTGGTCCAGGTGCGTGCCACGTAATAGGCTTTGGCCTGACAGTGTGCTGCGTGTTCGAGTCCCGTTTTGTGACGACCTTTAGCCCTCTCCTCTTTTCTCTCTATCTCTGTCTGTCAGGGGGGTGGGGTTTGCCGATATTTATTGATGCTACAGATTACTGTAATCAATTGGTATTGATGAGAAGATAAAGGATGAGGCTTCATCGGCGGGGAGGTGCATGCGAAAATAAGCATTTTAAAATAGCGATAAATGAGAAAAAAAGTATGAGGAATTTTCCAGAGAATGAAAATAATTTCTACTACTACTATCCATTCTAAACAAAGCCACAGTCAGGTGCAATACAGACCTCCTGAGCATTCAGCCCGGTGGTGGATTTGTGAGGAAAGGATAACGGTAATGGATAATTGATCAGGTCTAAGTGGGTTCTCCAACCTCTGTAAGACACACTGAGCTTTGAGTTTAGTTTTGGCAGGTCAAGTCAAGTGTATTGTATGTAGACCAGCAGGAGAGAGTGCTTGTTCTGGAGCAGGTTGACATGTGGAGCTCTTTTTGATGGAGGCTCCTGTTCAGGCTAAGCTATCTTATCTGGTTCGGTTTTATGAAGACCGTTTTCAAATAGCCTCCTCCTGTTTGCTGTGTTGAGCCACAAATCTGACCAAACTGACAAAAAATGTATTGTTGGATTGCATTTTTTAATCATGATAATGGGTTGCATTTTTATGGCGCTTTTCTATGCACTACATGAATGAATGGAACGTGAAGCGGTGAAGAGTCAACGCTCAGTGTCTTCACTTCCCACATTCACACACCAGTGGTGGTAACCACTGGAGGCAAGGTGGGGTTCAGTGTCTTGCCCAAGGACACTTGAACATGTAGACAGGAGGAGCCGGGATTCGAATCTGGCAACCCTTGGATCGTTGGTTGACCCACTATACCTCCTGAGCCAATCATCATCTTTCTACATTGTCTAAATGCGTAGAATTCTTGTCTAAATACCAATAATGTAACTCTCGAGAGCTGCATGGACCTGCACAGGTCCATTTGGTTTCATTTTTTTTACTCACAAGAGTTAAAAATCTATGAGGGCCTCCATCATTTAGCTGGGGACCACCTGGAACCCCCTCAAGGACCAGATGACTGATTCAAGTCCTCTGATCTAAATCGTGTCTTGCCCAAGGACTCTTCAACATGTAGACAGGAGGAGCCGGGATTCGAACTGAACCCTTTGTAATGAGTTTAATTTAGCAGACATAGAGGCACACACCCTGAGCAGGGAGGCCCGGTGTGCAGTCAGTCTCTGCTAGAGACATCCTATCCCTCGGGGTGTGCTTGGATATCCTGCTCTTAGGTTTCTGTCTGATTTATCGAAGGTTGCTGCTCCGGGAATCACTGGCTTTATCTTCAGGTGGAAACGTGAACCCCAACCGGGGTCATGTGCCAGGCCTGCGAGTGTGTTGTTACGTTTCGCATTATTTCTCTGTCCGCCAGCTTGCTCTATTTATTTACCATGCTCTTTGGACCCCCACCCAAGATTTTGTGATTTTTACCACATTTTAATTTGAGCCCCTTCTGTCTTTTTATTTACTCACTGTTATGTCAGGGATTGTTTACACTTGACAGTCGGCTTATTTCTACCGTATAATGTTTTCAGATACATATTTTAGTTTGATTAAGTTTAAACAGAGTAATATACTGTCTGTATGTGACAGCGAAGAGATTAAAAACGGGACTATTCAGCTGTTTATTCAAAACAGCTGTTTGGAGGACTATTCAGAATAAAAACAAAAAAAAGTGTGAGCTTAATTTTTATTGGCTATTATTAATGTGGGCCTCTGTACACGTCATCACGTTCCAGGTGGTCCTGCCCACCTTCATCCTGGAGAAGCGCTCCCTGCTGGAGATGTACGCCGACTTCATGTCCCACCCGGACATCTTCGTGGCCATCACGGACGGCACCAGCCCCGAGGACCGCATGGTGCGCTTCGTGGAGTACTACCTCACCTCCTTCCACGAGGGCCGCAAGGGCTCCATCGCCAAGAAGCCCTACAACCCCATCCTGGGAGAGACCTTCCACTGCTCCTGGAAGGTCCCTCCTCGGCCCAAAGATCTCTCCTCCTCCTCCTCCTCCCAGGACCAGCAGCAGGACTGTTATTTGCGCTACGTGGCCGAGCAGGTGTCCCACCACCCGCCGGTGTCCGGCTTCTACGCCGAGTGCCCAGAGCGGCGGATATGCGTCAACACCCACGTGTGGACCAAGAGCAAGTTCATGGGGATGTCTATTGGTGTCACCATGCATGGAGAAGGTGAGTCCGCCAGGGGTGTAGTGGGCGTCTCTCTCTCTCACACATGTAAAATATTTGTTTTACTTATCATTTACTACCCCGTCAGGCCAACATAGGGGGAAAAAAGTGAAAAATGTGTATTTTAGGCAACATTTTAGCCAAAAATCCAAATATAAATGGCTATATTTTTTGCCGCTTCTACTTTGATATTGCAGCTTTTTCCCAGCAGGCAGACACTTGCTTTGCCCAGCAGACGGTCCAGAACTTTAATGTTGTCAACAAATCCTTTTCATCGGGCTCATGACAAGGCGGAGTTAGTGTGTGGGGGGGTTGGGGCGACGTTTTAGCCAATCATAGCGTAGCAGTCTCCAGCATCTTGATGATGACCATGTTGGATAGATACAATAAATCACTGCCAGGCTCACAGAGATCTTTAAATTAAAATAAACTCATAACAAAGGATCTGGCAAGTGGGAGCTTTGATAATGTTAAAGCACTGCGTCACCCAGATAATTGATGCGTTTATTACTGTGTTGATACAGCAGCCACTCGATCGATTCACCTATATTGTGATATTGATTAATTGAAAGCACCACTGTTACAATCACTCCTGGAGCTCTCCAAAGGTCTTACAGATAATTTAGCTAAACTCTACCTCCTTTGCGTCACCTCAATTCAACAACTCTTATTCAAGAAGGTCTCGCCTATTGCTAGAAAACAATTTGTCTCTGGGCATTTGTTTTGAGAGCCTGGTAATTTTTATCATGAAATTGTTTCTTGCTACATATTACAGAACTTACAGAACATGTTGTGTACTCTGTAATTACTGTAATTTCTGTACTCTGGTCTCAATGGAAGCTTAAGGCAGTATCCAGCTGCAGTTGGTTCAGTGTGCACAGCTAAGTTAATCATTGGTATAGATTGTGGAGATTCGACCATATCTGTCTTAACACCTGTTATGGCTGCACACTGGCCAGTCTATATTGCGTTTGATTTTACAGCTAACCTTTAAAGTATTTATGGACTTTGCTACTACTAGCTATCTAATTGATGTGCTTAATTCATATGGCCAGTGTGTACCCTGGGGTCATCTGATCTGGGTCTATTGGTTGTCTCCAAGTCAGGGTTGTTGCTGGACAAAGGACTAAGTTTGCTACGTTGTACATGTTGATCAACACACTGGCAACTGTGCTTCAGGAGGTAGAGCAGGTTCAAATCCCAGCTGCTCCTACACGTCGACAGAACAAAGTGTCCTTGGGCAAGACACCGAGGGCCTTATTATTAGTTTCTTTCTTAGGTATCAGGTCTTATGACTTCTAAAGTCAAACTTGGAGGTGTGGCAAAGCTGGCCCCTCAAAACAGCCAAACGGCTTTGCTACACCTCCAAGTTTTGACTTTAGTCATAAGACCTGATACTTAATTAACCTAAAACAACAAGTTTTAGATTATAATGAACTATGTAACTTCACTTGGTCCATGTACGTTATTGTGTGGTTTATATCAATGCCTTGTTGCTCTGTTGTATAAAGCTGGAATGAAACAATCAATCAATTGGGATTTTATTATGAATCCCACCCGAATGTCTGACTGAACCAATTGGAGCATGCATCCCTTCAGGCGATGGGATGTCAAAGAGAGAGTGAGACGGCTCTACTCTGAGCTATACTACACAAGATGCATGGACTGTTTGTTTACAATAGTCACTCAGCTCTCCCACTTTACTAATAAGTGGCATATTTCTACCATACAATGTGTTCAGATGATTGAGTTTAAACCACGTAATGGACTGGACTGGATCTGAATGCCAGAATGGGATTAAAAACGTATCTGATTGCAATCAAAGCCACCTGTGTTTGTGAAGGACGATGCAGAAATGGATACATAAAAACAGGTCAACTTCATTTCTAATGGCTTTTATTGATATGATAGTGGATACGTCATCAAACACATTTACAGGAAGTAATTCAAAATCGATTTTTATGGATTTTTGTATAAAAATACACATGTGAAAGATTTCCCCTTTTTTGGCGTGCATTGTTGGGTATGGCCACACTGGGACTTTAATGTGTGTGTTTCTATCCGACCATCTAGGCTGCCTGAACCTGCTGGAACACGATGAGGAGTACACCTTCACGCTGCCCTGTGCCTACGCCCGCTCCATCCTCACTGTGCCCTGGGTGGAGCTGGGGGGAAAGGTCAACGTTAACTGCCCCAAGACCGGCTACTCTGCTGTCATCAACTTCCTGACCAAACCTTTCTACGGGGGCAAGCTGCACAAGTCAGTCTCCTCTCCTCTCCTTCCTTCTACCCAGAGGGCAAACCAACCTTTTTATAATACATACAAGGTTATCCACCAGAAATATCTATCTATAGTATGACCCAGTAGGATCACAACTTACATGTAGGCTACAGGGCGTCAGTGAGAGACTCGCTTTCAGCACTGGAGCAGGGCTACTTTTTCTACATAGATTTACAATGAGCATATTTAGCACAATGGTGGAAATTTGATGCTACTGTACTACAGTCATGCATTAATGCAAGTAGATTTTTTATGGCAACGCAATGTTGGCATCTTTGTCTCCAAAGATGTATTTGTCTTTATCTTTGTCACAAATTGTTGCACAGAATCTCTAGAGTCAAGTGATCAAGTCAGATCTGTCCCATATTTCATCCTAATTGTCATCAAAGGCACAAGAAAGAATTGATCTCTTTTCACATCGGCAGAGTGACGGCGGAGGTAAAACACAACCCCACCAACGTGGTGGTGTGCCGCGTGCAGGGCGAGTGGAACGGCGTCCTGGAGTTCGCCTACACCAGCGGGGAGACGCGGGTCATCGACGTCACCAAGCTGCCCGTCACCAGGAAACGTGTCAGACCCAACGACAAGCAGGCGCCCACTGAGTCCAGGTGAGGAGGAATGGACATGTGCTCAGTCGGTGTTTAACCCACTTATTGCCCTTGATGCATTTATTTAATCCCCAATGATTCTGACATTAACTTTAGTTGATCAGCATGTTTTTAGCTCGATTGGCTAACGGCAGGTCCCACCATAGGTGGAGTTAGACATTGAGACATTGGATAAAGCGGGTGTGCTGTGTGTTCCAGACGTCTGTGGCAGCACGTGACGGAGTCGCTACGCAAGAAGGACATCGACAAAGCCACGGAGCACAAGAGGATGCTGGAGGAGAGGCAGAGAGCGGACGTCAGGCACCGCACAGAGACGGACACCCCCTGGAGGACCAAGTACTTTGAGAGCGAGGTCAGTGATCCTTCCCTACTCTGAACAATATAGGACAAGTTTAGGACCCTGCGTGGCAAGCTATATAAAATCCATTACCCAGGAATGTCTTAATAGCCCTAAGTCTTTGCATTTGTCTGAGGTTCCTCTTTCTCTTTCTGGGTTGCTGGCCTGCAGGTCTAAGACCAGCACAAATGAGAATAGCTGATCTACAAGCTCACAGTGGCACATTGTGAGCTTGTACATCTGTCGTTTAAAAACGCATTGAATAAATCAAACTATTTGGAATATTCTTAAAGATTTGAATAAAAAAGGCACATTATTTTCTGGTGGTTGTCTGTAGAAAATTACATGTTGATCTGAACCATAACCATTTATCACTCGTCTAAGAGGAGCGATGCCTCTATATGTCTTAGGATACGTTGGTGTGACGAATAAAAAACTTTGCAACTTTGAACCTTACAATATTCCAACATGAGCTTGTCACGTTATTGTTTCTCCTTTTGTTCTCTTTTCCACAGGGGGACGGCTGGGTGTATCACAAGCCACTGTGGAGAAACCCTGCCTTCAAATCCTAGTCTCATCGTTGGAAGGTTGTTGTGGAATGCAGGACAATCTCCCTCTTTGGAGCGAGTGTCGTGTGTCAGTTTGACTGTCTTTGTGTGTATGCACGTTTGTGTGTGTGCGTGTGTGTGCGCGTATGTGATGGTGAGAGGTTTGAGTTGCCCCGAAATGAAGCATGTCCTCAACTGACGTGCAAAACCCAAGAAGGCAGCACGCGACGGGAGAGAGAGAGAGGGAGAGATCGTGACAGGTATTCTCTGATCTCGCTCGCTGTCTGCAAGGACTCCTTCGGGTAGTAAAAGTACTTAATCGGGTCAACTTTTTGTAAAGGAAAAATAACTCCAATTCCCAATTATGGGACATGATTCTTTGTACAGATGATGAAGGTACATTATTTACACAGCCTTAAGATTGTCTGACGAAATATGCAGTTAATGTTGGATTGTGCTCGTCAATCCGGAGACTAGGGAGGGCTATTTCTTTTTTTCCCCCTACTTGTTCGCGAGGATGTAGTATGGGGAAACGCTACAACTGTTAACTTATATAACCATTGAGGTGTTTGATATCACATAGCTGGTTGGAAGAGAAGAAGAAAAAGAAGAATCTTTATAATTAACCGTCGTACTGTACACGTCATCGACCGTTTTCAGTATTTTATAAAAACATTAAAATCCCACTGATTTCTTTTTCCATCATCTCCACTAACTTTCAGAGGTGTGCCTCCATATTTTTGGTGACCTATATAAAAGTGTCCGCTGGCGTGGGTTGTTCAGCAAAAAAAAAGAAATAATAATAATAATACTACACATCTCATATTTGGAATGTATACATACGTGTCTTTTCCTGTGAAACAAAGCACTGAAGATCCACCATGTTCCACTGGCAAGACCCCAAGGTCTTCTTGTGTTCTTTTTATTTGTGTGTTTGTTGTTAGTGGACCTCAATATTTCATGTCAAGGGTTCACAAAACCATCTGTATATGGTCGCCGAACCCCTTCGCTGTGACAGAATATTCAAAGATTTCGCAACACATTTTCACGATTTTTCAAAATTAGCAGACCTACAACCTCATGGTGCGACACTCGGTGGCGGGCGATGAGCTCGTAGAACTGCTATTTTTCAATATCTAAGGCTAGTGCTTTCAATATTAATGATAGCTAATGCTTAGAACACCAAAAGGGGTGCCCATACAGAATGAGTTTTAAAAAACAACACAAAAATCCCTCTTATTGGAGTGTGGAAAGCATTTTAACCATTTGCACCATTTTACCATTTCTGAGATCGTTGTAAGCTTGAGGAACTGGCTGGACCTGTTTTTGTCTTGTTTCAACTCCTGCTTATGTTTTTCTTTGATTTCTTTGAAAAGCTGTCATTGATGAAGTCTAACATTCACACTACTCTTTGCTGTGTTAAGATTTGGTACATTTTACCGACATGACCCTATCTTAATTAAAGGCATGTTTATCATTGGTTAACGGGGCGAGAAAAAAAAATCTAACAGATTGTGTTTTTGAATGAGCAGTTTGGATGATCACTCAACAATAAATGTATTTATTCTGAACTATGCTGTGGTTTGTGCAAAAGATTTCCACTCCTATTTCATGAGTACTATTTTATGATTCGTCTTACCTTTTTTTGCAGTGCAGGACAGATGAATTCTCACATGCATGACAGCAAAGTCCTTTTTGTTTCGAGTTGAGTCCTGCACATATACTACTGTTGTATGTATTACATGAATTTATAGATGTTCCATGTCTAAGCTCTTAACCAAATTTGTTTTCTAAATGCAAATAAATCTTTTTTTGTTTGTTTGTTTATGAAATGTGCATCCCCATATCTCGTAGCTGCAGTTATTATCAGAGGTACAAGTACAACAGTGTTTATAACGTTTGATGTCTTGCCTCTTGTTTTGTATATTATGCAGAAGCAAATCAAAGTACCCTATATGTCTAGCTGCAATTTGCAAATTGTTTTTTTAGTATGTTTTTCATCTGCAATCTGCTTGTATTGAACATCAAACCCTGCGTACCACCTTTTTAGGATTTCATAATGCAGGAGGCAGCAGGGCAACACAAAAATACAAACGAGTGCCTCCAAGCTCTAGCGCTTTTGTTGACAGAAAGTAGCTCATAACATGTCTACAGTGGATTTTTATCGAACAGGCTAACCCATTTATAACAAAACTAGAGTTGCAAGTTGTGGCTAGTTCATGTCATGAAAAAGAAAGCTTTACAGAGAGGTAACCAGCAGAAACTTCACCACACACTTGCAGAAATAACAGAAATAATAAATAACACAGGTTTGTTTTTTGTTTTTTTTTTTTTTTTAATTTAAAGCACTACTTTCAGGTTAAAAAAGGTGGACATGTGTATGATGTTTTGGCCCTACAGACTTTTCTCTCACATGTCTACTGTTGCAGGTGGTGGTGTTTGAGTGCCACCTAGAGGCTCAGCAGATTGGCATTGGGTAGGCAAGGCCTGACATAAAGGCTGCGTTCGGAAATCCACGAGTTTTCAGTCCTAGGCCTGATTTTAGCCATTTCATGAGGAAAGCAAAACAAAACATTTTCAATCTTGAGATTATTATTTTTTTTTGCTTAAAGCAAGCTCAAATGTTGAACTCTCGCAGACTTATTTACTGTTTCTGATACCTTCAATCTAAGGAAATTTCAATCAAACCCCGTTCCATTTGGTTTATATGTGAGAGTCTGCGTACATTCAGTTACCGACCCATAGCCTATCCATTTTGGTTCCAAACTATAGTTTTTTGGAAATCCCTCAATGACCCCTGGGGGTCCCCAGACGCCACTTTGAGAAACCACTGATCTGTGATGGCCGGAAGGAACTCAACTCGTTTAGGAGATATCAGAAACTTGTACTATAGACCGGGTTGCGACAACTCCGTTCACTTCATGGGGTCAGTCAGTGGAGGCTCGTCTACATAGACTTCAATGGTGAATGGAGGGCAAGTCCTGGTTGAAGTAGGCAGAAATAAATGCTTCTAACAGTTTGGGCTCGGGCAACAGACTAGAAATGGCTTAATTTTAATCGTGTACTGTAGTACAACATAATTACAGAATATTACATAATCTTTAATTGTTACTGCACATTACAATACTTTACAACAGTTGATATGTTGTACACATGCCTAAAATAGCGCTTATTTGAGCTGTCCTAGTGTGTCCCTATTCAGGGTGTATGAACAGCAGCTCGAGCGCTCAGTGTCTGACCCCACAATGTCGCAACTCATTGACATTTAGACGGCTCTGCGGAATATCGGGAAATATGCGGAAGCATTCCTGTAGGAAGCGCGTCTGTCCTTAACAGTTTAGTGTAATATTAAGAGGTTTTGGAGTATGAACGGCACTCCAGAGCCTGTGAACGGCAGCGTCGGCCACAATGTCAGTGGACGGTGGTCCGTGGTGGAGGTTCTGTCCACTGTGGGTTCTGCTATCGTCCTGGCGGCTGTTGGAGCTTTCTGCGCCCTGATCTACCCCATACTGAAAGGTAAGGTCTCTCTCTCTCTCTCTCTCTCTCTCTCTCTCTCTCTCTCTCTCTCTCTCTCTCTCTCTCTCTCTCTCTCTCTCTCTCTCTCTCTCTCTCTCTCTCTCTCTCTCTCTCTCTCTCTCTCTCTCTCTCTCTCTCTCTCTCTCGTAGTGTAAAATTTTGTTTCTGTGATACCATTGGTGTCTGACTGTAGAGACTGTAAAGGCTACCCTATAGGACTACTGATGAACCTCCTGCCAATCAATCAAATCACTCTGGAGTAACTGTAACTGTATTTCCACATCTTGTAGGAAAAGAGACAAAGATGGAGTTTTCCAACACAAATATTAGTGGACCCACCCCAAACGTTTCCTTCCTGGCCCCAAAACTGCAGAATGCACTTTGGAATTGCAATCAGAACTGTAGTTTTCACTCCCTTTCTTCTGCCGCAGTCTGAAAACCATCAGACTCCATCTCAGCCCATAGCACTTGCAGTACCAATCTAGGTATCCTATAGCATATAGACTTAGTGGACTATATGTTCTCAGCTCATGTTTGACACAACATTAATGACTGTATAGGCCTATTATGATGTAATACCATGTTTTCGATTTAGTGTCTGACAAAATTGCTAATTCAACTAATCTGTATTTATATGATGTATTGTATATAGAAGAAGAACATGTTGACTAACTACTAACACTGCTCTAATAATCGAATATCTCTAATAATGTCATTTCAGAGCTGCGTGTTGGCACTGTGCTGGGAGTGGATGGCACTGAAGTTAGGATACTTGGTGAGAAAATATTTTTTAATCTTTCAGTGGAGTTGCCTATAATAATACCCTTAAGGTAAAAGCAGCAACTCTGTTTACATGGGCATGGTTTAGATCAGGGGTTTTCAACCAGTGGTCCGGGGACCACCAATGGTCCTTGAGAGTTCCAGGTGGTCCCCAGCTAAGTTGGTTGACCAGATGTAACTCTTGAGAACGTAAAAATGAAACCAAATGGACCCAAGAGGGTCCATTTGGTTTCATTTTTACGCTCTCAAGAGTTAAAATATTCATCATCTGAACTAGCCCAAGTCTACACTAGAACTAGAGATCTATGTTTGCATGTTATGTTTCCGAAATTCAGCCTGGAATTGTAGATTTTAAAAAAAGTCTTTGTGTTTTGGGTCCGTGGGGCTAAAATGCCATCAAACGGTGGTCCGTGGCTCAAATTCTGCATAAAAAGTGGGCCGTGGTATGAAAAAGGTTGAAAACCCCTGGTTTAGATAGTACAGACACAAAGTCACTACAGGGTGTCAGTGAGAGGTCCGCTGTAAGCACTGGACCACGGCTACCAACATGCCCACTCGTGTCCATGCACACACCCACATTTTAATAGCATCTTGCATGTTGGTGACTCCTGTGCGTACCATATCCCTCTCTCTGTGCAGGTTTCTGGAGCATCCTGGTGATGTCAGCAGTAGTTGGCTGTATCTGCTGTGCGTTCTCACTGATTATCACCTACCTGGCCTCATACGAACCAGGCATGGCCCCCCTGACACTCTCACAATTGAGGTAACACACACAGGCAAATATGCCTTATATTTTTCTCACAACATTGGTATATACACTATTGGCCTGAATATAAGACAGTGTTTTTTCCCAATGCAAATATCCTAAAAACTTCAGTTGTCTTATATTTGGGGACTATGTTATTGTACTTTCAATGTTATTTTCACACAAATGAGTCTTGAAAATTTTGGGTCGTCTTATAATCAGGGTCGTCCTATATTAGGGACAATACGGTACAAGTAGGTAGGCAATTAGCTCTTCGCTAAGTCTGTCCCCAAGCTGTCCTTGTCCAATAGGCATGTTAGAAGAGGAATGCTTGATGTGCATAGCAACAATTGCATAAGTATTTGGATTGTTATTGGACAGTGACTAAACCCTGCCCAAAGGTTGGAGTTTCCAGAAGGGGTCATTATGCACATGATGTGTCTCCACTTTCAAACAATGAAATATTACTCTTACTTAAGGCTGGTACACACTGCGCGATTTTTGGGGACTTTCACGACGTCTTGCACGACGTACCCTGTCACATTATGCGATTAAAATTGCATAATTCGTTGACGATCATTTGTCTTGCGAGTGTTCACACTGCACGTTCCCGACGTATTGACGGCGGGGGCGGTGCTCGCGATAATATTACCACCGACATAAGGTCGGGAAGGGAGGGTACCTTGCGTCAGTCTCTGTATATTATCTGACTGGTGTCACAGCAATGTTGTTTCTTTATACACTATGCCCCATAAAGTCATCCGTATGGCGTTTTGGTGACGACAGACACACAGACAGTGAATCCATGCCAGTTGGCACAAATGTAACCAAATGGACCCCCAATGTGCCTATAGTTCATCCTTTTGGTTACAAATAAGGGGAGAATTCCAATATATTCCATATTTTACTATGACAGAGATGTTTTGTGGAATTAAATAATGATAAAACAAATTACCCATGTTCCGTTTTTTCCTGGAAATTGATGTCAGAAAAAAAAACATTAACATGGTGAAATACATCTTGACGCTGTCATCAAGATGTGATCACCATGTTAATGTTTATTATTATTATTATTATTATTATTATTATTAACATGGTGATCATTAAATAGCTTAAACACGCGCACACGGTGTTGTGGAACGATCGGTTCTTTTGGTTACATCGTGTGCAGCATGCTGCTGCGGCGCTGCCTTATTACAAAGTGATTAAATAAATAAACGCATAACCACAATACCAAAAATTGTAATATTGTGTAATATTGGAGCCAATCACCAATCACCTGCCATGCATCTGATCTGTCACACGACAACTTTTTGTTGTCGTTTTACGCGCGGGGAGGAGAGAGAGAGAGAGATGACGGAGCCAAGCCAATAAAAGGTCAGTAACTATTTGTCATCTTCTCAGCGGTTTCACTGCATCCCTTGCGTCCACTATTTATTCAGAATTTGGCTCAAATTTTGAGCCACGGACCACCATTTGATGACATTTTAGTCCCACAGAACGCAAAATACCTCTTTTGTCCACAATTCCAGGTTGGATTTTCGGAGAAAACAAAATGGTCAAACATACAGATCAAAATGACGATGAGCCTAATCTTCTACATTCTCTAGTTGTGTAGACTTGGGATAATTCACATGATGAATATTAAATCTTGAGAGTGTGAACATGAAACCAAATGGACCCATTTGGCAAGGTTCCATTTGGTTTCATGTTTAAGCTCTCAAAGAGTTACATAGGCCCAACTGTTGGGGGAAAAAACCGTTATAGGAGAAGCAGCCACCTATAGCCTATGTTTTTTTTATTTTATTTTATGTAGGCTACGTGGGTTTTGTAGGCTATCATCAATCAATGACCGCCGGCATTGTTCCCTTCCCATCGTCCCCTTTCACTCAAATGCGCAAAAGTTAATTTGAGTACAAAATAGGCGCGCGTTGTAGAATGTTGATCTCCGACAACTTTACGCACGGAGAGAGAGAGGGAGAGAGAAGGAGAGAGAGAGAGAGAGAGAGAGAGAGAGAGAGAGAGAGAGAGAGAGAGAGAGAGAGAGAGAGAGAGAGAGAGAGAGAGAGAGATGATCGAATTACAATGTCATACGTTTGCTGCGCTATGATGCTTTGGATCAGAATTATTTGAATGATAGGAGTGGTCCGTGCGTCCACTCAAATGCGCAAAAGTTAATTTGAGTACAAAATAGGCCTATAAACAATGCATAAATCATTTGACACGCGTTGTAGAATGTTGATCCCTGACAACTTTACGCACGGAGAGAGAGAGAGGGAGAGAGAAGAGAGAGAGAGAGAGAGAGAGAGAGAGAGAGAGAGAGAGAGAGAGAGAGAGAGAGAGAGAGAGAGAGAGAGAGAGAGAGAGAGAGAGAGAGATGATCGAATTACAATGTCATACGTTTGCTGCGCTATGATGCTTTGGATCAGAATTATTTGAATGATATAGGAGTGGTCCGTGCGTCCACTCAAATGCGCAAAAGTTAATTTGAGTACAAAATAGGCCTATAGACAATGCATAAATCATTTGACACGCGTTGTAGAATGTTGATCCCTGACAACTTTACGCACGGAGAGAGAGAGAGAGAGAGAGAGAGAGAGAGAGAGAGAGAGAGATGATCGAATTACAATGTCATACGTTTGCTGCGCTATGATGCTTTGGATCAGAATTATTTGAATGATAGGAGTGGTCCGTGCGTCCATGGGGATGTAGCCTCGATCTCCAGGCTCTCATCCGCGCTGCGAGATGAGATGAGATGGGGGGACAGTGGCTGCCGGCCGGCATTGCAATGTTTTTACATTTGCCAGCACAATGCAAGTGTCGGGGGCTTGTCAGAAACTATGTCACACTGGACGAGGAAATGTCGCAAAAATCAAAATTGTTTAATATTGCCGATGTTTTGTCGGGGGGGTCCCGACGGCAAAATCAGGCCGATTTTTTGTCTTTTTGAGCTGTCACACTACAAGACGAAAAGACGGCCGTCAAACTGTCGGGAGTTAAAAAATCGTCCCCGACAGAGGAATTTTGTCGTGAGTCCAAAATCGGGGCTAAATCGGGCTAAAAATCGCGCAGTGTGTACTACTCTTCTAAAGGGGTAATAAGTAATATTACTGAGTAATATTTCCCAACACTGGACACAAATTAGGACGAACGGTGGTATAATAAGACAATGGTTGAGGTCTAAGCTCTATACGTTAATTTCCTGTTTCTTCCCCAGGCCTCTACAGGGATGGTCCTTCGACGTAGCCTACAGTGTTGCTGTGCTCAACGGCTCCATGGCTGCACTCACTGTCATCTGGAGTCTGGCCTGACCTGCAAGCTAAACCACCAACCAACCTGACATGACATGCACTGCATCCAACTAGTGCTGTCAGAACGCATTTCAATGATTAAAACAATACAGGATACCAATTGGTGTTACTAAGATGGAGAAAATAATTCCCAAAGTTAGGTTTGGGTGTGCACTGTTCTCAGTAAAACACAGGAGACCATTATGAAACACTAGTATTACTTTTGTGCTGTATGTGACTTTAACTGTTACATGTTTGTTATTTATGTGTATTATAGCCTATGATTAATCATGTAAATATCTTTTCTAATAAACAATTTTAGTCATGTGTACGACATGAGAACTGTTTTAAATTATTGTTCAGCGACAAAATGCAATGTTTATGCTGTACTATTATTTAAAAAAAACCTAAACTAAAGGAATTTAAGATCATTGAAAGCCAAAAGAAAGTGATCGTCAAGGTCGGCCTCTGAGGTGATGACTCTGAATTCAGTTAACGTTTTTAATGAAACACGCTTTGGAATGTTCACATCTTGGACAGGACAGAAAATGCCACCCAAAGCAAGTCAAATCACCAGACTCTCTTCCCTCGTTCCCTCTCTCCAACAAGAAGCTTTCGAAGAATTTATTTTTGTGTTTTACTTTTAATTAAAAAAAAAAACAAAAGAGATAACAGCAAGCCATTTCCACTTCAGACTGATTATTTTTGTACATATATATACTGTATAATTTACACCGTAAACCAGCCGAAAACTATTTACAACTTGTACAAAAAAAATATGGTGTCTGGATCCCTGGTTTCTGCAACCAGTCCCGACTCCACTGTCCACTGAGCTCCTGCTCAATTTGAACGGTCAAACCAGGGATCAATCGGCAAAGAGTCGATTAACAGTAAACGGGGAGCCGACGCGCCGCGCAGCAAACCGGTCCAACAGTCTCATCAGTCCGCCGTTTACTGGAAGTCAACGCCCAGGTGGTCGGTCCCTCTCAGACACAGGTGTTAGTTGGTAATGTTGACATTGGGGGGAAGGGGGGCTCTTGTCAGAAACAAACTCGTTTCGTACCCCCCGGCTACCAGTCCTGAGTTCGAGCCCCGAGTGGGGAGTGCCGGCCGAGTCCATGTCCCGTTGCCGTGGTCACGTGTGATGATCTGCCGTTACTGGACTCGGTATTTGTAGAACCAGCAAAGGCCACGTGTGAAATTCCAACCCAGAGAGAGAGACAGGATGTAGACCAGCACCAGGAGAGCAAAGGGATATAACAGCACCACGGTGTTGTTCAGGAACGGCAGTGCTGGAGGAGAAAACGAACAGGGAGGGGAGGAAAAGAACAGATGTCAGCAGGGAGTGAATGAGAGACAGCAGCAGATTAAGATCAGTTCACTGTCCATCTTAACCCAGTTAGGCCTTAGAATAGATTCCACAAAGTTTTCTGAGAAAAAACAAAGTTTATCTCAGTTGGTTCTTTGAGTGCCAGTTTTTTAGCCTATAGCACCCCCTAGGGACCGGTTTTATGCATTAAAAAAAATATTAATTATCTCAAAAACAAAAAATCACAAACAGCAGTTGTATACATTTTTTTCACACATATCTCAGAGATGTGTAACTAAAGGGTTAAACCCCCCCACCCCCACCCCTGGCGATCGCATCATTTCTGGTCCAGGAATTGTCACTTCCTGGACCAGAAAAAAAATAATAAAACTTTTCCACCATTACACACCCACAGGAGAGATGCTAGGATGCTATTATGCCAAAATTAATCATATTGAAGTGAAAGTGAAAGTTAAGTTGCCATTGATTGCCACAATAGGCTCAGATATGGACCTAAATACACCCCCTGTCACCCAATTATGCACCCCCGCGGGTGCACCTCCCGTGGGGGGGTGCGGGGGGTCCTGCGGAAATCTCGCGGGACTTCGAAATCTCGCGGGATTTCAAATCTCGTCTTAACGTTCCTGGCAACCTGTGCAAAGGCGATTTTATCTCGTCTTAACGTGCCTGGCATTTAAACAGTTGGTTCTTAAACTTTTTCATGACAAGCGCCCCAAAAATATATCTAATTAGTAGGGATGTCCCGTGCCACTTTCACTTCAGATCCCGATACCACAATCTGTGTACCAAATACCGATGCCAGAGAAGAAAATATATAATATAAATATATGTATATGAAGTCCACTGACTGGGAATATCAGATTCCTCACTAAAATGTGCACTTGGGCAACTCCAAAGTAAATTCCACATAGTCCAACATGTTATTTAACTGCCATAGTGTCACCACCTTACCTCTGTGTCAGAACACTGGTTAGACTGGCATATTCACCATAGTGTCAACCAGATCACTGGTTTGACTGGTCAAACTGTATATTCACCATAGTATCAACCCCTTAACCCTGTGTCTGATCACTGGTTAGACTGGTATATTCACCATAGTGTCAACCCCCTTACCAAATATTTTACTTTATTAATAATAATTCTACTTTAAAACACTCTGATTGTACTTTTTATTTTACCCCCAAACATCTGAGAAAGCTGCATAAATGTGGGTGGGTTGGGTCCTCACCGTTGTACCCCAAGAAGGTGATGTAGAGGTAATAGCCGATGGCTATCAGCCACATGGTATTCCCTACGAAGTAACCCAGGAACCATTCTGAGTTGATCACCACAATATCTGAAAGAAAGGGCAGAACACCAGGTATTACAGTACTGCAAATAGTTTTCCTTTTTTTACTTGAGAGGTATGAGAGGTACTTTCAAAATGACTGGCTAAACGAGATCTACCAACCCCCCCCCAAAAAATTGTTATCCCATGGCTGAAAGAGGTTTTCAATTAATGCATCTTTGGAGTAATGGTGCTGATAATAGAAGGGTACAAATGGAATTAGTTGGTTTTGGTACATAACGTATGGTGTGGTGCGTCATCGCATCGAGTCCCGGGATCGTGTGCGTGCTCCTTTCATGTACACACCTACGTCTGATTTTAGAACTTGTGTTCTTGTGTTCATGTTAAAAGCGCTGCCCACTTGAAAGAACCTTCAAAATTTGTCTTCATGAAAACAAACATGTCAAAGATGTCAGAGATACTCACGGTTTATGAAGAAGAGCTGCAGGAAGTGCAGGATGACGAGCAGAGGGTAGAAGGCGTTGAGGTGGACGTCAAACGCGTAGCCCCACTCCACGTCGTAGTCTCTGCCAGGGTGTTTCAACAGGTACTTATTTGTGACGAACCTGAAAGAGGATGAAAAAATCAATCAATCAATAACACTAAATACATCACGATCACGTCCTGTGTTGCATTGTGCTGTGGTACAGGACAGTATATTCTATATTCTCACAGTGGCTCTGCGCTGAAAAGCTTTTACAATGTAGTTTAACACATTTACTGTAGACCGGAGACTATTAAAAAGTATTAGAGAGTATTAAAAAAAAGTTTTCTAAATCATCTTTCTGTCAGTGTTTTTCAATTTATCTGCATTTGGCCGTGACTCAACCATCAGACCTCCCAGAAGCAAGGACTTGAGTAAAAAAATAAATGGTGCAAAAAGATTTACACCACATTTTCGCTATTGAAAATCGGCACAAAGTGCTGCGCTATGAGCTTGTACATCTGCTATTTTTCAATAGCTTGACTCAACACGTCAAGAAACAGTCATTGTACTAGTGCATAGTGCGTACTACTCACCACATGATGGTTGAAATGAGAAGACCCACTCCGATGCAGTCGATGAACACCACCCACAGCAGCAGCTTCAGGGTCTCCACAAAGCCCATGTCTAACACCAGGCCAAACCCGACAGTGGACACTGTACAAGGGAGGACAAACCACACAAACATTCATGAAGAATGCCAACTCCAAAAGCAGTTAAAGCTAATGAAACCTCACGCCGGCAGCTCGGTCCAACGGTTCAAGCATTCTTTATATTAAGGTTAAAAATACATTTTAGGTTAGGCATAGTTTGGTATAGGTTTAGGCATAATTTTACTGAGGGTGCGGTTAGGTTTAACCATTTAAGCACAATTTACTTATACTGTAGGTTACTTTAGGAATACCGGGCGGCACAGTTCCATTGTGGTATTCGCATCAATACAACATGGTATGAAACTGTGGACAAAGTCTTATGCAGCAACAAAAGTTTGTGGCCCAAATGAATGTGCAATAAATAATGAGCCTTGATACTAAAAAAGGGATGAAAACTAGTTCATTGATCTAGCCGAATCTACCAATATAAAGCGATAATTCCCAGCAGGTCGCTTATCACACCCAATCTCGTCATAATCTGGTGGTTTTGGTCAATATCTACTAAACGACTAGCCTCCTCTAACCCTCACCCTCAACATAACCGCCAGCACGTTGCAGTGCTGAACGTTGAAGATCGGCTTGATAAGCAACCTACTTGAACGGTTGAGGCGGATGACTATTCCTAGTTTCTAGAGCGCTTGACGAAACAACATGCATTCAAACGGGACACACAACGCACCACACAGCCAGATGCTGAGCAGCACCAGGAAAGCCGGGTCGTCCCGCGCCCACTGGTCCTTGGTCTGCTTCCTGTAGTGGAAGTTTCGGTAGACCCTCTGCGGGGACGTGAAGAGGTACAGCATCTGCCACACGGCGAAGTCAAAGTCCATCGCCTTGAAGTGCAGCAGCCGCCGGAGGTACTTGTAGCGCTTGGCGCCCGCCGTGTGGCGCGCTGCGTCCCGGGAGCCCAGGGCGCCGTTGCCCGCCTGCGCCGACGTTGTTGGCAACATGGTGGATGGACGCTGCTGATGGGAAACCAGCTGGCAAGGGCCGTACAAGAAATCTATGGAAAATACAGGAGCCACCTCAAAACTAATTGCAAAAACAACCAAACTCAGCTGATTTTGTATCTTCAATATACTACGAACAGAAAAAAAAAGTTGCCTGGAATTGTCTGAGGGGAAAGGCTTGAAAATGGCCTTTACAGTAAGGCCACCATTGACATTCCATATAAAGGCAAATATTTTCTAAATTTCGTTATGCTTTAAGTAGCAAATAACATATCAAATTAGAAAATGGGTGGAATTCCACTTTAAAGTACAATACAATTCAGAAAATATTGCGGATATATGAAATGTCAAAGGTGGACATACTGTGAAGGCCAACACATAAAACACATTTACACACGATCGTATCGCTGTTAAAATGTATCGTTACACCCCTAGTAGCTATTAGTAGCTAGTAGTAACACCATAATAGCTTGACGCTAGCTTTGGGTGCCAGTCTGTAAAAGGCCTGTAGTCAGTGTAGTTTGTAGTTTCTGAGAAACGTATAGTAAAAAAGTGCATGCCAGTAATCACATTGAAACATCTCTAACTTTACCTGATCTGCTGAACTTTTCACTGGCCGGAGAAAGCTCTAGAAAAGCTTGTTATTGTGCTGTTTATTGTTGACGTCTGACTGACTAGGAGAGAAAACAGGAGGACGCTTCCTGAACTGTCATAAACTGAACACGTAGCAACTTCCGGTAACGTCGCCGTGAGGCATCATGGGAGTTGAAGTCTCTGATGTGAAAACCAGAGCGACATTGAGGGGAGTCGCAAATAAGAGCTGTTTTAGTTGTTTTAAAAGGTATAGTAAGTTATTTGGCTGGTTTGAAAAACCTCTGCAAGCAAGCTGTGCACATGCACACCCTCTACAGTGAGGGGCAGTGCCATCTCTGAGTGAGGGGAGGTGCAACTAGTGCACGCTTTGATCTCGCCGCCCCTCGCGTAGCGCGCATGCGCCACGCTCTGGAGCTCTGCAAGTTCCAAACATTAGCCAGTACTCTAGGTGCAACAGGCCAACAGCATGTACACCAAGGCCCACTCTGCAACTCTATGGGCCCACCCCACCCGTTCTTCATTGGATGAAGGCCTCCACTCATCTTAATTTGACAAAAGACTTTTTTTCCCCAAAAACCCAAACTAGGATTTTTTGACCCCAGGGGCTCACTGGTGACAGGGAGGGAATCGCCACACAGAAAGAAATAACAATATTTAAATTACGTGAAATCACTTACTATACATTTATCCTACAATGCTTTAAATCAGTTGTTGCGGCCCCCCTCGTTGAAAACCTGTGAACCACTAATCGTTGCACAGGAGCTTTTATTTTAGTGAGACACGCTTTTGCGGGAAGTACTTGCGTTGTGTGTGAGTGTGTGTTGACTGACTTCCGGCCATATTCGCCATACTGTGTGTGTTGAAGTAAATATCCGCGCTGTTCTGGTCCAGAAGGCCAAATAGCGACACGGTAAGAAACAACCCAATTTATGATGTTGGAAACGTTAGCACTGCAAACGGCGTGTGTTGAAAACGTACCGGAGGGAAGGGTCGCGTGTGAGCGGTCAGTCGACACTGTGACACCGGGCAGCGGTGACAGCTAACTGTTGGTGTCCTTGAATAATCTTAGCCTGGCTGTTAGCAATGCAGGAGGGTGGAATCGTCCCTCGGCGTCTTCTGACAGAAATGTCTCGCCCCATTCAGATCCCAACCCTGCGTTGGGCTCACTCTTCTGCCAGAAGACGCTGAGGGGTGATTTAACCCCTTTTGCTGGCTGCGCAGCACCAAATAAACAGCAGCTTATAGTATGACTATACTAATAGTACGTCTATGGCTGTGCCATAGAATATGTTGATATTACTGTAATATCGTCAACATATTCCAATGCACGACATGAAAACGTATACACATTGTGTTTTCTGATGAACTGTGAGGAAGGGGGGTGAGGAAGGGGGGCCCTGTTGTAAAGGAGTGTATAATGCTGTATCTGTGTCGCCTAGTCTAAATTGATTTAGAGGGGAACTTCACTCATTTTCAACACTTTACTATGTCATTAATATTCTTTAGAGTTGTTTTGTAGACTGGAGATAATAAAAAATAAACTCCCCCTATTCTATGTTAACATGGTGAACTTGATGATATTATCAAGTTGTGTTTCACCATGGTATTGTTTTTTTTTTGTTTCAGACCCTTTTTTCCTGAGAGTGTACAAGAGTTGCCTTTGGACATTCTCAGGAAAAGCGTTAAATGGGTGGAATTCCCCTTCCAGTATTTATTATTATTAACAGTTTGCAAAATTACAGTACAATTCAAACACAACCCAAAGGGCAGGGGTGAGGTGAGTTGGATCTTGCTCACAGAATTACCATACAGGTATTCAAGAATGGTTCCCAATGGGCAGGGGGGAGGTGGGTTGATTTGAGTTGTGCTCTCATCATGTGAAGGTGAAGCGTGCTGCAATTCGATGAAAATCAGTCAAAGTTGACTGGGTGGGTAACACGTTTGACAACTCAGCAATTTGTTGACCGCACTGTTACTCTGTTATATATACATTGGGCTAATAATAGCCATAATCATGCCCATGTATTAGACCTGAATCATTCATGACATGTCATAATCCCAAGTACTATAGTGTCATGTGAACCATGAGTAGTCTACCTCTAACCAATGTGCACTGCCGTAATTCTGTCTCACGGGAGCTTTAAAAGCCAGTATGGACCTCCCCTCCATTTGATCTGACACCTAATCCTTGTCTTGATCTGCGTTGATTTCCTTCTTTCAATGTAGGTATGTTTCTGTTTATTGTATGTATGTACGCACGTACATGCATGTGTGTATGTATGTGCAATGTGTATATATATGAATATATACTGTACATACATCATCATCATCATCTTCGGTTTAGAGTCCGCTTTCCAGGCTCCGCTGGGTTGGACTTGGCTCTCGATATGGCTTTCCTCCACCGGGGACGGTCCATGGCTACCTCACGGTCGGTGCCGAGCACTTTCATGTCGGCCAACACGGTCGTCTGCCAGGTCTTCTTAGGCCGGCCGCTGGGTCTTGTCCCCTCTATGTTAATCGACATCACTTTCTTCACCCAGTCGTTCTCTTCCTTCCTTACTACGTGTCCGTACCATCGCAGTCTGCCTCTCCTCACCACATCCGCTATGGCCTCCACTCCCATCCTCTGTCTCAGCTCTGCACTGGATTTTCTGTCCCTCAGTGACACACCACACATCCATCTAATCATCCTCATCTCTGCTCTGTTAAGCTTCTCTTCCTGCTCCACCTTCAGGGCCCATGTCTCACTTCCATACGTCATGCAGCTTCTGACGCAGGCAGAGTACACTTGACCTTTCATCTTCAGGGATGGGGCCTTGGATGTTAAAAATGGCATGAGTTCCCTGAACTTCTTCCAACCACTTCGCACCCTTGTGGTCACTGCAAGGTCCACCCCCCCATCAGCATTCAGCATGTCCCCTAGGTAGCAGAAGCTGTCTACCACCTCGAATGTCTCACCGTCCACTACAAGCCCCTCTTGCTCGGCTGGGTCTGCCTGTGGGACGTCTCCCATGCACCGCTTGCACTGGAAGGACATACTTGCAGCTTGCAGGCTGCCTTTTACTCCACTGCATCGCCGATGGACCCAATACACAATACTGTACATACAGTATTGTTTAATATTATTATTATTATTTGTCACTTTTAATGGGTGGGCTCAATAAGCTTCGGCTTCAGCCTGTTCCCTTTCTGAAACCCACCATGCAGAAGTTTGTTCAGGTAGGCTGTGAGTTTGGGACATTTGCCAAGGAAATATTTATGTTATCACATACTGTAAATCGTGATTGGCATCAGCCACTGGCCCACTGGTTGTCCGTCATTACTACTAGTTACATATTATTTTATGTAGCTAGAGTCTGGATCTTAGAAACTCCAGAGATACCGTAAGCCTGTTCTGTAGGGGTTTTAACGTGACCTAACTCTGGTCCATAGCTCCACTGAATCTTTGATTCTGCCTGACAGTGGAGCTATGGGAAAAAAACACATTATTTCGCACAACGAGACCTGACCACCGTCTCTGCTGTCTTATGAAGGGTTTACCTACTCACCAAACACAGATTGTGTGATTAGAAAGCCTACTTAACTTAATGGAAGAACTCTGAGACAAATACGAAGAAAATGCATTTTTGGGACATCTGTTTGTCACCGTAGAGGGTGCAAGTCCTGTTGTTGTTTTTCCAGTGAAAAACTATTGCTTTCTGCCCTGGAATGTGCATTTTGTACATGTTTATATTCGTTGTACATGCTTGTATTTGTAAAACCATTTGTGAGATATCCACAACAAAAGAGGTTGGTTGGGTCGGATGGTGGGAGATGACACTGATTTTCCCATAGCTGTACTGCAAGGCAGAATCATAGAATCAGTGCAGCTATGGACCAGAGCTAAATGAAACCCAGAGGGGCCAAGGCGACATTCCTTGGCATTTCTGTAGCTCAGTACTCACAAGGTCACAAGGTTTGATTTAAACCAGAGTTGTTGGTGAACTGACCTTCTCAATATGGACGTTGAAGTGGACTATTGCTTGTTTTGGAATTAGAGTTGATCCGATCAGGATTTTTGGCACTTTGGCATTGTGCTCACTTTTTCTTTCTTCTCTTCTTGTCACGATCAGTGCCATTGCTGAAAATGTGAATATTTCCTATATATTATTTGTTTTACAGTTCCCCTGTGTACATGGGGAGGAAGGAGAAAATGTTTAGTCCTGTCCAAAAGATGCAAAATGATTCTACAAATCTCTTGTTAAAATGTTGAGGTACACATTTTCAAGATGTACTTGTTTATAAAGCTCTCAATGGTCTTGCGCCTTCCTACTTCCATGACTGCCTAAATATGTACCAAACCTTCCTATCTACATGACTGCCTGCCTAAAATTTCCCTGAGCTGCCCCCTCGGGTCTTCCACTGCTGTGCCCAGCCTGCCTGCTGTGCCCCAAAAAATGACAAAACAGGGTGAAGCTCCTTTCTGCTTCGAGGGGCTGTTCGATAAGGGATCCTACCCAGTGCCTGTCTAACCACAGCTTGCTTGTTTTGTGATTGTTCCACAGCGTCATGCTGCGTTTGCCCACCGTCGGCCGAGCTCTGGCCGGTGCCACCAAGAGCAGCCTGGCTCCCTCCAACAGTGGTGAGTGACTCTGTTTGTTGTAAATACTACTTAGTGGGTGTGGTTGTGAGTGTGGGAGAGATAGAGAGAGAGCTGTGGCTTTGTTGTGCATCAGACAAACATTCAAGGTGACATCTTAAGTTACAAATCTTATCGAGATATAGCCTCTTACTGTATACACATTTAGGTTGACAAAGGGCCTTTCTGTGTGGAGTTTGCATGTTCTCCCCCATGTCCCCTAGAGTACGTGTAGGTACCCTCGAAAAACGTTGCGTAATCCTTTTGTTAATTTTGAAAGACAACCTCTGTCTGACTCTTTTTTTATAATGCCATACAAGTTAAAGGGTATAATAACGTGTGTCTGTGCCACTGTGTCCTCTGTATTTTAGTGCGTGTCCCGGTGCGTGCTTCCAGTAACCTGGTGGAAGTGTTTGTGGATGGGAAGTCGGTGGAGGTACCGCCAGGGACCACCGTGTTGCAGGTAACGGCCAACCCCATCCAATCTATCGAGGGTTAAAGACGACTCCTTTCAGACATTAAGGATTCCATTGTGCATTCAAAATAGCAGATCTGCAAGCTTGCAATTCCTCATGAATTTCTCTCTCTCTCTCAGGCCTGTGAGAAGGTGGGAGTCCAGATTCCAAGGTTCTGCTATCATGAAAGACTCTCGGTAGCTGGAAACTGCAGGATGTGTCTGGTGGAGATTGAGAGAGCACCAAAGGTATCTAGTGCACACATCTGAGCTGGGTTCAGCATTCACTAGATATTTTGAAATGCTCCCCAAGTGTCTTGAATAAAGGGTTGAAGGTGTATTTGCAGCTGCAGATCCAAAAAACAAAGTGGTCTGCCAATAGACCCGTATTGCAATGGATTTGTCTGTTTAACCACTTGCAAGTAAGCCCATTGCACATTCCACAGTCTGGATCTTAGAAACTCCAGAGATACCGTAAGCCTGTTCTGTAGGGGTTTTAACGTGACCTAACTCTGGTCCATAGCTCCACTGAATCTTTGATTCTGACTGACAGTGGAGCTATGGGGGAAAAAAACGCATTATTTCGCACAACAAGACCTGACCAGCGTCTCTGCTGTCTTACGAACAGTTTACCTACTCACCAAACACAGATTGTGTGATTAGAAAGCCTACTTAACTTAATGGAAGAACTCTGAGACAAATACGAAGAAAATGCATTTTTGGGACATCTGTTTGTCACCGTAGAGGGTGCAAGTCCTGTTGTTGTTTTTCCAGTGAAAAACTATTGCTTTCTGCCCTGGAATGTGCATTTTGTACATGTTTATATTCAAGGTGTATTTGCAGCTGCAGATCCAAAAAAAAACAAAGTGGTCTGCCAATAGACCCGTATTGCAATGGATTTGTCTGTTTAACCACTTGCAAGTAAGCCCATTGCACATTCTAAGCTGCAAACATCATTTATGTTTTGGAGTCAGTGATACATAAAGCTCAAGTCAGTATTGTCCTTGGCTTCTTTATGTTTTCTAGCAAGGCTGTGATTCTTTTTGGCAGATTGAACTCTTTGGCACTCCATTTTTGGATTCTGTATTGTATGTACAGTATTATTATTTTTGGGTTAAAGGGCTTGATGAGGCAGTGCACATTGAGTTAATCTAAGCTTATTAATAATAAAAAAAAAACACTACTTGAGTGATAAGCAGACAACGGTTGTAAATCAATCACTTTAAAAGTCGTGGTAAATCTGTCAAAGAGTTAAAGGTCTAGCTCTGGTGTTTTTTTTTAACCCTAATATATTAGTAACTCACACTGCCTGCTTGTGTTGTCTTCCAGCCAGTGGCAGCCTGCGCCATGCCGGTGATGAAGGGATGGAACATCCTTACCAACTCTGAAAAAACACGCAAAGCCAGGTACCCCCTCCACTCTCTGACACATCCACAATGTCACTGGACCTGGGTTTAATTCGGGTTTGGGTTTATGTGCTTCTTGTCATCTTCTACTCGTGTGTGTGTGTGTTTTCAGGGAGGGGGTGATGGAGTTCCTGCTGGCCAACCACCCACTGGACTGTCCCATCTGTGACCAGGGAGGAGAGTGTGACCTGCAGGTAATCCCAGGAGCTGGTGGGGGGATATACCTGTTTAGAACCCTTTCCTGGGAGTCTTTATGTGGTTTTAGATATTTCAGATCTTAGCTCCTGGACTACAATTCTGTCTTTGTGGATAGGAGGAGGGTAGGTCTTTGACATCAGAGACACTGGACTTGCTGCTAGAATCTAAATTCGCATATTACACACACAAAGGCCTGGGATTTATTTTATTTTATTTTATTTTTTCAAAAATGGTAATGTCTCTTTAAAAGGTAAATGGAGAGACAAGAAGGAGGTCTGAGCTACCATCTTAGTATAGCAGGTTGATATCAAACTAAGCAAGTCTAGATAACTTTTTCCAGTCCTGCAAAGGTTTTTGAAATCAACCAATTTTCTTAATGTTTGGGTGTGAATCGTTTTACTCAACAGATTTTGTTTATTCAAATGTCAAAAATGTCATGCCGTATTGGTACAACCACGTGTTGGCGTACATGTGGCAAACATGTGAGTGAGTCTGAATGTTTCATTCCACAAGGTAATTAATTGCACACAGCTAGCGGCATAAATCTTCCCCTGGTTTAGTAGTGACTTACAGAATGTTTTGCTATGCATCGTTTTCTTCGGCGGATTTTGATCATGAATTCTTCCCCTGGTTAAGTAGCTAAAGTGAAAGCCAGCCATACGTCATACCAGCTGCTGACTGTACTGCCACTGCTAAGGGTCTTCTCCATCGCATGCGTCTCTCTCCAGGACCAGTCCATGCAGTTTGGCGCAGACCGCAGCCGTTTCTCAGAGGGCAAGAGAGCCGTGGAGGACAAGAACATTGGCCCGCTCATCAAGACCATCATGACGCGCTGCATTCAGTGCACACGCTGTGTTCGGTCAGTATATCATGTCATGAGAGGGAGAGAATAAATACATAAAAATATAATCACCTTCTGCTTTGAGAATGGCAAAAATTTTCATTCCCTTCAATGTTGAACTACATATTTCCTCTCCTCTGCTGTGTATCAAATAGGCCTAGACAGTTGAGACAATCAACTGTCAACTAAACGTGTTTTTAAAGAAACAACTATGAAAAAATATTAGATGTGTCTGTGACTTCTGTGAGTTGATATAGGACAATGGATAATGGTTGGTTAAGTTACCCCGGAGTTGATAAACAATTTCCTTCAAACATAAACTTTAAAATCGTCCCAAATTATTCAATTCCCCACTTTTTGTTTACCAGTTTCGCCAGCGAGATCGCAGGTGTGGAGGACCTGGGAACGACAGGCCGGGGTAACAACCTGCAGATCGGGACCTACGTGGAGAAGATGTTCATGTCGGAGCTGTCCGGCAATGTCATCGATGTGTGTCCTGTCGGAGCGCTCACCTCCAAGCCATACGCCTTCACAGCTCGCCCCTGGGAGACCAGGTAACTACACCTTTATTTCAGACAGAACAATGAATTAAACACAAAACAGTGTAATTCACATACTGTACAGTAGGAAAAAAACAATACTATAAAATTACAGGCTTTGAAGTTATTTTCTGACTCTCTTGCTCTCACATGATCAGAACGCATTGCCAAACTGTGTATTTACTTGAGCGTTCAGCTTTCTAGGTTGTCTAAAAATGTGTGTGCGTGCTTTTGCGTGTGTGTGTGCAGGAAAACAGAGTCCATAGACGTGCTGGACGCAGTGGGCAGTAACATCGTGGTCAGCACCAGGGGAGGAGAGGTCATGAGGGTCATGCCCAGGGTCAACGAGGAGGTCAACGAAGAGTGGATCTCTGACAAGACCAGGTAGAGTTCATGGTCTCTCTCACACTCACTCACATTCACAATTTAGTCCCAGCTTTTATCACAACATTTTTATATTGTTAATGTAGCCAACCTTTTTTCACACAATTGTGTGCATGTGTGTGTTTTTCCCCTCAGGTTTGCATATGACGGGCTCAAGAGGCAGAGATTGACCGTTCCCATGGTGAAGGACCAATCGGGTCAGCTGACGGTCACCACCTGGGAGGATGTCCTCACACGCGTGGCCGGAGTGGTACGTCTGTCTGTCTGTCTGTCTGTCTGTCTGTCTGTCTGTCTGTCTGTCTGTCTGTCTGTCTGTCTGTCTGTCTGTCTGTCTGTCTGTCTGTCTGTCTGTCCGTCTGTCTGGGTTCCAGCCTGATTCGCTCTGTTCCACACATCTGAAATGTCACTTCGCAAATCAGTCTGGCCAGAGCCTGCTTGACTTGCATTTCCCTGAAGTCACATGTTACGTAGCCACGTTCAACGAACTTGAACTAGTGTTTTTTTCCTCAAACAAACCACAGACCAATCAGAATCCTGAGCTGCATTTCAACATATGCCCCGCCCACCTGTGGCGATAGGCTCCTGGCCAAGTCTGATTTGCGAAGTGACATTTCAGATGTGCGGAACGCAGCAGACCAGACTGGATCCCAGGCTAGGTCCATTTGGTTACACTCAGTAGCCTCGACACCCAGGCTTTCATTTTCGTCCGCCTTGCGCGAAAACGGAAAACCTGGACTAACGCGCGTTGGAAAGTGGCCTTGAGGGGGGTGTCAACCTTCCGGGGTGGGCGTCGCTCTAAATGATGTGACGTAGAACAGCAGTGGACGGGCGTGGGAGGGGCCGGAGATGACGACACGTTAGTGAGATCAAATCAGAGCGCAGCACTTCCGCCGTGTGGATCCCACAACACCCCCGCCCCCCAAGGCCAAAATCATTGAGGGCTAGACCAGGCTACACTCCCAGTGATGTGAGATGTGATGGGTTTTTTTTCCTTCCTACCAACATTGGCATTCACAACCAAAATGAATGATGTAAAAACTGTGTGCCTGAAAAGCCAAGGGGACCGCCCACCCAACTGGACGCTTGAGGCGCTTTGGTGGATTCCCGTTGTTAATGCGTGTTGACATTTGTCTCGTCCTATGGGATGAATGTACTGACAAGCGTGTGTGTTTGTGTGGGTTTTCCTTCAGTTGCAAGGCGTGCAGGGCAGCGAGGTGGCTGCTATAGCAGGAGGCATGGCCGACGCAGAGGCTCTGGTGTCACTCAAAGACCTGCTCAACAGACTCAACTCCGACAACCTCTGCACCGAGGAGCTGTTCCCCATGGCTGGGGCAGGGTAAGAGCTGTTCCCCATGGCTGGGGCATCGATCGGCATAAATTTTATCGGCATCTGTTCAAATAAGAAATACCCAATTGGCCTGAATATAAGGCCGTGTTTTTGTTATTTAATATAGTCACACTCTCAAGCACTTGCCAGAATGTTGCTTTTTTATTTCTAAACGTTTCGGTCGGACAGACATTCTTCAGGACAGACAATACAGGGCAAAAAAAGCCACATTTATAGACTACACCCCTCTTGGTTGTAGTCTATAAATGTTTGGTGTATGTATTGTATTGTAAAAAAAATAATAATTGTAATAATGGTTTCGGTTGATATCGGCTACCGATAAGACTAAAAGCCTGATTAGTCGACCTCTAGTATCCATACGATTATTGCCGTTTGGATTAATCCCCTGACCGTACGGTGTGTTGTCCCTGTCTCCACAGAACTGACCTGCGCTCCAACTACCTGCTGAACTCTCGCATCGCTGGCATAGAGGACTGTGACCTGTTACTGCTGATAGGAACCAACCCGCGCTACGAGGCCCCGCTGTTCAATGCTCGCATCCGCAAGAGGTAACATACACACACACACACACACACACACTGCTGCCCGGCTCCCTAGAATGTTGGTTTTGCATCAAGGAGAAAAAACATTCTCTATGTAGGTTTCCTCAGTATCGATAGAGAGAGCAAATCCTCATTGTTTTTCCAGTTAAAAATAATGTGTTCTGGCCATTTTACACGTGTGGTGGGAGGCTCAGAGTTTTCCACGAAGGAAAGTAGGCTTTCTAATCACACAAGCCGTGTTTGTTTGATGAGTAGGTAAAATGTTCTTTATATTTCCACTCCAGAAGAGAGGCTGGTCGGAGGTCCATTCCATAGATTACATTGTCTTTCACAGGGCTCCACTGCAAGGCAGAATCATAGTCTTTAAAAGATTTTGTCCACAATTACATGCTGCTTGCACCCCTTTCTTTCTGTTTCAATCGGTCATACCCGCACCCTGAGATCGCTGATATGCATCTAACCCTCTCCCCACTCTCTCTCTGTCTTGGTGTCTCTCCGTCCGTCCATCCATCCATCAATCCATCAGTTGGCTCCACAATGAGCTGCGTGTGGCCCTGGTGGGCCGCGAGGTGGACCTCAGCTACACATATGACCACCTGGGAGAGGAGTCCTCCGTTCTGCAGGCACTGGCTGACGGCTCACACCCCTTCAACAAGGTAATGATGGATGAATGGACGCAAGCAGAAAACAACCTCCCATGATACATTTCTTCCTGTCTAGTTCACCATTTCATTCAAGGATCTCCAAATGATCTGTATTTGACCCCCATCAGAAAATATGTAGTTCCAGGAAACTTCTTGGAACTAAGATTTTGTCCCTGGAATTTAAAAAAAATGCCTTGAACTAAAATTCCCAGAGACTTTCTTGGATGCCCCTGGAACTAGTTTCTTAGCCCCCTGGAGCAAAAAAAATCCCTGGAAGTAAAAAAAAACAACAATCTTGAAACAAAAATGTCCCTGTAAGATTTTCACAATATTTCAAAAATATCAGAGATACAAGCTATTTTTCAATAATGGACACGCCTAAAGGGGTTCCCTTATACATTTGTGGAACGGGTTTGTGATATCACAAACATATTGTTGTGGTGCTATCAGGTCCTGTCCTCAGCGAAGCGTCCCGTGGTGGTGGTGGGGAGCTCAGCCCTGCAGAGGGACGATAGCGCGGCCATCTGGGGCGCGGTGTCCACCATCGCCCAGAACGCCCGGGCCAGCAGCGGGGTGGAGGAAGGCTGGAAGGTCCTCAACGTCCTGCACAGGTAACAAACCAACAAGCAAACACCTTGTTACCTGCAAGAACGACAACCATGGCACAATGAGGCCATTCTGTGAACCGTCAGATGGTGGCAGATTTCTAATGTGACTTGTTGCACCATCATCGGCAATAGCAAACATGTTGGGTTGTTTATACGGATCTGAATTATTGATTACCGGTAATGCACTAATAGTTAAAGTCAAATAAAAAAATTTATATGTGTACTTATATATTTAGACTTTTTCCCCTCTATCAGCCACTTTAATTGTGTTGGGACGTTTTGCTGCAGAAACACGGGTCCTTCTGGCTGTATTGGATGGCTGTACACACACACACACACACACACACACACACACACACACACACACACACACACACACACACACACAGAGTCGTCCCGCCAATGGATGAATGTCAAAATAAACATTACAGCAAAACCAAAATACAGCCAGAGCGACATGTCTTTCTACCAAAACGCCCAAGACAAACATGCATCCTACTCCTGTTGTCTGTCTGTCTGTCCATCACCTGCAGGGTGGCCAGTCAGGTGGCGGCGTTGGACCTGGGCTACAAGGCTGGCGTGGAGGCCATCAGGAAGAACCCGCCCAAAGTGCTGTTCCTGCTGGGAGCGGACGCAGGATGCATCACCAGAGCAGACCTGCCCAAAGACAGTCTCATCATCTACCAGGGTACGTAGTGTTATATAGTTCAGACATGGGCAGCTTTCACATAATGATTGATCTTAGGTGGTCCAGGGCTTAGTCCTGAGGACAGATTGCCTTTTATTGTGCTTTAGCTATTGAAGAAAATAACAGATCTACAAGTAGGTCTGTTATGGGTCTGCTATTTTTGAAAAGTTGTGTGCCATAAAACTGTCACAGTGAACATTTTTAACTCAAATGCTTTGCTTCTGGGGGTGTCCGTGGAACTACATATTTTCAAAAGCGGGTCGGTGGTCCATATACAGATGATTTTGGGGGTCCTTGACATGAACTATTGAGGACCGATGACACAGAAGCATGAATGAAATCAATGCAGATTTGCAAAAAAAAAAAACTTTTTCAGTCTTGAGATTCTTTTTGGCTTTAAGCTCTGTGTGGTCTAGGTCTCAAATGCCCAATAAATAATGCACCTTGATAGAGAAAGCTAAAAAGAAAAAACAGTGCTTTATAATGTTCATTCATGGCCTGGCACATACTAAATGGCACTCGTCCCTTTTCTCCTCCTCCTTTAACTCCAGGTCACCACGGTGACGCCGGCGCTCCCATGGCCGACATCATCCTGCCAGGCTCCGCCTACACGGAGAAGGCCAGCACGTACGTCAACACGGAGGGCCGCGCCCAGCAGACCCGCGTGGCCGTCACCGCCCCGGGCATGGCCCGCGAGGACTGGAAGATCATCAGGGCCGTGTCAGAGGTGAGGAGTAGGCGAAAACACACGGAATACTTAACTCAACCTGTCCTCCAACTATCAGTTATTCTCTAAAGGTGTGCTCCGACTTGGATGGTTTAAGCGGCGTGATTACAGGGTCCATTTGGTTGCACTCCCATTGTTAACCTGCTAGGCTTAATATATACAGTACCTGCCCCCACATAAGTTTGGAAACCTAACTTTAGGAATTATTCTCTCTGCCTTAAAATACATCATATACATGTAGTTAATGTGAATCATGCATACTGTACGATAAGAAGAGTAAACTGTAAAGAATCTATACAGGCTAATTACTGTACAAATGCTATTAAGTGCCGTTTACCTAAAATGCTACCAGTCTAAATACACTACTACTACGTCTAGAGAAAATACAATCGAAGAGACTTTTCATAAGACCTGGGCAAGTACTACTGAAATTGTGATGGCCTTTGTTCTTGTGTGTGTGCGTGTGTGTGTGTGTGCCTGTGTGTGCCTGTAGCTTGCTGGTTTGGCCCTGCCGTATGACAACCTGGATGAGGTGAGGGCCAGACTGGCGGAGGTGTCTCCCAACCTGGTGCGCTACGATGACGTAGAAGAGGCCAACTACTTCAAACAGGCCAACGAGCTCTCAGCGGTAAAAACACATTACACCTTTACTGTAGCAATGAGCTCTTCTCTAAGCCCCACCCTTTGGGGTGGGGTTTGTTCACTGTCCAATGCCAATCCAAATATGCCAGCTTTCCACAATATATCCACAATATTTTATGTATCTCATTTGGCCCCTTGGAAAAATAATTTCCCACCTCTGTCATACAACCTTCGCTCTCTCTCTCTCTCTCTCTCTCTCTCTCTCAGGCGGTGAATCAGTCTCTCCTAACGGCTCCTCTAGTACCGCCTCAACTCACAGCCAAGGACTTCTACATGACAGGTTTGTGTGTGTGGAACAAACTTCTCCTCTCTCTATCTCTTAATAATAAACTTTATTAACATAGCAGCTTTCATCGATGAATGCAGCTCCAAGGGCTTCACAGGACAGAACATAACATAAATAGCAGTGTAATACAAGCAAGAGGTTAAAATGGTACATCAACTGCAAAGAACATATACATTTTCTTTTTAGCTTTTTCTATCAAGGTGCATTATTTATTGGGCAATTGAGACCTAGACTACACAGGGCTTGAAGCCAAAAACAACAAGATGAAAACATGCAGCAAATCAGTCCGAACAGGACAGAAACACACATAATGAAAACTCAACGTTAGCCTGTAAAAGCAAAAAGCCGCCTCGCCATATTGTTTGACATTTTTTAGCCACTTCAAGCAGACCAGCATTGGAGGACATTAGAGGGCAGTTAGGAACATATCTACCGGTATATATCTAGGGCGACTATGGCTCAGATGGTACAGTTGGTCGCCCAATGATCCGTGGGGGTGGTGGTTCGAATCCCAGCTCCGTCCTGTCTACATGTTGGAAGTGTCCTTGGGCAAGACACTGAACCCCAGTGCCTTGGATAAAGATGCTATACAAATGCACCATTTTATCTAGGTAGGCAGTCACGGAGGCAAGAGCCTTATAGCTTTTATCCACTTTATTAACCATTAAAAACATTAGCTGCAAATCCACAAGCTTCATAGCACGGCATTCTCAGTGCTATGGGCTTGTAGATCTGCTACTTTTTATGAAAATGTACTGTATGCCAATCTTTGATCATATAGTTGTGTTGTAACGTATAGCTTGAATATTTTCTTCTGCTAAAATACTGCACTGACATAGTTTTGTTTTTGTGGTCAGGGTTTTGATTTTGTAAAAACTATTCTCAGGTCTAGATGGATTAATAATGCACGTTGAATCGACAGGTTATACTGTATATCTCTTCTTCTGTGTTTTCTTCTAACATTTTTTCATTATTGCTCTCTGTTGTCCTTTGTTTCTCTCTCTCTGTATATAGACTCCATCAGCAGGGCATCTCAGACCATGGCCAAATGTGTGAAGGCTCTTACGGAAGGAGCAGACTCCATCGATGAGCCGTCCATCTGCTGAACACACACACACACACACACACACACACACACACACACACACACACACACACACACACACACACACACGTGCGCAAGACATAAACTAGATACACCCACAGCTGGCCTAAACATGTATGTGGATACAATTAGAACACACCCAGAGTTTGTCTACAGTATATTGTAGAAATCTGTTATTTTAACTCTTGAGAATGTACAAATGAACCAAATCGTTTGGTTCCACACTCTCAGAGTTACAGATCCATAAGGGTCCCCTAGAACCACACACAGACACACGTGAGCGGGTTTGGTCGTCTTCTCCTGTATTTAAGTTGTTATTAATGCTTGTTGTACACAGTGAATCATTTCCACTCGAGATGAACAGGGAAAAGCGCTTTGTTGAAGAAGAGCTGAGAAACTGTCTGACTTATATAAATAAAGAATCTTAATATTGTATCTCTTGAATCCATATTGCGGCTTTGGTTGTCGTTCATTTTGGTCCTATTATTCTAAAGTAATCATTGCATGCTTAAGTTGTTGGTAGCACAGCTTGAGTATGTCACTAGTCTGGCGTGCCTCTTTACGGCCGCGTATACCTCCATATACCTCATATACCGCATATACCTCCAAGCCAGTGGTCCCTGAAAGGCTTCCAGGTGTTCCACAGCTAATATGGACAGTTGCTAAGCAAATGGACCCTTACAGACCCTTATATGGACCCTGATAGATCGTAAAATTATTACGGGTCCATTTTGGTATACTGTATATAAGATATAGGCCGCTGTTACATGCTCAGAATCTATTCGGAATGAATGCTTGTGCATGGGTCACACAAAATGTCAGGCCGCCACAAAGTCGGCCCAAATCGTACAGAAAGGTCGGCCCAGGTCTGTGGAAAGGTTCGACCTCCAAATGATCCAAACTCAGAATAGTTAGTGTGTGTGTGTGTGTCTTGTGCAATTTTTAAGTCTACACAAATAGAGAAATAGAGATTCATTGTCATTTTGATCTAGTGAATGTTTGACTGCTTTGTTTCCCTGGCCCAGCAAAAATGAGGTGATTGCTGATATATAATGTTCACGCTTGGACCCGAGTGAAATGGCTGTTGTATTTTTAAGAAATACGTGTGTGTGTGTGTGTGTGTGTGTGTGTGTGTGTGTGTGTGTGTGTGTGTGTGTGTGTGTGTGTGTGTGTGTGTGTGTGTGTGTGTGTGTGTGTGTGTGTGTGTGTGTGTGTGTGTGTGTGTGTGTGTGTGTCTGTGTGTGTGTGTGTGTGTGTGTGTCTGTGTCTGTGTCTGTGTCTGTGTTATTGCTGTCGGACTTTTCAAAGCACGTTTAGTCTGCACAGTTAGAAGTACAGGATTAAACAATTAAACAGAGGATTAAATGATTAAACAAAATTGCAAATTATATTACTGTCTAGGCTAGGCTACAAATTTTACGTGTACTAATACATTTACAGATTAATATTAATGTAATATAACTAAATGGGACAAGTACACATGGAATATAGTGTGTGGAGTGTAGAAGAATAAGAAATTGTAAACTGTTTCCTCAATAACAAAAAACGACATGTAGGCTAGTAAGGCTACACAACTAGAGCTTTATGCTTTATTTGTAGCCTTTACAATATCAAGCAATAGAGAAAAGAAAATAAGAAAACAACATAAACGACATGTTTCATTTCCATATTAAAAAAACGCCTTTGAGTGTGGAAGAATAAGAAACTGTAAACTCTTTCCAGTTTCCTCAGTGTCAGATTTTCAGGCAAACATGAATCTGATGTTAAGATGAACATATTGAATGGTGTTTCAAGGTGTAAGTCTCAGTGTTGCCAACTGCCAAAATCCAAAATGCACTAGTGGAACTTCCAAAATGCACTAGAATGCGCTAGAGCTGTGGGTTTCATACCAGGACCTGCTATTTATTCTGCATTTTAGCCACGGACCACCATTTGATGTTGAGTGTAGTCTCTTAATTGGGCTAATTCAGGAGCTCAATTAACTGGTAAAATGTAAAATAACAATTCTTCTATATTTTCTAAATGTTCTTCTTGAAAATTAGGTAATTCAGAATTAATTAAATATAATTTAACTCTTGAGAGCGTAAAATGAAACCAAAGTTTCATTTTAGGGGGGTCTGAAAAAGCGCTGAATATAGCGACAAACGCGCAAAGTTGGCAACACTGGTAAGCCAGGTGTCAATCAGCTCTTGTCAGCCTGCGGGATGGGGACAAAATGGGGTGTGGCTAAAAACAAGGAAGGAACTAGGAAGACAGCTGACAAAGACAACTGAGCTGTTTATAAACACTCTGATCAATATGTTACCAAATGAATACGGTAGCTGGGATTCATATCAGTTTAGATACCGGTATGATGTGTCAGCGTGTTGGTGTATCTGGGGATATCATGTCAACATATTGGTGTATTTGGAGCTGGTTTTCACTTGTATATTTCTACCCACACTATCTGACATGAATAACAACAACAAGAGGAACTGTGGCTGGTCAACTGGCCTGGAGCTGAGGTCAGAGAGACATTTCTACAGTTTTCTGAGTGAGTATGGATGCTGGAGTATAATGACAGACATGGAGTTAACATCAGGGGTTGACACTAAGACTAATGTTAGTGATGGGCAGATGTACGGTAGTTTTTGTGAACCACTGAACCAGTTGGTTCAAAAATGTTTCAACCTGAAGCTTCAAAGCTTGAAGTTTTAGTCATAGTGATTGATTTGCTGGTGGAATGCTAGAATGCATTTCATTTAGGCAGCAGAGACAGTGAAACAAAGGTAAACAGACAAAAGTGTATGTTTGTGTATGGAGGTTAGCTCTGGTCCAGAGCTCCACTGCTTCTGAGTCTGACTTGCATGTCAGACTCAGAAGCAGTGGAGCTCTGGACCAGAGCTATATGGAGGTTATATTTGAAGGATGTCGTCTCAGAGCCGCTTGCCCTTTGACAAGTACAGGTCATGCTGTACTTTCCCTCAAGTCACGGCCACTTGCCCCCTGAAAATATGAATCGCTCCACTGCTGTGTTACATCACATCATTTGGAGCGATGCCCACCCCAAAAGGTTGACTCCCCCCTCTAGGCCACTGTGAAAATGAAAGCCTGGGTGTCGAGGCTACTGTCAACTTTACTCTTGAGAAAACTTCCTGACAGCCTGTGAGTTGTATGCCTTAAATCAGTGCTTCCCAGAGTGGAGTCCAGCTTTGACACCCCCCCCCTCTTTTAAATGTAAAATTATTAAATATGGCCTATTTTGACCATAGTAACTTGCAATAAATTGCCATGATGCACTGCATCTATGATCTGATTCTTATACAGGTGTATTGGATGATTGTATTTGTAACAGTAAACACTCTCTCCACTCCTCTGCCTCTCAGATTGAGCGTCACATCACAGCATGTCTGGCTGACATCTCAGATCTGACAGTGGACGTCTCTTGTCTTCTCACCACCTCAAGCTGAACCCAGACAAGACTGAACTTCTCTTCTATACCCAGCTAAGTCCTCCTGCCTCACACACAGGATCTCACTGTTGTCAATCGATGCACTTCACCGTATGTCATCAATGCTCTAAACTAACAATAAAGTCCATATAGACTTGGCTAGCAGATGATTTATGCCAAGCAAGAAGCAACTGTTACAGATACAAGTGTGTCAGAGATCAAACTCCTGATTTACTACAACACTATGGCACATTATGAGTCCACTAGTACAGTGGCTCTCTGAATTTTCAAGGACCCCCATGCCTCTTAAATTAAGAAACATCAATCAATTAATTAAGCTATCGGTTCCTCTTTTACAGAACAAAGTACAGAGCCAGATGTGTTGAAAGTTAGTTTTTTATCTATAATCCAGACAACCTTAGTGATCACTGACACAATGGAACAAGAGAGAGAATATAATGTTGAGCAAACATATTGTGTGCAAACATTCCCTTTTTTTCTTCAAGTGATCTTTTAAAAAATACCCTTTTTTGTGGCCAAGCACTGCACTGTTGATTTACAGTTGTGTATATTGTGGAGGAAGTTTAAATATATACTTGAATCCCTCATACCAGTGTGCAAATTACATACATAATTCTACTTGGGAAGGGGTCTGGGAGAAAAGTAGATTATTGTTCTATTGTAAGTTGATCATCGGTATAAGGTGAAAAAATAAGGTGGGAATCAAAATCTTTCAGGGTGTCATAATAAATTGTAATGGCATTGGCACACTGCATATCGACAAAATATAAGTATGCCACTTAATGTCAAAAAGGTTGCCGTCCCCTGCTCTACACCAAATCATTCTGCTGCTGCTAGGGCGCAACTGTTTAATGTAATGTGATGTGTGTACAGAATAGCGATGTGTTTTTAAGTTTAACCGTATTTGGGTGAGATCAAGGCACTACACTGTATACAGTATGTGATCCTATAGTTTACTGAGGCACTACACTGTATGTGGTCATCAGTGTTGGGGGGGATGAAGACAGCCTCCACGTGGCCCCCCCTGTGAGTAGCGAAAGGGTAGTTGCAAGGTTGCATGCCCCCAAGCGAAACTAATGTTTTCAACACGTCTACAGACCCCAGCACTAACGCTAGCGCTACTCCAGCTTAACGTTGAAGGGCTCACTACTGCCAAGGTCGCCATCCTTGAGCAATTAGCCAGCAGGAACAACGTGACTGTGATCATCCTGCAGGAGACCCATGCGGAAAACAGGAACATCCTAAAGGTCCCTGGGTTTTCACTGGCCGGGTACACCACCGATAGACATCATGGCATTGCCACATTTGTCCGCAATGATCTGGCCTGGACAATCCCCAGAGGATGCAGAGGTAGAATGGATCTCAACCAAAGTGCAAGACATCAACATCGTCAACATCTACAAGCCACCTCCTAGTAGACTGGTACCATCGTCTTTCCCAGATGTCCCAGCCCCGGCCGTGTATGCTGGCGACTTCAATAGCCATCATACTGACTGGGGGTATAGCCAATCCAACGCGGATGGTGACTCCCTGGCAGACTGGGCCTCAACGGTTGATGCAGCACTCCTATATGACCCAAAGGAGCCCTGCACCTTTTATTCTGCACGCTGGAACAGTCACACCAACCCAGACCTGGCTTTTGCCAAATGGCCCAGCCAGCCACTCCCAGTGAGACGCATCCTGGACATGTTCCCTCGGTCACACCACCGACCGTCCCTTATCACCATCCCATCTGTTGTCCAACCGGTGCAAGGAAGGGATGTCAAGAGATGGAACTTTCGGAATGCTAACTGGGAGCGTTTCACCCAACAAGTGAACAGGGCAGCCACCGGTCTACCAAAATGCTGCTGACTGCTGCTAAGAACAACATCCCCCGTGGCATCCGCAAAGCCTATGTCCCCTGCTGGGATGACGAGTGTGAAGACCTACTCCGTACCCATGCAGAAAAACAAAACCCAGAGGACAGGGACAAAGCAGCAGACGAGCTATTTAGCAGGCTGAACGATAAACGCAGGCAACGATGGACAGAGACTGTGGAATCAATCAATTTCACACACTCCAGCCGGCGGGCATGGCAGACCCTGAACAAACTGACAGGAAGATCCACAAAACCAGCACAGTGCCCCATCACAGCAAACTCCATCGCTTCACTACTGCTCAATAACGGCCGGTTCCCCAATGCCGATAAGGCCTTCACCAGATCAACATCTTCAAGAGTACACGAGTTGCTCAGGGCCCCAGGATGTGACACTGATCTATCCATGGACTTCACAGCGCAGGAGATAGAGCAGGCCATTCAATGCCTGAAGACTGGCAAGTCCCCAGGCTTGGATGATATCCATGCAGAGTTCGTAAAACAGCAAGGGAAGAACGCAACCAATTGGCTCCGGTCTTTCTGCTCTGCATGCCTCCGCCACCTAAAGCTGCCAAAGATTTGGCGTCGGGCCAAGGTGATCGCCCTACCAAAGCCTAACAAGCCGAGTGACGACCCCAAGGGATACAGGCCCATCTCACTGCTCTGCATCCCATTCAAGCTCCTGGAACGGCTCATTCTTGCCCGCATCACCCCTGTGATCGACCCTCAGCTACCTAAAGAACAAGCTGGCTTCAGAAGTGGCAGGTCAACAACAGACCAGGTAACCCTCTTGTGCCAAGACATAGAGGACAGCTTCCAGGCAGGAGAGAAGGCGGGTGCTGTCTTTCTCGACCTTACAGCTGCCTACGACACTGTCTGGCTACGGGGGTTGCACCTGAAGCTACTGGAGACCATCCCAGACAAGCATATGGTGAGCTTCATAATGGAGACACTAAGCAACCGCAGCTTCCGGCTACTGACAAACAACGGCCAAAGCAGCAGGGTGAGAAAGATCAAGAACGGCGTCCCACAGGGTTCGGTGTTGGCTCCCACACTGTTCAACATCTACATCTACGACCTACCTTCAACAACATCAAGAAAGTACGGTTACGCAGATGACCTAGCCATCCTACTCAGCAAACCATCCTGGCAGGCAGTGGAGGAGGGCCTCTCGGAGGATATGAACATCTTGTCCTCGTACCTAAAAGACTGGCGCCTTAAGCTCAGCGTAGACAAGACTGTGTCCAATATGTTCCACCTAAACAACAGGGAAGCGTCACGCCAGATCAACATCATGGTTGACAGCACCCGGCTACAGTCCCAAGCCTCCCCCACATACCTCGGCGTAAAGCTGGACAGAACACTGTCATTCAAACAACACCTGGACAGTGCCAAGGCAAAGATCACCGCCCGTACTGCACTTATACGCCGGCTAGCTGGTACTACATGGGGAGCTACAACAAGGACCCTGCGCATCTCCACCGAGGCTCTGGTCTTTACCGCTGCGGAGTACTGTGCCCCTGTCTGGTGTCGGAGCCCCCATGTAAAGAAGCTTGACACTGCGCTGAATGGTGCGCTGCGCACGGTCTCCGGCTGCCTTCGAGCCACCCCAACCCACCAACTACCTGTCCTAGCTGGCATCGCCCCAGCGGAGATCAGACGGGAGGGAGCCATGTTGGCTCTTGCTCCTCCTATGATGTAGTCCTCCTTCTTTCCTAGAAAGGACCATTGGTAACTTGAAATCGTAAAATGAAACCAAATGGACCCTTACAGGTCCATTTGGTTTCATTTTACACTGTCAAAAGTTAAATTATATTTAAACATCTGGAGTTATTTTCAAGAATTTCTCAAAAATTAGTCTGAGAGACTAAACTTCAACATCAAATGGTGGTTCTCTGTGGCTAAAATGCAGAATAAATAGTGGGCCCTGATTTGAAAATGGTTGAAAACCACTGCTCTAGCGCATTCTAGTGCATTTTGGAAGTGCCACTCCCCACTAGTGCATTTTGGCAGTTGACATCACTGGAGCTCTATGTGGTCATATAGTTTACTGAGAGAGCGTCTCAGTAAACTATGTACCTCCATGTGATCCTATAGTTTACTGAGACACTACACTGTCTGTATGTGGTGACACTACACTGTCTGTATGTGGTGATATAGTTTACTGAGACACTACACTGTCTGTATGTGGTCATATAGTTTACTGAGACACTACACTGTCTGCATGTGGTCGTATAGTTTACTGAGACACTACTCTGTATGTGGTCATATAGTTTACTGAGACACTACTCTGTATGTGGTCATATAGTTTACTGAGACACTACACTGTATGTGGTCATATAGTTTACTGAGACACTACTCTGTATGTGGTCATATAGTTTACTGAGACACTACACTGTATGTGGTCATATAGTTTACTGAGACACTACTCTGTATGTGGTCATATAGTTTACTGAGACACTACACTGTATGTGGTCATATAGTTTACTGAGACACTACTCTGTATGTGGTCATATAGTTTACTGAGACACTACTCTGTATGTGGTGATATAGTTTACTGAGACACTACACTGTCTGTATGTGGTCGTATAGTTTACTGAGACACTACTCTGTCTGTATGTGGTCATATAGTTTACTGAGACACTACACTGTCTCTATGTGGCCAATGGTCATATAGTTTACTGAGACACTACACTGTCTGTATGTGGCCAATGGTCATATAGTTTACTGAGACACTACACTGTCTCTATGTGATCCTATAGTTTGCTGATATTGAAATCGTATTAGAACTGGCCCTCTGGTATATTTGACGCACCATTAGAATAATTGCTATTTTGACCAACATTTTGCCAGTTATTTCTCCTAAATAAGTCCGAGAGACTAAACTCAACATCAAATGGTCCTCTGTGGCTAAAATGCAGAATAAATAGTGGGCCCTGGTATGAAAATGGTTGAAAACCACTGCTCTAGCGCATTTTGGAAGTGCCACTAGTGCATTTTGGATTTTGGCAGTTTGCATCACTGGTGGTCATGTAGTTTACTGAGACAATGCACTGTCTCTATGTGGTCATCAGTGTTTGTCAATATTACTTAGGAAAGTAACTTCTTTACTTTACTCATTACCCCTTAGACAAAGTAATATCATTACTTTACTTATTACTGGAATCGAAGAGTAATATATTACATATTACATTATTACTTTCCCAAGTTCTCAACTCCCACCTTTGAAAAAATAGAGATGTACAACATATTCTGTTTAGTGAGCTCTTTTTAGAACTGAATCCAATTTATTGGAATAATAATAGTCTCCAATCCAACAAACTGCACCTGAAAACAAAGCCAACAAAATCCGACATTGTAAATGTCTTTCTTAGATGAAAACATGAAAATAAAAGGAGCAGAGAGAAGCAATGGGAACATTTTAACCTTAAATCACAAAACAGACCTGCAACTAACAAAACCAGATTTTGAAATTTGTCTCTTTGACTTTTTAAACTTTTTCACAATTGTTTTCAAAGACAGTTACATATACATGTCAATAGCTTGTAAATCTGTTCTATTTTTGCATGCAACAACAAGCTCATTTTAAAAGTAACTTAGCGTTACTTGCAAAGTAATGCGTTACTTATTACCCATTTTTACAGAGTAATCTTGTTACTTTACTTTTTGGAGCAAAAGTAATAATATTACAGTAATATGTAATCTAAAATTAGTTACTGCCCAAGTGCACTGTCTCTATGTGGTCATATAGTTTACTGAGACACTACACTGTCTGTATGTGGTCATATAGTTTACTGAGACACTACACTGTCTGTATGTGGTCATATAGTTTACAGAGGTTGTGTCCATGTGGTGGTCCTATAGTTTACTGAGACACTACGCCACACATGTCAAACTCAAGGCCCAGGGTGCCAAATCAGTCCTGTGAATGAACTATCTTCGGCCCACTGGATGATATTGAAATAGTATTAGAACTGGCCCTCTTGTATATAGACGCACCATTATAAGAACTAATACAAATGATTGTATATAAATTTTCCTTTTAAAGCAGTGCTTGAGGTGAGGATCATGGCACAGGACACTGAGCTTTAATAATGCATTCCAGCATGCAGTTTCATGTTTAGACTTAAACATGAAACATCCTGCTATGAATGGACATTGATCCCTGCACTATGCTGTCAATATATGGTCTTAATTCCCCATTCATTTCCCTCATAGATTTTTCAAAAATGATCTATAAGACGATTAGGCTGCCGACAAAGTCAACTTTGGTTGTGACAAATCATGACAGCACACACAATGTTTTGGGACAATCAAATCATTTCTAAAACGAAACAAAAAAGTGTTGTATCCTGATGTTAGACGATTGACGTTTGTTAACTTTGTTATTGTTAACATTTTTTCTCTCTCCTTTACTCTGCCCATCAGGTTGAACAGCGCACTGCTGACATCTGTCACTGGATTTCTTGTCTTCTCAGCACCTCGGGCTGCAGTAAACAAAATTGAGCTTATCTACTTTACAGGTAAGTCACGGATCTCACTGCACCATACCGTATGTTTGGAGACATTAAGGGTTTGGCTACATGTCTACTGATCTTGGGCTTGGCCCTTTTAGGAACAAGCATTCAGTGTTTTCGGGACACTCAAACTAGAGGTTTTGAAAATGGATTGAGAATTGAGAATGGAAGATTTTCCTCCTACCTTTGTAGTTCCTACCTTTCCTAACTGCCTGTAGTTCCCAAGGATCAGGTATAGTAGAATTGGGTCATGGCCACTGTCCAAATGGCACTTCTAAAGTGTGCACCATTGACTGCACGTATCCCTGTGCTTGCCGGCTGCCAACCATGTGCACCTGACCACGTGTGAGTGCTGTTCCTGAATATTATATATCCTAAATTAACATACATACATTCTTACACCTAGTTGCTTGGACCCCTGCTTGGATTTCTATGGTATACTGTATACTGCGCTGTTGTGCCAATGTTAAATTGTCTATTTGGGTGTATGAATCAGTTATTTGAAGAAGGAACTTAAGTGTCAAAAATGTATTTGGAGATTCGCACACGTATTATGACAGCTGGCAGACATTGCAAGAATCATGTTCCACTTCCACTCACAATTTAAGTGTCTTTTCTTTCTTTCAGCAGCAAGGTGCCTTTGCACCTTGCTGCTGCTGTAGTGATTTTCTGCTGTGTTCAATGCATTTCTGCGTTTACATGTGGACACAGATATCAGTGCAGATTATTTTTTTAAATGGAAATATATATATATTTTTTTGCAAAAGATCCATGGATGTGAAATCTAGGCCTAAAGTGCATAGACTTGGCTGGCAAATGATTTATGTATTAATGCTCTAGTGATCCTTGTTACCTGAGACAATCCAGTCTCTAGTCTACGTGATTTATTTTTCCTTTCTTTTTCTGTTAATATGACAGTGTGCTTTGCTTTGTGCTTCACTTTGTGATCTATGACTGTGTTTGATCTCAGTGCTGAGGGAGTGGATCGGGATCCTGATGCAGAGAACTCCACCTGCTATAGAGTGTTACCAGAGGGTAAGAATGTAACCCTAACACCCCAAGAATGTACCACTAAATCACCAAAAACATAACACCCTGCCTGAGGGTGATAATTTAACCAAAGGGCCACTCTCTGCTTGAGTGCAAAGAACAAAACAATAACACCACAAAACTAGCTATTCAAGAGTAGAAAGTGGTCTACTCAGTTTTTGAGTCCGTTTTTTTTTTTTTTTTTGATATGAAGGGGACAGGGCAGCTGAAATGAATATCAACTTAACTTGAAAACTGTGTCCGGGGTGTTCACAAAAGCCTAAGTAGATGTTAAAATGACCAAAGCTTTTTTGGAAGTGAAATAACCTTGTAATTATTTAATGGGAAAAAAATAAAACCCCAAATTTCCGCGCACATGGACTTGACCCTTGGCCTGGTACCCCGCCAAAATATGGCCCTTAAGAAGAATTAATTGGGGAACCCTGCACTACACTCTCAGTATGTGGTCATATAGTTTACTGAGACACTAATAATAATAATAATTAATAATAATAATCTTTATTGTATAGCACCTTTCATGACATAAAATGCAGCTCAAAGTGCTTTACATTGCAATAGAGAAGAAGACAAAAAATAGTGGGAATGAATTAAAGAGATCATTAAAATAGCAAAACATCAAAGAAGCAGTACAGTGAGGACCTGAAATAAGGCATAAAATATAAAATCATAAAATATAAAATCACGGAGTCAGTTAAAAGCAAGTGCATAGAAGTACGTCTTGAGCTGTGCTTTAAAAATGTCTACAGAGGCTGCCTGTCGAATGTATAATGGGAGTAGTCTTGGGCAATATACCGGTATTACCGTTTACCGCGATATTGAAAATCAAATAATCAATACCGAGTAATATCGCAGGATTTACAAAAAATACCGAATACCATATCGTATTTTACCGTCCCCTCCAAACAATATCGTCCAAAAAAAGAAAAACAACCACGCATAGCCCACTCATGCAGAGCCGCTCATGTCGCATCGCAAAGAGTTGAGATTTGATTCCTTCTATGCATCTTCAATTCTGAACGGATTTTGATAATTCAAACTGGTATTTGCTGTGTCCATTGAGTGGTTTCGTTGGGTGTATATGATGTGTATAATTATATACCGTTTAATGAAATAATATGGACTGAGAATGCCACCTTTTATCTTCTGCACATAGCCAGCTGCAATTAGTGACTCCCCGGTTAATGCTACTGAACACGTGTGAGAGAGAGAGAGAGAGAGAGAGAGAGAGAGAGAGAGAGAGAGAGAGAGAGAGAGAGAGAGAGAGAGAGAGAGAGAGAGAGAGAGAGAGAGAGAGAGAGAGAGAGAGAGAGAGAGAGAGAGAGAGAGAGAGAGAGAGAGAGAGAGAGAGAGAGAGAGCATGTGTTGCATGTAGTTGAGTCTACGGGTTCTCACCCTCACCACGTGGCTCTCCCTGCCACGTGTGTCAGCTACGAGTTTCCATAGCAACCACACAACACACAGAGAGACGAGAGAGTGTAGGAGCACTGTGTAGGAGTGTAGGAGTGTAGGAGCCTTATGGATCTGTACACTGAAGGAGCTTGGATTTATTGACTTTTGGATCTAATAGCGATCTTTTCCCTGATCTTTGGTGGTTGACCTGTTATTTGGAGACAAGGTAAGGTTAAAAAAAAGCCTTGGTTGCTGTTTTTTTTTTTTTTTTTTGTAATGGCGGCACTGATTGTTTGAGGATCGCTAGTTAGATCCAGCTAAATGATGGATCCTTTGTAAGCAAACGGACCCTTATGGATCTGTAACTCTTGAGATCACAAAATGAAACCAAATGGACCTCATGCTCTCAGGGACCACTGGTGGTCCCTGGACTACTGGTGTGTGTGTGTGTGTGTGTGTGTGTGTGTGTGTGTGTGTGTGTGTGTGTGTGTGTGTGTGTGTGTGCATGCGTGCGCAGCTGTCTCTCGTCTCTCTTGGTGCGGTGGCACAGCAAGTTATATTTCAGTTGATTTTTAAATACAATTGGCTACTCTGTGCATGGTGTGCTGTGATCGTCTGCTGTGGTGTTGTCCTTTGATGTAGATGTTTGATATCCACAGGGTGGATGCACAAGGGTTTAATTTAACATATAATGGGGGAAATGGTTATCGTCGTGATTGCGCTGCTCGTCGTGATTGACAGGGGGGACGGACAGAGAAGATCACGAGCCCGCGTGGACAGCAGTCGGTGGTTTGGCCGCTAGACTCGGTAATATCGAGAATACCGGTTTTAATCACGTTATCAATATCGATATTAAAAAATCAATATCGACCAAGACTAAATGGGAGTTTGTTCCACGCCGTCGGTCCATAGAAGCAAAAGGCTGCTTCAACCGTGTTTTTTAGTTGCCATTTTTGGCACCGCAAGCAGGCCAGCAGTGGATGACCTGAGGGGACGGCCTGGGACATACTTATGCAGGCAGTCATGTAGGTAGGAAGGTGCAAGACCATTAAGCGCTTTATAGACAAGTAAAAGAATTTTAAAATCAATTCTAAACACAACCGGTAGCCAATGTAGTGAGGCTAGGACAGGAGTAATATGTTCTCTCTTCTTAGTTTTAGTTAAAACTCTGGCTGCCGCGTTTTGGACTAGCTGTAATCTGTCAGTTGTTTTCTTGGGAGACCAGAAAAAAGTGCATTGCAGTAGTCAAGCCGGGAATATACAAAGGCGTGGATCAGGGTTTTAGCATCATCCATTGACAGATAGGCTCTGATTCGTGCAATGTTTCTAAGGTGAAAAAAGGCAGTCTGTATGTGGTCACTGGTCATATAGTTTACTGAGACACTACACTCTCTGTATGTGGTCATATAGTTTACAGAGGCACTACACTGTCTCCATGTGGTCACTGGTCCTATAGTTTACTGAGACACTACACTGTCTGTATGTGGTCATTGAAATAGTATTAGAACTGGCCCTCTGGTATATTTGACGCAGCATTGAATTATTGTGTATTTTAAACTGATTTTCTCTTCGGCGGAAGAACTTCTTGCAGCTAAATGGGTAAAATACCCTAGTCAGGAAAATATCAACATTGTAGAAAGACTTCTAATTGCCACAAACATGTCAATTTTAGGTTCAATGAAGACCTTAAACATTCATTTATTTATTTTTATGTCATACAATTATCTTTGCAGTTTAAACTATATTACACTGAATGACATTTTATGGGTCACATCTTAGAAAATGGACTGAAAAGGAATGTTGTGTACTATTTCCTGAACAGAAAATATTAAACTTAAACAATAGACACTCTAAGCTACCCAAAAAAGTTAAAACATTTTGTAAGAGAATACTTATTTTTTTTAGGCTTGGAAATGCTTATTCGTCTTTGACCCTCATATAGTTTACTGAGACACTACACTGTCTGTATGTGGTCGCTGGTCATATAGTTTACTGAGACACTACACTGTCTGTATGTGGTCATATAGTTTACAGAGACACTACACTGTCTGTATGTGGTCATATAGTTTACAGAGACACTACACTGTCTGTATGTGGTCATATAGTTTACAGAGGCACTACACTGTCTCCATGTGGTGGTCCTATAGTTTACTGAGACACTACTTGTTATGTCTGTCTTGTTATGTAACGAACATAACTAACGCTTCACCCCAACCCCCTTCCAAGCCAAACTCTTAGGGTCTGGCAACCCCACTGGAGTCTTGACCCCCCCCCCCCCTCAAGCCAAACTCCCAGGGTCTGGCAACCCCCTGAAGTCTTGCCCCCCCCCCCCCAAGCCAAATTCTTAGGGTCTGGCAACCCCCCTGAAGTCTTGACCCCCCCCCCCCCTCAAGCCAAATTGTTGAGGGGTGACTCTCTGAAGTCTTGACCCCCCCCCCCCCCCCCCCCCCTCAAGCCAAATTGTTGAGGGTGACTCTCTGAAGTCCCCCCCCCCCCCCCCCCCAACCAAACTCTCAGGGTCTGGCAACCCCCAGGGCAACCCCCCTGAAGTCTTGACCCCCCCCCCCCCCTCAAGCCAAATTCTCATCTGGCAACCCCCCTGGTCACCCCCCCCCCCCCCCCCCCTGAAGTCTCAACCCCCCCCCCCCCCCCCCCAACCCCCAGGTCCCCCCCCCCTAAGTCTTGACCCAACCCCCTTCCCCCCAAACCCCCCAAGTCTTGACCCCCCCCCCCCCCCCCCAAGCCAAACTCTCAGGGTGGCAACCCCACTGGAGTCTTGACCCCCCCCCCCCCCCCCCCCCCCCCTCAACCAAACTCTCATCTGGCAACCCCCAGGCAAACCCCCTGAAGTCTTGACCCCAACCCCCTTCCAAGCCAAACTCCCAGGGTCTGGCAACCCCCCTGAAGTCTTGACCCCCCCCCCCCCCCCCCTCAAGCCAAACTCTCAGGGTGTGGCAACCCCACTGGAGTCTTCCCCCCCCCCCCCCCCCCCCCCCCCCCCCCCCCCCCCCCCCCCCCCCCCCTCCCCCAAGCCCCCCCCCTGGCAACCCCCCGAAACCCCCCCCCCGAACCCCCCCCCCCCCCCCCCACCCCCCCCTCCAGCCCCCCCCCCCCCCCCCCCCCCCCCCCCCCCCCCCCCCCCCCCCCCCCCCAAGCCAAACTCTCAGGTGTGGCAACCCCCACCCCCCCCCCCCCCCCCCCCCCCCCCCCCCCCTCAAGCCAAACTCTCAGGGTCTGGCAACCCCCCTGAAGTCTTGACCCCCCCCTCCCCTCAAGCCAAACTCCCAGGGTCTGGCAACCCCCCTGAAGTCTTGACCCCCCCCCCAGCGTCTGGCAACTCCCCTGAAGTCCCCTTCAAGCCAAATTGTTGAGGGGTGACTGGCAACCCCCCTGAAGTCTTGACCCCCCCCCAAGCCAAACTCTAAGGTCTGGCAACCCCCCTGAAGTCTTGACCCCCCCCCCCCCCCCCCTCAAGCCAAATTCTCAGGATCTGGCAACCCCCCTGAAGTCTTGACCCCCCCCCCCCCCCCCCCCCCCCCCCCCCAAGCCAAACTCTCAGGGTGTGGCAACCCCCACTGGAGTCTTGACCCCCCCCCCCCCCCCCCCCCCCCCCCCCCCCCTCAAGCCAAACTCTCAGGGTCTGGCAACCCCCCTGAAGTCCCCCCCCCCCCCCCCCCCCCCCCCCCCTCAAGCCAAATTCTCAGGGTCTGGCAACCCCCCTGAAGTCTTGACCCCCCCCCCCCCCCCCCTCAAGCCAAACTCCCAGGGTCTGGCAACACCCTGAAGTCTTGACCCCCCCCCCCCCCCCCCCCCAAGCCAAATTCTCAGGGTCTGGCAACCCCCCTGAAGTCTTGACCCCCCCCCCCCCCCCCCTCAAGCCAAACTCCCAGGGTCTGGCAACACCCCTGAAGTCTTGACCCCCCCCCCCCCCCCCAGCGTAGCGTCTGGCAACCCCCCAAGTCCCCCCCAAGCCAAATTGTTGCGGGTGACTGCCAAACCCCAGGGCAACCCCCCTGAAGTCTTGCCCCCCCCCCCCCCCCCCCCCTGACTCCCCCCCCCCCCCCCCCCCCCCCAAGCCAAAACTGCCCCCCCCTAACCCCCCCCCCCCCCCCCCCCCCCTGGGTCTGACCCCCCCCCCCAACCCCCCCCCCTGAAGTCTTGACCCCCCCCCCCCCCCCCCCCCCCCCCCTCAAGCCAAATTCTCAGGGTCTGGCAACCCCCCTGAAGTCTTGACCCCCCCCCCCCCCCCCCCCCCCCCCCCCTCAAGCCAAATTCTCAGGGTCTGGCAACCCCCCTGAAGTCTTGACCCCCCCCCCCCCCCCCCCCCCCCCCCCCCCCCCCCCCCCCCCCCCCCCCCCCCCCCCCCCCCCCCCTCAAGCCAAACTCCCAGGGTCTGGCAACCCCCTGAAGTCTTGACCCCCCCCCCCCCCCCAAGCCAAATTCTCAGGGTCTGGCAACCCCCCTGAAGTCTTGACCCCCCCCCCCCCCTCAAGCCAAACTCCCAGGTCTGGCAACCCCCTGAAGTCTTGATCCCCCCCCCCCCCCCCCCCCCCCCCTCAAGCCAACTTCTCAGGGTCTGGCAACCCCCCTGAAGTCTTGACCCCCCCCCCCCCCCCCTCAAGCCAAACTCCCAGGGTCTGGCAACCCCCTGAAGTCTTGACCCCCCCCCCCCCAGCGTAGCGTCTGGCAATTCCCCCAGAGTCCCCCCTCAAGCCAAATTGTTGCGGGGTGACTGGCAACCCCCAGGGCAACCCCCCTGAAGTCTTGACCCCCCCCCCCCCAAGCCAAACTCTCAGGGTAGGGTCTGGCAACCCCCCTGAAGTCTTGACCCTATTTCACATCCATGTCTATTTCTCATCCATGCCATTCATGCATTTAATCCTATCTGCCTTTTAATGTTCCTTCTTTTCTAAATAAAGTGTCAAACAGTCTTTATTTGAATGTGTCTGTTTACTAGTGAATATAACCAGTATGCAAAGGAATTACATTAAGTCAAAGTCAAACGAAACATCTTGTTGGCCCAATGAAAAAGTATATGTGGGTAACTAACTGACACCTGCGGGAACATTTTTACTCTAAGTCAAACTACATCTTGTTTGCTCAATGAAAAAGTAAATGTGGGTAACAGTATGTTTCCACTGATGGTTTAAGTCATTTACCCACATATACTTTTTCATTCTGTCATTCCTAACTCTGAGGCATCATGAAGCCTGATCATCAGGGGGTATATCAGTGGATCCAGCCATTCCATCAGGGGTAGAGCTGTTCCCTGAGGATTTTCTCCTTTTGACCCAAAACCTCTCCCTTTAACCTTAAATATTACCTCCGATTTCTTATTAGTGTGAAAAGCCGAGTGGTGCAAGAGAAAAGCACAGGTCTCACAAGCCAAACGTTGGCGGTTTGAATCTTGCTCAGGGTAGACCTTCATTTACTTGTTTTTTTGGGAGAAGACCGGCCGACTCCCCGGGGAGGCCAGGCAGCCTCCCAGCCGGCCTCCCCGGGCGCCTCCCAGCTTCCTCCCCAGGCCGCCTCCCGTTCAAGAGGGAGGAGCTACACCTCCAAGGGGAGGATCTTTTTTATAGTGGCCCACCTCATAGGTGGAGTTTAATTTGCATATTACTGTCTGGAGGGAAGGTTATAAATAAAGTTGTTTTACTTTCTATGCTGGATTGGCAGTTGTGATTTGATGCACTGGTGTTATTTTTTTAGTCATTTTGTTTGGGTGATGTTTTAGTTTTATATTGAGTTTTCTGCATTTCGCATTTAGACCTGTGTGAGGTTTGAACCTAGACCCTGCAAGCTATTTTAGTTTTTGAGTCCCTGACTTTTAGACTGCGCCACGCTGGCACATGAAAGATGTTGCGGGGAGGTTATACTAGACCTTTTGGAAGTGACAGACAAATGACAGAAAACATTGCTGTGGTCTTGAACCAACAACCTCTCGTATTCAAGGCATGAACACATCCTCTGGGCTACAGAGACATGAAGAATGATGCATGGAAGTTATACTTGACCTTTTAGAATTTAGATGAGCAGCGAAAGTTGAAATATTTGACAGTTTGAACCAACAACCATAACAAAGGTGTTAGAGGAACACTTCAGTGAAGGTTCATAGGACACTGGTGGCTGAGTAGGTAGAGAGGCTGCCTCACATGTAGAAGGTCCCTGGTTTGAATCTGGCTCTAGTTGTTGTTGTCTTTGGGAGGTCAATAAAAGTTTCATTCATCTGCTTTGAGACAATTAAGACATTTATTCATTTATTTAACTCGGACAGTGCTCATTAATCAACACAGTTTACAAATTGTATAAATGGGCCAGAGTTAGCCAAAGCTAATTTACATCAGTCACTCCTGAGCAAGCTCTTAAAAATAGTAATGAATACAAAAATACATACAACACATTATGATCCAATTTAATTGCAACACAATACAAAAGTCCAGAATGTCACAAGGCGAAAAGCACAATACAAGATATACAAAAGTTGATTATGTCATCCAGTGTGTGGGAGACAACTCATTAATTTGCTTGTTGTTTTAGTTTCTATAGTGTCCAAGACCCTGTTGTCTCAGGGAGTCATTTTGCTTTTAATAATGAGTTATTAAGACTTTTTAATCCAAGTTGGTGCTATTTTTTGTTTGGGTGTTGAAGTTTCCATTTTGAGCTTATGAACTTAGTTTTATGTGGTGGTGCTGCTTTTTAGTCATTTTAACATTGTTTCCAAGACTTCTGAGCTTTGATTTGGTTGTTTTAGTTTCTGTATTGAGTTTCAAACCTAGTTTGATGTGTTGGTGATCATTTTTATTTTGGTTGTTGTAGTTTTTATATTGAGTTTCTGAGAGTTTTGAACCTAGAACCTTTGGCTTTTGAGTCCCTGACTTTTAGAGTGCGCCACGCTGGCACATGGAATATTTTGCGGGGAGGATATACTAGACCTTTTGGAAGTGAAAGACAAGTGACAACACGTCTGGTTTTGAACCACCAACCTAAAATGCCATGAACACAACTTCTGTGCTACAGAGACATGAACGATGCGGAATAAATGTTAGACTTGACCGTATAGAACTTAGATGGGCAGCAAAAGAAAGTTTAAATATTTGACCAAGTTTGAACTAACAAGTCATTGGTGGCTGAATGGGTAGAGAGCCTGCCTGGCACGCGGCATAAGGTCCCTGGTTTGAATCAGACTCAAGGCATTGTGTCAATGCCTTGCGTCTGATTCCTCTGTGGGAGATGAAGCTGAAACTTCATTATCTTGCAGACATACACTATAAGACATTGTGATTTTATTCATATATTTAACACAGACAGTGATCATTAACATTCAGGCCTGACCTAAGTTTAACTTGTCAATACTGTACAGAATCTAAAAATGGATACCCAGCCTGAAAGGGTTAATCAACATAGCTTACAAATTGTGAAAATGGGCCAGAGTTATCCAAAGCTAATAGGATATCTTATCTGTTTGCCCTTATTGCCATAAACATATAGGCCTGAATGCCTTTCATTATTGTTTCCATTAACCCCATTTATTCTTTCATTGACTAAGCAAAAAATAATTCAACAATTGTTCTATTGGAATTTTCAACTCATTTCAAAACATTTTTCTCTTCTTACTTGATGTAAACATGGTAATCATGTACAACCATAATTGAACTAAAAAATACAACTATATGGATGTTACCAATGGCCATGGTTTGGAGGGTGGAGGCATTAACTCTCAGATATATTTCACTTCTTTGCATTCATGAGTACCTTCAGATGTGGTTCTCTATAGTGTCACCCTGATGCAAGCACTAGTGATTAACACGTTTGCATCACCAGAGTCTTTTTATCATGTTATAAATCAAAAGTGAGAGCTGAATGGAGATTAGCAAGTAAACTACATATTCAAAACCTCAAACACTTCATGCCATAAGAGTGCATCGTAAGGTTATCATTCTTACCCTAAGCCCCATCTAACAAAGACAATAAATATAAAGCTAAATAGGTTGATTGTAATGTAAGGGAACTTGTTCAAATTGAACTATGCAAAGATGTATAGATTGTTCGGGGATTAGCATTTGGAGGCCTGTGTTGTATAAAGAAATGACACGACAAACTGAACAGAACCAAAACCATTACTGTAATGATGATACAATCTAAATAAGCATTAAAACTGACAAACTATTCAGTATTAGGTGCTTCAAATACAGTACTTTTCTTAAAATCGATTTACAATATATACACTAGATTGTATCATCATTACATGGTAGTCCCCTTATTTTTTTATTGGAGACAATACCCACCACATTCAAAAACAAAGCAAGTATTAAACAAGCTAACAAAAAAGACGAGTAAAATGAATAAAAATGAAAAACATGAATGAAAAAGTGAAAAGAAAACTGGTTATTTTTGCACCAAAGCTGTTGAAAACAAATATATAGTACAATACAGTAGAATTGGCTTGAGACAATTGAACAGCTTTACAGACACATCAAGCTTTGTGGTATATTTTGTACCATAATTGTACACTATACAACTAAATGGGAAAGCAATCAGATGGAGATAAAGTAGACGGCAGACGGGCAGATTGAGGTTTCTCAGATGGTTGTCTCAGTTCCTAGTTGGTTTCTCAGAAGGAATTTCTTACGATCAGAGGTGTACCCAAAACATGCACTATGTACCAGGACATATGTCCACAGTACCAGAAAAATACAATGAAAAACAAATAAATTATCTTAGTTTAGGAATACAGTCCTGTGAGTTTAAGACCGTAGGAACCATTTTAGAAAATCAAATGTGTCAGATGTCAAATATAGTGCACTGTGACTTTAAAATGAACTTTTGATTGAACATTGAATGGTACATTAGCAAGTGAGTAAATCCAGGCAATAGATGAGGCACTTTGCTTTAAAAAAAATCCCATAAAAAGTTGATTCGGATTCAGGAATTCAGAACACACCAAATTTTAGTGGTACGGCATAGCATTAATCCACAGTTACAAAGTCTGTAAAGGGGCAGCTGCACGCAGACTGAATCACAACATGCTTTAACAACGCGGTGACAGAGACCAGTACGTCAATCTGCTGACAGAAATACAAATGATGGATCCTGCAATATTTATTATGAATAACCGCATAGAGACAACATAAACAGGGCTAGGCCAGAGTTAAAATCATTAGGGACAAATATCAGGATAATGAGCATGACCAACTTGAAATCGTTAAACAACATCAATTATCCTTCAGATGGAGCCAATAAATATTATTCATGAAAACAATCGTGTCCAACTCATAGATGAAGCGTTGCTTGTCCACAGGTCTTTCCAGTGCGTTTCCTAGTCCTGTCCTGCACACATCTGACATGCCCACGACAAGCCATGACTTCCCTCTGCATCAGGCACTAAGCTCTCCTACTGACACGTTCACCATAATCTGACAAAATACTGCACTTTGTCCATCACTCACCATGTATCAAGTGTTTTGTGAAAAGCTCAAGTGGCATTGAGTGTTGGTACATAGAAATTCACATATTGAATAGTATGACTTTCAAATGTACATATTTGTTTTCTTGATTGTACTGAACTTTGTCAATGTAAATGCATGTATTCCTATGCCAATAAAGCACTTTGAATTGACACTGAATTGAGTGAGTGAATTCACATCATATGTCTTCTACAAATCAGCTTTCACAAAGATTAGAAGGAGGTGGTGTGAGTAGGTGGTGGTGAAGAAAGTGATATTAGGAGGTGGTTTAAAAGTAGTCGGTGAAAGCATTTACAGAAGACATGATACTGTGAATTAATCACTTGGGCTAGGGTTAGGGACCGGGTTAGAAATTTCCAACATAATGTCCGGGGTTACGGACAAATATAATCAAATGGAGGGAAGCCCATGGGCCTCTAGCACAAATCTCCCAAGCCCCCACCCTTCTTCTATGCACAATGGACCCCCATAGCCACCAAGACATGACCGTTGCGGCGTCAATGTTAACTATGTCAGCACCTCAGTAATGCCACTTGCGATGTTCACCAAAAAAGTAAAAATATAAAATCAGGGCTCGCACAGGTTGTGGGTGTCATGAGGTCAGACAACAAAATAAAGTGGTATAATAATGTTAAAGATAAAATACAGTGCAGTGGTGTACTATGATATGGTAGCAGCAGTCCGTGATCATGCTTTGACGGGTGGCCGCCTGGCCGGGTCCATAGTCGCACTCTTCCTGAGATCTATGAAGAGGCCTGGTCCAGCTGGGGGTCCATAGTACATGAAGTCCTTGGCACTGCAGAGTAGGATGATGCCAGACGATAAGAATTAACATAATTCTGAAAGACCTCAGAAACATTATGAAAATACAAAATATAATCCTTCAGGTGAAATCAGACATCTTCAGATTTCTAGGGTTAAGAAAATACAGTGTAGATGTGTAGCCTACCATGTTATGCTAGCAGTCCATGGCTGTGCTCTGTGAAGCCTCCTGGTCCACTCTTGATGGACATCTGGGGGTCCATGGAACTGCAGAGTGGGAGACATAATCTCCGGGGAGTGTCTCCCCGGATGATGAGTTAGTGACAGGCCTTACTGGACTGTGAGTCTGTACATTTTAACAACAATCACACTGATGGTAGATCAACCCATACAGCCGAGGGCAGGAGAAAAGGGAGCAGGGCATGGAAGACGCAGAGTTCTCCACCCTAACTGGGTCGGCCAGACCATAATTACCATCTTAGGCCAGTCCATGGTTCAATATATCGATTGCTGGAGAGAACACACTTAAAACAGAAATAAAGCATTCATGTAACTTAACACAAGTGCCTGCCTGATGAAGTGATGTTTGGGTGCTGGTGATTACAATATATATATATATATATATATATATATATATATATTTATTTATATATATATATATACTGTATTTTAGTTTTTATAATTTAGTTGTAGTATAGTTGTAGTATAGTTCTAGTATAGTATTCTTATTTGTTTTTTTTTTTTTTTATTACCCGCTTATTTTTGTTTTTATTGATTGTTTATATTGTGTTTTGTCTTATTGTAACCTGTACAGTACTTTGGCTGACCTGGTCATGTTAAATGTGATTTATAAATAAAGTTGAATTGAGTTTAGTGGGTAATATTCTTGTTCGGTTTTCTGTTTAGTTTTGTTAATGTCACTTTATTTATACGATTTAGGTTACTATAGTTTAGCACCTTCACTTTATAATTAGGTTGTTAGCCAGAAATTTATTATCTTCATCTTCATCATACTTGCTGCTCTACTGTTTGTCCTTTTGTCCTATGTCTCGTGGAAAGGTTATTTCATCCATGTATATCTCCACACACACTGTGACAAATAAAAAACACTTGAAAATTTTTCACCCTCAGACATGTATTTTGTAGACAAGTGGAATGACTTAAGTACTGACACATTTCCATTGCTGACACACAGCAAAGGCCAGTTCTGGGTTAGTATGGGTGTTCCACTGTGCAGAGAGGAAGCTTCTTCTGGTTGAATCAATATGTCTGTTTGTGTCAATAGCCAATGGGCTCCGTTTCACTTCATCTGATGATGTTTGGCTTATATATCTTCTGTAGATCAGCTTCCACCAAGATGGAAGTAGGTGGTGTTAGGAGGTGGTGTTAGTAGGACGTGTTTGTTAGAAAGGAGGTGGCATTAGTAGAAGTTGGTGGGAGCTGATCTTCAGTAGACATAATGTGAATTCCACCAAAAGAGACCCCAACCTTCTCAGCACAATGGAACACCTATACCAGAGGCCAGATCTGGCCTGTGCTGCCTGCCAGCAATGGAAATGCATCAGAACCTCAATCATGCCACTTGAGCTGTTCACAAAAGAAGACTCACGCATATGCTGAAAGTTGCAAAAAGTGCAGTGCACAATTGTTTTGGAAGAGATGGGTGATGCGTCAATGATGAGGTCTTATTATGAAGAGCTATTTGAAATTCAATGGCTCATTAAATCAGACTGAATGGCTGTTTATGGAGACGATGCCCAATCGATCCTGTGTTATTAACAACAGCTAGCAAGATCCTTTAATTGACGGCCATCATCGGCAATGGTGTTTTATCTGATCTTTTATCTGATTTATCTTTTATCTGGAAACCTTGTGCAGGGGAGCTCCGGAGAGCTGTAGTTGGAGTCCCTAACCGATGCCGAAGTGGTGGGTGGAGGTGAGATTGAATACCAGGACTGTATTCCTAGTGGAATTAAAGATACTAACTAGGAACACAAGTAAGATAAAACAATCAAATGTGTGAAGCAGTTAACAATTAACAGTACCATGAGGTTTATGTGTGGGATTTATCTTTGACATTTAAAGTGTGGCTTCGCTCTTAGGCGGTCTTGAAGGTAAGGTATGTGAGTGTGCAATGTGTGAGGGTGGGTGAGTGTTGTTGTATGGGGTTGTGAAAGGGAAAAGGGAGGGGGAGATGGGTAGAAGTGGTGGAACTGCTTCCAATGGAAGAACCTTCCCCCGAGCCGGGTTGCGAACGTGAGGCGCCCCTGCAGAGCCTAAAGGATGCAGTGAACATTAAGTCATCACTCTGCCCTCTAAGAGGGTGCGCCACAAACGCTACCTGTGATCCGAAAACCCTAGCAGAACATGTGGACTTCGAGTGAATTGACACCGTGCTCTTCCCTCCGGCCGGAGAAAGGCAAACTGACAACGGGAGAGGGCGCCGGACCCCCCCGCACCTGCCCCCGAGCAAGCACGTGGGTCCCCCACCCACCTGAGTGGGCAGAAAATCCACGGACCGAGTAATGAGGAAGTCGCCGCACCCCATTGGCAACCCATCTGGGCAAAGGCTTCAGTTCACCACCATCCTAGACAGACTCCCCAGTGCCCCGAACATGGACCACCTGAGTGGCCCACGTCGTGAGCACCAGTGGAGCGGCCCGTCAGTCCGTTCGACGGGCCCTTAGACCCCTGGGTGCAACCGCGCGTCCCGGCCCGCGTCCCTATTGGGACGGCGATTAGCGCACCGTCCTGGTGGCATGATGTTGTAACTTGTTACGGCTTCCAAAGAAGACTCGTGACATCTGGAGAGTAAGCCGCCCGGTGCCCGGTGCAGAGCCGGTTCCGGCATAAGCCAATGGGCTAGGGTGACCCTCTCGTCTGTATTTAAGGGGACGGAGCAAAGCTACGACACCCCAGCCGCAGAGACTAGGTCTCTGATTGAGAAGTTAACCGCCTTAACGACCGGCCGCCGCTCCGTCGGGACGGGCCGCGCAGCACAAGCCCAGGGGTTCAATTTCCGTAGCGAGCCCCGGGTAGCCGAAGCTCCCGCGGGACTACGCCCGCCCGTCAATTCCTGTATGTTTCCACCCACCGGAGCACAAGGCAGATCAATCAGATAAAAGAACCTGGCAACGGCAGGTGTCCGGAAGAGTCAAGTAGACGCTACCCACTGTTTGTCACTCCTGACTTTAACTAATGACTTCATCAACACCTCTTTTTTAGGACTAAGACTAAAACTGACAAGCTAAAATAGTCTTTTCAGGATGTTGACTAAAACTAAACTATCATGAATAGAAATGACTGAAATGTGACTAAAACGAACAAGCCTTTCGTCCAAGAGATTAACACTGACTAAATTTAAAAAAATACCTGCCAAAAAACAACACTGGTTGCTTTTGTGAGGAAAAATAAGCAACCAGGTCTAACATCAGAACACCAACTGCACCTTAAACATACTGTGCCTAGTCATTATTCATTAAAGTAGTTTAAATACACATTCTCATCATTTCATTTCATTTACTAACATGGGACTAAAGGTTTTGATTTTCCACAGACAAAAACTTATTAAAACTTCTTTGAGTTCCATCGACTAAAACTAGTCGATAGAAATGACAACATGTGACTAAGACTAATTAAACATTTTGTCCAAATGACTAAATTGTGACTAAAATGAATCAGCATTTTGTCCAAAAGACTTTAAGACTGACTAAATCTAAAAAAAAAAAAAAAAAAAAAGTCCTGCCAAAAACAGCACTGACGATACCTGATGCTAAGTGAAGACTTACTTCAGACTGACTTATTTCCTCCCGTTGGAAATCCGTCCTCCCGACGGCGACTCTTGCTCTGTCCGTCTGATGTCCATCTCACTTAGGTCTTCTCTGGCTGTCTGTCTCAACAGGAGGACTGAAAAAATAAAATGAAAATAATGACATCACAAATTGTACTTCATGATGTTACTAAAATGTACTTTGCAATGATACAGATTTTCAATTGATGCTAGTCCCTTCTATAAATATCTTTTGTCCCCAAATGTCTCAAGATTTGCCATTGACCACTTCAAGTTCATGCTGATCAAATGTCCATTAAAGTTTGTTCCTGGCCGTCTCAAGTATGGCATACCATATAAAGGGAAACTTTAGGTCATAAGTAAACCGGAAAGTCTGCTAACCAATCACAGGCGATTGGCCAATTCTGCAACACATGACGTAAATTAAACATCAAAACAATACATGCTTTTGGCATCATATTTAAACCAGCAATTCGTCTGACCAATCACATGTTGGTGTGAGGAGGAGCATGGCCAGTAAGAGACCAACCACGTTATTACATTACCTATGTCAAATGTCTGTTAACATGCATTGATGTATGATGACATGATTGCTCCTCTTTTCACCGTGAAATGAGGGGTGTTTAGACTGGTATTCACCTTTTCGATTAAATACAGTGTAGAGGTGTTGCCTACCATGGTAGCAGCCGTGGGTCCATAACACATGAAGTCCATGGAACTGCAGAGAGGGAGACAAAGGATCTCCGGGGAAATATCACCCCGGATGATGAGTTAGTGACAGCCATTACTGTACAGTGTTTAGAGCGCTCATTCTGTGGTTCAGTATTTTAACTTTATAAAATATTAAATAGATAATGTCTTGATATCATTGTCATGGAGGTCTCTCTGTATCGTTCAGTGAAAATTTAACTACTTCACCAGCAGCAATATTAGTGTTTTTTTCTCAGTCAGTTGATTCATCATACCCATGAGTGTAGTGGCCGGGATGATTTGTTTATAATATGTTTCTATTAAGGCTGTTGAAAATAACGAGTTAATTAGTTAAATTAATTTTGTTGATTAATCTGATTAACAATTTTAACTCAATTAACTCACTGACTCAACCCATTGAGCATTTTCTCATTGAAAAAAATGGGTAGAGCAGCCATAGTGAACTGCAACCATTGGGGAGAACTGCAACCATTGGGGGCTTGTAGATCACCTATTTTGATAAATATTTAAGAAATAAACAACATTTTTAAATGTTCAAATGTTCAAAGGAAAACAGCCATATTTTGGACATAGTTCGAATGGTGATTAATCATGATTAAATTAATTTTGAAAATGATTAATTTGATGAAATTTTTTAATCATTCAACAGCCCTAGTTTAAATACACAGTTCTTATGGGGCGAAAATGAGGGCCATATCTCACGTCAAATATTTTCAAATTTCAGTGAATGTAACACCAGGTGAATGCTCACATTCTGCACTTTAATACCCCCTCCCAAAAAAGTCCCATTTTCAGTCACATGTCATTTGCAGATCAACCAACGACCAATATGGAAGAAGGTGGTGTTAGTACAGTAGGTGGTGTTAGGAGGTGCTCTTATAAGGTGATATTAGTAGGTGCTAATAGAAGGTGTTGGTGGAAGGTGATCTGCAGCAGACAATATGATAATGTGAATTCATTCACTCCTGCTGGTGCTGGTATGTGCTCCTGTCATAGAGGAGACTTCAATTCAATAATATTAATGAATGGCCAAGTATACACCTATACCCACAGCCCTATTATTGCACACAGCCCGACATATTTTTATTTAGTCATACAGGTACTTTAGTTGACTAATAGTCAAGAATTTTAGTCTCAATCTTAGTCTACATATAGAACCATTTTCAAAAGAAAGTGACTTTGCTTCACTTCCACTAGTCCCTCCCTGTAATTTTAGTATTGTTTTTATTAGTTTAAATATTTAGTCTTAGTCATCATACTTTAGTTTGTAGGCCTATCTAGTTTTCACGCATTGGCAAAATATATATTTTTTGTTTTAGTCATTGCAGCTAATTTTATTTCTGTTTAGATTTTGTTTGAAGTTCACAACACTGCGTCCAAGTGGCCTCGCCCTGTTTCTCCCCCTCAGGGTGTCTTACTGGGTTTATGCTTTGGCTATTCAAAAAATATCAGATCTACAAGCTCACAATGAGTCTCATCGCAGCACATTGTGAGTTTGGAGATCTGATTTTTGAATAGCCCATTAGTCCAAAAATAACTGTATGCATTTGAAAACAAGTTGCTGGCCTATTTACCAGTGTTTCTCCATCCACCCTGGACAGCTTCTGTGTTGATGTTCAGTCTCGTCTGCGCAGTCGGTCGTTGATGCTCTGTCTGTCTGCGCAGGAGTAGCAAAGACACTGAGTGAGGTTGTCTGTGTTTTCTACACACAAAAAAAGATTAAACAAACAGGCAAAACATTGATAAACAGTGATTAACTTGGTACTCACTGATGATCCAGCCTGGATTGTTTGTCAGCACAGAGGGACGTTGGTGCTCAGTCTGTCCATCTGTGAAGGAGTAGCAATAAGGACATTGAGTGATGTTGTCCATAAATTGTGTTTCCTACACACATACAATAAAAAAGATAATATACTGGTTCCACAGGTTCACCTTAAACTAAAGGCTTCTAATTATGCAGATGATTTTATCTTCTTGCAAGGAAATACAATGTTCAAATCACTATAACAAATATAACAACTTTAATTCAATGTGTCTAGACATACATGTTTGGGCAAAACGTCAACACAACATAGATAGCAATAAAACAGTCCAGTCCAAACAACAGAGGAAAGCTGTGTGCAGCAGGGAGGACCTAGGTTACCTTCTAACACACCGAGAGAAAACAATTAAAACAACTAAATGTCTACATTAACTGCCCTGCAAACTAAATGAATAATCAAATTTAAAAAAGGTCCCTTTAAGAAAACTTAAAAACAGATTGTTAGCCCTAGTAGTGAAATATATGCAAACAAGCAAACACAGCATTAAATCATTAGCACATCATTAAAAGATCAAACAATAAAACCAGCTTTTATTTGCAGTGATGGTACTGTTCAATCAATTTGAGATCAAAGGGGTTACTAAACTAAAACTGGATTTAAATACACATGTAGAATGCTACTGTAGAACACAGGTGTGTCTTTTACCTGTAGCCTGTCTCCAGTTCTCTACAAACACAGCATCAGGACACTTCATTTGTGCTCAACTTATTTTAATATGAAACAAATAGACTAAATACATATGAATAATTAAGATGAAATAGAAACAAACAAAAGCCAGCCAGCATTAGCCCTCAACAAACATTTCAGCCTACCATGCTTTTTTGGCAAAATGGCTGCCACTTGTTCTTCTACTTCTTTTTGTCTTACTGCAGTTGGCACACAGTTTTTGGTGAATTACTGCCACCTTGTGACCAAAATCTTCGACCTGCCAAAAACCTACCTTCCCAAACTTTTTTTCCAGTGAAGGCCACATAACTTTTCCTTTCTCCATTAGGGGCCAAGTTCAGTTTGTAACAGAAAAAGTGTGAAGAAAAGCTACATAAAGCCACACATAACCAAATATTAATAACCCCTTTCGAGATCAAATAACCCTTTCTGGGTAATTACACACATCTTTTTTTTAATTAGCTAACTTAAAATACCCCATCTTACGTCAGAATACACAGACATTTTCTGGATGAGATTAAAATAGTTCAACATGCATTTTCTTTAAAGGTATAGTAAGTGATTTCACTTTCTTCAAATATTTATGTGTAATCAAGTACTAGGGCTGGCAACTAATATTTCTTTGTATTTCTTTAAAGGGACCAGTCCAGCCACTGTTTCCCACTGTTTGTTTTAGGTTTTGTTTTGTTTATTCAAGTTATTAATTCAATTTATATTACGGGCAATTAGGCAATATTGTAATGGATTTCATAATGACTCGTTTTTAATTGTGCTCTCTCTTTGTTACAGACGCCCATATTGTAACCTTGTTAAAGGCCGGGTCCGCCCTGCTGCACATTTGCACTTTCTCTGCTTTTGGAACCGCACTGTGGGACATCTGGTTTATTGGTGTGTATTTGGTAAATTTTGCACTGCATGTTTTGTATTGATTTGTTTTTATAGTTTTGGTGTTTGGTCTGTCCCCTTGTTTCCCCCCAGATTTGGAAGTTTAGCTGTGCACGGGCCGACCCGCCCTTCCTCATGAGAGCCAATTACTAGTCACTTTATTGCCTTGCTTGGTCAGCTAAGTACTGTATACACTAGCCAGGAGGATTCCAGGTGGTCCCCAGCTAAGTTGTTTAACCAGATGTAACTCTTGAGAATGTAAAAATGAAACCAAATAGACCCTTACAGGTCCATTTGGTTTCATTTTTACACTCTTAAGAGTTAAAATATTCATCATGTGAATTAGTCCAAGTCTACACAACTAGAACAGTAATGGTCATGGACAGAAGAAAAATATTTTTTTAGTTTTGCTCAAATGCTGAATAAATGGTGGGCCCTGGGACCAAAAAGGTTGGAAACCCCTACACTATGTCATTAATATAACTTAGAGATGTTGTGTGGTAGGTGCGAGGTGCAGAGATACAGAGTAAAAACTTTGGAAAATCACTCGAGACTTGAACTAAGAACCTTCAGCTTGCAAGGACAGTTTCTTAATCACTGCACCACAACGGCTCATGGAAGGCATGGTCTCTCGCATACTATTCAGTGAAAGACTGGATAAACATTTACAAAAAAACGCTGGGCTTGAACCAGCAACCTTCTGCTTACAAGGGCAAGAGCTTAACCACTGCTCCAACAGACAATGAGATTGTCAGGTTCTCATTCATGCTTTTCATTGAAACCTCACAGGTCTACAAGAGTAAAATGTGAAACATATTTTATTTGCATTACGCGCATTGTTGCACATACGGACACATGCACAGCTCAATGTGAAACTTTATTCATGAACCAAATGGACCATAATATAATAATGTATAAATACTCTATATATACTCTACTTCCTTCTGTGGTGACATTAAACAAATACAAAAATTATACATTTTCTTTTCTTAAAAAAGCCACATGGTTATATTTAACAGGCTGTACATAAAAAATAAATAATGTTTGTATATTCTGTACAAAATTTTTAAAAAAGACAAGAAATAAATGTACCTTCGCAGAAGGCAGGAGAAACTTCCTCATGAAGCATTAGAAACACACATGTATGCATGCACGCACACGCGCACACACACACACACACACACACACACACACACACACACACACACACACACACACACACACACACACACACACACCTCTTTGGACTATGGTCAGAACATGCATGTGATTGGTGGCAATCATTCATTTGTTCCCCTTGATCTATCCTTTGGTTGCAAGTCAGTGTCACGCACCAACAACAGCAGAGCTCCATAGGCAAGTAGGCTTTTTTCGCACAATGTGTTGTGAACTTTTTGATGCGTGACGTCTGGATATGCAACCAAGCAAAAAACAACCCTCTCCTTTAAACACTTACATATAGGCACCATTGCTGATCATGCCTGTCCAGCCCAGCTTGGACAAACCACACGCGTGCACACGCACACACAAGCATGACATTGACACTGGAAGCAGCATTGTCGCGTGTCACCGCAGTCTGGCTGCAGTTCTACATCTTCACAGCCAGGTGGCGCCAGGCCACGCAGTGTGACTTTCACACTAGACCCCTGCCCCCCCCAAAAAAGGAATAAGAAAAAAGTCTGTGGCAAGAATAATGGCTGTTTGGGGGTCGGGGAGATCCTTAGCAAGCGCCCTGATTGCATCTGGATTCAAGGGGATCCACAGCAAAGTAAGTTCATACACCGTAGCATCACCATCAAACATCTGTTTCTGTACTTTGGCTTTTCCCCATAATGGGGTGAATGATAGCCCTTTCAGTAAGCCCCTCCCCAAACTACTATGATCCAATCACAGCTAAGCGTAGCATGCGAGTTTTCCTATTATGATAAAACATTGTTTCAAACAAAAAATAAATGCCACAAATATCTTTCCACTGCATAGGGCATGCCTTGTTGACTTGTTGGAGGAGATTTTGAAGATCTGGTTCCAAAAAAATGAACCAGCATTTAATGTATAATGTCCATTATATTTACATTGGAATGAATGAGCCCAGCTGGAAACTGTGTCCAACCCATGGTTGGACACTGGGGATAGGGTGGGGCTTACTGGAAGGTCTATTGGACGGGCATCTATAGCCAAATCCATGTTCAACTTGGATGGCGTTCGACGTGGGAAAAATGTCTCGTGATGGGGTGACAGTTTCTCTTCAGCACGCACCCTGAGTGCACAAGTCCAGGAGCGGCCGGGGCCTGTCCTTGGGGTCGCAGCTGTCGTGCGCCAACGCCAGTCCGTCGTGGCCCACACAGCGCAGCGGCCGCTTGCGGAAGCCCCGCCCGCACGTCTTGGAACAGGCCGACCACTCGCCCAGCAGCCAGGTGGGGCAGGCCTGCGCGGCGCACTCCCGCGACACCAGCGGCCGCAGCTCCTCGGGGCAGTCGGACGACGGGCGCCCCTGGGCGTCGGTGCACGCCACCTCGCGCCGCTGCGTGCCGCCGCCGCAGCTCGCCGAGCACGGCCCCCACTCCTGCAGCGTCCACTCTGCCCCACCCACCTCGCGGATGGCGTTGATGGACGGGCGGCGCCCCGCGTTGGAGCCGGCGCCGTTGCCGGGCCTGGGAGCAAAGTAGCTGAACTTGACTCGAGGCCTCGGGGAGTCGCCCACCGACAGCACCTGGAGAGAGAGGGACGGAGAGCGAGTTAGTACATATATTCGAGTACGATGCTTTAGTACAATTTTGACTCACGCGACCATTAGCCCTTCTCTAAACCCCACCCTCTGTTGCTATGCAGGTCAAGCTTTCCTGGTCAAGGTTCCCTCTGCTAGCGTGCGTATTGGACAAGGACGGATTGGAGAGGGACTTAGTGAAAGGCTAATTACTTTACTAGGGGGCGTCTACTTTTTTGGGATTATAATTACAATTTAGGTATTCAGCAGAAGCTCTTTATCCCAAGCTACGTCCAGTAAGCAAGGTACATACAGACATCAACATGACCAAAGCATTGGAAGTGTGCCCCTGCCCAGCTGCGGACCATGCGCACCATTGGTCCCCGAGTACCCACCGCCAAACACCCCTTTTCAGAACAATTGTCTGTCCTGAAGAAGGTTTGAGCAACCAAATGGTTGACAAATACAGAGCAACATTTTTGGCAAGCTTGACATTGTGTCTATGTGAAAATCCCCCAAATGTTTGCTATTGTTCAATAACTCTTCCAGGGGTTTCCCAGCGCAAAGCGCTTTCCCTGGAACTAAGGTTTTGTCACTGGGACTAGAATATTTTCTCTGGGATTAAATTTAGTCTCCGAGACAAAACTTTTGCCACTGGAAATAAAGTTTTGTCCCTGGAACTAAAGTTTAGTTCCTGGAAGTAACATTTCTGTCTCGTAAAAAATGTTCACAATATTTTTAGCATGAACAAGCGCGCTATGAGCTTGTAGGTCTGACATTTTTCAATAACTAGAACTCCTAAAGGTGTTCCCCCATTCAGAATGGGTTTAAGAGAGCATTTCCACGTCCTACATATCCGAGTGCTTTCCTCACCTGTATGGTGATTGGCTCGGGCAGCGGGGAGAAGCTGCGCAGGCGCTCGAGCGCCGCAGACGAGCCGCTGTAGCGCAGCAGCGCCCCCTTCAGGGCGATGTCCGTCTCCAGCGTCATCAGCTTGTAGTCACCGTTGAGCAGGTAGCTGCCGTCCTGCCGACGCACAGCCAGGTAGCTGTTGTCGTGGCGGCCGTTACCGGGCGCGCGCTGCTTCACGTCCAGGTGGGTGGCGCCCGCCGGGACGGTGACCACGTCCTGGTAGCCCGGCCTGGGAAGGACATCGAAAAAAAGAAAAAAAATATTAGCTGAAAGTCATATTTGTTTTCCATTGAATGTTTATGAGATGCACTAGCACCTCCTATATCTAGCTTCGAGGGTCTGTGTGAACACAAACATTTTTGACAAAACTTTGGTGGACGCAGATTGTAATTGTCCAGAATGAGTACATGTATGTATGCGAAGATAATAAGTAAATGCTGTATAAAAGTAAAATTTAAGACATAGGATTTTTACTTGGAACGCTAAAAACCTTTCTTTTTGAAAAAGCCTATGGCTAGTGTGTGCCTGTCACAAACGCACCGGCTGATGGCTGGGTGGTCTGTCATGCTACTGATGGAGTGGTCCGTTATTTACACATCCTGGCCCCAGTATGTCCTGTCACTAACACTGCATCCGGGGAGCCATTCCCCGGAGTCTCTCTTGTCCTCTACCACGCAGATCCATAGAACCCTACTGTGGACCGCCATCAGACTACCAGGTGCCCTGACAAGACCAGGACCCTCCACGACGCCCACCAACATCCTCACTGTGGACCACTGTGGACCACCGTGGACCAAGCCTCATCGTCGATAACGACCATGAACTGCCCCCTATGAACTTTAAACTACATACCACCAACCCATCCTGAATTATATAACCAAAATGTTCTACCATACCGCCATACTACATTACTGCACTGTCTACTGTCACTACTTGTTTTCGTGTTCATCTCTCTCTCTGTCCCTTCCTCCCCTCTCCTCCCCCCCCCCCCCCTCCCCCCCCCTCTTCTTCTCTTCTCCTCTTCTTCTCTCCCCCGACACGGTCAAGGCAGATGGCCGCCCACCCCAGAGTCAGGTTCTGCCTGACGTTTCTTCCCTTAGGGGAGTTTTTCGTTACCACCGTTGCAACCTTTGCTTGCTCTGGGAGGATCTTTGTCGGTTCCCCTCTCTTCTTTTCTCTTTTGTAAAGTGTCTTGAGACAACCTGTTGTGATTTGACACTCAAATAAAATTGAATTGAATTGAATTGCTAATTATATGTAAACCATTGTACAATGTTACAATTTAGGCATTTAGCAAACACGCTTACTCCAGAGTGACTAGCATTAAGTGTGAATGAGTGAAAAGCACATCCTACATTTGCGCTCAATGTACTTACCGTGCGCGCTCCAGTGATCCGGACACTTTCTTGCAGCTGGTTCCGTCCCCGCCGCACACGCCGCACTTGTCGAAGCGCCTGGTGGACCCGATGACCCGATCACAGCCCGCCTTGACGCACTGGCCCTGGACACAGACCGAGGTGGAGTCTGGACTGCAGGGCGTGCCGTCCGCCACCTGGGGGCAGCAAAGACCCACGAGAAGAAAACAATCAATTATTATTAAAGAGCTCTCTGTCTGCTGAAGCAGTTGTATAACAGCAGGAGTGGAAAAGTACTTTTGCAGGGAGTAAAAGCAGGAATACCACAATGAAGAAAGGTTGTGTTGGAAGTCTTGCGGTCACAATTGCACTTTTTGATAATGATTATGATTACCAGGATTAATATTAGTAGTATTAGTATTACTAGTTTTGATTCATTGAAAATGAGGGACCCTGATGTAAACATTTTTTTTCTTTTACTTTTTATCTGTACTGTTAGCGGTATTTGTACCTGTACGTTCCTTGGACTGTACCAATTCTGCAGTCTTTTACAATTTTCAGTCAATCAGTCCAAAAATCAATCTGAATTTGATTTCTGAATTTAATACAGATCCAACGTATGCAGTATCCATCCAACCTATAAGCTTAAAATCTGTTTTTTCCCCCCAATTAATAATCTACTAAAGTATCCAGATCTCACTTCATTACAGCACTGGGGGGAAATGTGCTGTTGCATTCCACGACTGCTGAAGTAGTTACATAAGAGGGAAAGCAGACGCTCTTCTCCAAAAAGAACATGCTTAAAGCTGAGTGTCAGGGTGATAAGCCAATGTTTAGGAGATATTACCAGTGGTGGACAAAGTAAGTACTCAAACTAAAATAGAAAGAGGGCTTTAATGTTTCCAAGTCGTCCCTTTCTAGAAATGCAGTGGTGTCAAAAGCAATTATCTTTGACGTGTGAGGGAGTGAAATGCACAAGCCTCCTCAACTATGTTACAATGTGGCTTCCACGTGCGCAGCAGCGGTTAGCAACAAGGTTAGCAGCGAGTCAGAATGGCTGTGAGTCAGAATTTGCAGCGAGTGGGAATAGCAGACTTCGGAATGCTTGGCGTGGAAACGTTTTACGTTTGCCCGGTAAGTTAATCGAGTTAAGTTCACTTTTCCACGTCGGAGCTTCCTCACCTTAGACTTGAGTACGAAGAAATATCCGGTGCCCTTGGCCCGGCAGACCAGCTTGCAGCGGTCTTTGGGGGACACACCGGCGTACTTGGGCACCCACTCCACCCCGTCGCCTGAGCCGAAGGACATCTGGGAGGACATTTCATTGTGGGCCAAACACTGTTCCTCCCGGAAGGACAGACCTGCGGAAAACGAGAAGATAGAGATGGGATTAGACGGTCTGCTAGTTTGCCCTATTCTAAAAAACAAAATCAAACGACATATGAAGTGCTTTGCTTACCGTTGGTGTCGGGACAGAGTTCCGTGTTGCAGGAGCGGTACTGGATCCTCTTGCCTTCGCAGTACTTGCCGCCATTCCGGGGCAGGGGGCTGTCGCAGTCCCTGAAGGAGTACTGGACCCCGCCACCGCAGGTCCGAGAGCAGTCCCCCCACGGACCCCACACGCCCCAGCCACCGTTCACCGCAGTCTGAAAGTGGACAGCATCAACAACATCGCGTTACAATGATGACCATGTCATACCATATACCAGACTGGAGTGGCTGCATGTTGTGAGTCGTGACATTACAAAATCCACTTCCTCCCCCATCTTGCTCACCTGGTGCTTGGCAGCCTGGCTCTTGGTCAAACACTGTCCGGCCAGACAGTAGCTGTCGTGGCCACACGGCGTCCCGTCTGCCCAGGGGAAGTTCTTGGTCTGGCAAACCAGCAGGCCGTTGGTGGTGGTCACGGTGCACCAGAGCGCCGCGCACGTGCTGCTCAGGTCCGGGCAGTGCTGCGATTCCTCGCCAAACGTCAGGCGGCACTGCCGGTCGGCATCGTACGAAACACCCGGGAGAGCCTATTTGATAAACAGGGCAGAAACGGACCGAGTTGTTATTGTAAACAAACAAAACACAACCCCCTCACACATTAGCACCGCCCTGTCATGAGCCTGACAAATGTTTTGTTTTCATGATTTGTTCACAACAATAAAGTTCAGGTCCGTCTGCAGGACAAAGCAAATGTCTGTCTGCAGTCTGCAGGCACTTGCAGCTGCGGCATCAAAGTAGAAGTGACAGAGGGGGGAAATTGCATAATGTGTATAGCTATACATATACGTATATGTTTTGATTTTTGGCTAAAAAAATATTGCCTTTAGGTCTTTACTAACCTGGGGCAGAGGTTGGGGCTTGGCGGGTTTGTCCAGCAGGCAGCGCCCGTGTCCGTTGTCCAGGAAGGTGGTGACCATGAGGGCGGAGCACGGGGACCAGGGCTGCGTCTGGTCCAGGTTGGACAGGGTGGACGCCATCATGTGAGAGCCCCAGTGGTCTCCGTTCACGCCGGAGCACAGCTGAGCGTCGTCGTGGGGCATGTTGAACACGTGGCCCAGCTCGTGTGCCACGGTGAAGGCCGCCTGCAGGCCGTCGTCCTCGATGATGGAGCAGCTCCGGTCGGGGTCGCACACGGTGCCCACGTCGGCCATGCCCAGGGTGTCACATGAGTGGGCACCACACAGGTCCTGTACAGAGAGAGAGAGAGAGATATTTTAACTAAGGGTGTTGAAAATAGTTAATTAATGGGATTAAATTAATTTTCTTGATTAATCTGATTAAAATTTTTAACTCAATTAACTCATATCCACACTGACTCAACCCATTGACCCATTTTCTCATTGAAAGGAATGGGTAGAGCACGGTTTTACGGAGACATAGCTGTGTGTCTTAGAGTATAGCTGGAGGATCTACAAGCATTGAGGGCTTGTAGATCACCTATTTTGATAAATATTTTAAAGTTAAATTATTATTTTAAATTAAGTTATTTTTTTCACAGATTCTGTTTCTTTTTTAAATGTTGGAATCCTGTACAGGAAAACATGAATATTTTGGACATAGTTCGAATGGTGATTAATCATGATTAAATTAATTTTGAAGCTGTGATTAATTTGATTAAAATTTTTAATCATTCAACAGCCCTAATTTTAACATTAAACTATATTAGATTCTAGTTTCTGACCCCTGATTCTAGTTTTTCTGGAAAATCTATGTTTCTGTGTCAGAAATGCTCAAGATATTTCATGCCAAGGACCCCCAGAATTATCTGTATTTGGCTACGGTCCCCCATCTGAAAACATGTTGTTCTAACTTCTAGGGATCCGCCAGAAGCAAAGATTTGAGTTAAAAATTGCTTTGCTCCAAAAGAATATACTCAAAGATTTGTGTATCATTTTCATGATTTTGCAAAAAAATATCAGATCCACGAAATTCCCAGGCTGCCTACCGTGCGTGTGAACAGAACGGCCGTGTCGTAGTGCTCGGGGTGGCGGTCTCCGGGCGGGTTGTGCTGTTTCTGCCACTGGCAAAAGTTCCTGAGGGTCAGTGCCGCGTTGGACGACACCTGCGGCCCTTTCTCCTCCTCGTAGACCACCAAGAGCTTCACCACCGCCAAGCTGATGGAGTTGTGGATGCTAGAGCCAAGAAACACCAAAAAAGAAAAGACATATTTAGAGATTGATGGAATTCATATGAACATTGGGACCTTTTTTTCATATGTCTATCAAGGGCAGAGTAATAAACTTGCAGATTTCTGATGAAAATTCTTGGCCACTGGGTTTAAACCCGACACCTACCTGGGGTGGCGGTACAGGCGCGACGCCACGGCCATGACGGTGAGGAGGTACGGCTTGAGCCCGGCGCCGTGGAACTCGGCCATGGACTGGTCGGCCACAATCATGATCTCCAGGTACCGCGGAGTGGACACAAAGCGCTTGGCCCTTTGGTGGGAGACTGAGGAATGGGAGAGAGAGAGCGAGAGAGGAAGAATGTTATTTACTTGAGTACTTGACTTGTAGTACAGTATGTTGGAAGAACTTGCTTCTGACAGCCAACTGGCAGCGTGCCAATGGATTTGGAACCCTGTCAAGGAGCCACAAAGGGAAATGGACCTACTCCACTGTGCTGAAGTTACTTTGGTGATTTAGGGCTGAATTTCATTACATTAAGAATCACTGGGCTATATTTCCTCAAGCATTGTGGTGCCTGAGCTTGTCGATCCGCTATAGGTTTTGAAAAAAAAAATAAAAAAAATAAATGAAAGCAACTGTGAAGTAGGACATTACAGCGTAATACCTGGTTTAACTTTGGCACGCTGAGAATATTCTTGATGCCCATACTGTTCCACTGGCCCCCAATAAGTAATAATTCAATTTTGATCATCATATGGTGGGGGTCTGCTGCCAAAATACACATGGGGCTCTTTGACACGAGAAAGCGTGAGAATAGCTGCTTTATAGGTCAAACAAATCATAGCACTTCATCCAGCATGACTCAGCAGTCAGCAACCCCCACCCCCCTACATTCCTAAAAATGACCCTTCTATGGGGAGATATTGCGGGCCTCGATCACTTCTTGGGGATAAATTATGACTGACACAGAAGTAACTGAATGCGGGCTTCATTCGATTGCTGTAAGCAACTTGACAATCTAAAGTAAAAGAGAAAGTAGGCTACTTGTTACATTATCGACTGTTTCTGTTCCTTGAGGCTATGCTTCTACAGTAAATCTCACAGGCAATGTCGCCTGCCTTTCACTCCAATCACTGAACATATGATTTATTCGAAGGAATAGACAGGCTGCAGACTTGAGACTCTGCATAACGAGCACACTACTTTGACTTTAAAGAGGGATTCCACCCATTTCCAACATGTTTTTCTGAAAGCGTAGAAATGGAACCAAATGGACCCGTCAGGGTTGAAAAAGACGTTTTTCCAGACCTCTATTTCTTTGAAACACAGAATGGGGGAAAGTTATCATGTCCACACAACATAGTAAAATAGGTGGAATTCCACTTTAAATGGGCGTCGTACAGAGAGAGAAAGAGTCAGGGGCAGAAAGAGGCAGTGGCAGGCTTTGAGGAAATCCTTCTTGAGGCTGCTGGTGAATTAAACTGAGCTGCACCGGCGGTGCTAGTCTCTCTGATAGTCCGCTGAATGTGTAACTGCTTTAAACTGGTAATAGTAGCCAGCAGCCTTAGTACCAGGCGGTGGGTTTACACGTCGGCTCTGGCTGGCTCCGCCGCCCCGCACCTCCCTCCACTCACTCTTTCCCCTGGAGGCTAGTGGAGCTGTCTCCTCCTCCTCCAGCTTCCTCAGGTTAGCTCCGCCTGCATTAACTCTCAGTATGCACCATGAGAGCTTATGCCCTGGACCTGGTTCTTGTTTTTCAACCTTTTTGATAGCAGGGCCCACAGACCCCAAACCTAAAAAAAATATATTTTTTGTCCACAAAGGCCATTCTAATGACCATTACAATTTCCTCTACATCCTCTAGTTGTGTAGACTTGGGCTAATTCAGATGGTGAATATTTTAAGTCTTGAGAGTGTAAACATTAAACCAAATGGACCTGCAAGGGTCATTTAGCTGGAACATGGAACCCAAGGACCACTGGTGGTCCCCGAAAACCAATGCCCTGACTGACTGACTTGTCACAGCAGTGTTAGAGGGGCAGGGGCCTGAAATCCCGAAAAGAGGGGGGAACCAAAATAGTAAAAATACCTGAGCTACAACCTATGAGCTTGTAGATCACCCTATTTTCGGGGCAACAGTGTAGATGCACTGAGCACAGATCTAAAAGAAATGTCCAAAAAACGTCTGAAGAAAGTTTTTTAAAGGTCTAATCTTGGATTAGATGTTGATTAGTTTATCTAAGATCTAAGATTAGACCCCCCAAAAAAGTTTGTTCAAGTTCAGAACAATCTGGGGAAAAATAAATTCTCTGCACTTTTCACCATAGTAAATGCTGCTTTCCTTGACTGGAAAGGGCAGTTGTTTCATGAATGGGTTTAAGAGCAGGGGTTGAAGCCCCCTTTGATGTGTTCACGTCCCTGGACTGTCAACATTAGAACCCCGTCTCTCCCTTTACCCCTCAAAAAAGTTAATCTAAGACTTTTTCAACCAGTGGTCCGGTGACCACCAGTAGTCCCTTAGAGTGTTGCAGGTGGTCCCCAGGTAAATGGGGACCACCGAATGGATTCGGTTTCATTTTGCACTCAAGAGTTAAATGAGATGATTTAAACATCTGACTTAGGCCTACTTAATTTTCAAGAATCTACACAATTAGAAAATGTAGAAGAATTGTTATTTTGACCAACATTTTACCAGTTTATCAAATTGTGAGAGACTAAACTCGACATCAAATAGTGGTCCGTGGCAAAATGCATAATTAATACTAGGGGGCCTTGGTAATGTTGGTATGAAAAAAGGTTGAAAAGAAAATAGCTGTTTTGAAGAAGAGGTCCGATTACTTTATTTAGTGTGCGCGTGCGTGCGTGTACCTTTCTGCTGCTGTGCTGCTGCTGCGGTGGCGGTCACGCGCTTGGCCGCCTGCTGCTGCTCATGCTCCAGGGACTCTGTTGGCACCCGCCGCGCCTCATCCTCGTTGACCCCGCACTTGGAGCCCCCCTCCTCGGCGAGAGGCGCCCGGCCTCTCCGCCGAATAACGTGGAGCACCTCCCCCTCCTCCGCCTCCGCCTCTCCTCCCCCCAAACCGCTGCTGCTCTCGTTCCGCGGCTGGATGAAATACTCCTCTCCGTGGAGGTAGAATCCTCCCCTCAGCTGGCCGTGCGGGCACAGGTTGATGGCGGCGGCGGAGCGCTCCTCCTCCCCGTTCACCGTCCCCGAGTAGAAGCAGCCGGGATCGGCCTCCTCCTCGGCGGTGGCTCCGATGTCTTCCTCCTCCGTCCTCCTCCTCCCCACGACGTGGAACACGAACCCCGGCGCGAGGAAGCTCCGATCGGGCTCCAGCTGCAGGAGCAGATCCCGGCCGAACGCGTCCAGCCGGTAGAGCCGCGTCTGGGCGTCTTTCTCCCGTTCCTCCGCGGACGGAACGCGGTGGTGGTAGTCCGACCGAGTCCGATCACCCGCCGACGCCGGATCCAACCTGACCGGCACAACGACGCTCTCCTCCCATGCAGGGCCGGTGGTACCGGTGGTGGTGGTGCCCGCTGCGGCGCACAGAGCCGCGATCAGAGCCAACGACGCGCGCACGCAGCTGGAAGCAGACATGATCGCGTCAAAATCCCAAGTTTGGAAAAAGAAATGAAGGGGGTAGCTGTGCTTTGCAAAAAAAAAAAGAAGAAAAAAAAAGTTTCGGATGAAGCAAAGTAAAATCCGTATAATGAAAAAAGGGTTTCTGGCTAAATTTCCATTAAAACTGGAAAATAATGCCCTTAAATTATGCACAGACGTCTTTTTAAAAAACAAAATAATAATCCAGTGCTCTTTAGTTCTTATATCAAAAAATAATACGACACAGCTTCACTGAAACAAGGTTTCATTGATTCTTCAAGTGGACAGCAAGACACATAAAAATATATATAGTAGATTAATTAATTCCAACAGGGCTTGGCCAAACTATTCCATAACTCCACAGCAGCTGGTTTCATCAATGGTGCATAACGATCGCGTTGCGGCGGACAGCTTTTTTGCGTTAAAGTCTCTTTTGCTGTCAAATTATTATTATTATAATGTGTCCAGCGGGGCCAGCAGCTCTGTTTCTCAGTCACTCCATCCAGCCGGCTCCAGAGGTCTTTATATATCCCCCCGTCCCGTCCCCGGCGCGGGACCAGCCCCTTTCCTGAACAACCCTCTTTGATCTTGCTGGCTGAAGGGAGGGGGGGCAGAAAAAGTAACTCCTCCGTGCGTAAACGATAACGCACGCGCAAAACGCAACTGCCCTGGAGCGTTGCCATAATAAATCAGTCAAGCAACTTGCGCGCCGTCGTACGACGGTGCATGCGCTTGAGCCTAATTCTTGTAAAAGGGGCATTCCGCCCATTTTCATCTTTTTACTAACTAGGTCATTGATATGCATTTGAGATGTTGTGTGGAAGTAATAAAAAAAAAAAGCCCCCCCCCCCCCCCCTCCATTCTGTGTTTCCTAGAAATGGAGGTCTGGAAATCATCACAATAAATTAATCAATAACATGGTGAATCACATCTTGATGACGCCATCAAGCTGTGTTTCACCATGTTAACATTTTTTTTCTTTTCCCCTCAGATTTGTTTTTTAAATGGATGGAATTCCCCACTTATTTTACGTGTTCCACATAGGCTGAAAATCTCCTAAAAATGGAGTCGTCTTATATTGGGGACTATTATTTAACATTCAATGTTCTTTTTACACAAATTAGTTTTGTACTTTGTGAGACAACACGTCCATTTCTGTAATCATTATGACTTTATTCCACGTCTAGACAACACTGTCAAATGATATGTCATCCCCTTGTCGAGACGCAGGGATAGAGCCATGCAGTGGAGGCTGTGCGGCGCAGTGGCTGCAGGCTCTCCTCGCTCTGTCTACCCTCTCCGGGATAGACTAGAGCAGCACAAAAGCTCTTAAGGTGGAACGGCCCGGTCTCGCCTTCCTGTTACCGCCCTAGAATGGGTTGGTTCGCCCAAAATGGGGTCCGGGGACCCTTAGGAGTCCGTGAGGGAGTTCCAGGTTGGTCCCCGGCTAAATTATAGTTTGGAACCAAATGGACCCGTATTATTAATTGCGTCTGTACGTGTACACTCTGACTGATGCATAGTTTAGACGTAATTGTAAAAACAGCAACAGAACACAGTGAAACAATCACCAAAGGCAAGAAGAAGAATAATTTAGGCCCCAATTCAAAATAATATATTCTAGTACATGTAAAATTCTTGTAATCAAAAAGTTATTACCAGTTCCTAATGTCTCAGAGTGAGTGCATGATATAAGCTAATTTTTCAAGCTCACTCAATTTTTTCATGCAAAACACTGCCATTTTTTAAATGACCCAAGTTTAAAATAGAGCTTAAATTGGAGACTAGTAGTACATTACAGTCCAACATTGAAATGCGCCCTTGTGAAATGACTACGTTTACTTGGAGGTGTACTTTCATGCCATCACTCATATACAGTAAGCACTGATGATGGAATATGCATCTTTAGTGTGGCCGTACTGGTGTTCCAGTGACTCAAATGAAGGCATACTACCTTAAATGCAACATCTCATAAAAAGCAATGGCTACAATGCCGTTTGGTTCCAGTAGATAGAGCCACCGACACACGGACTATAACCATTCAGAGTTCAGGCTCCTGAGCGGCCATTAACACATTCGCCAATAGATGGCGCTGCAGGATCAGAGGAGAAAAACAAATGCAGCAGGCAGGATTATGCAGTGGTGGACATCAGCCCTAAACATGTAATCAAGTGCCATAATTTGTCGACTGAATAACGTTTGTGTTGTTGTTAATCATGTAGTGTGTAGGCCTACATGTTTAATTGAATAGGCCTACTTTATTAAAAAGTTTACAAAAAGTATAAGGTAAATGTATAAATAAAGTGAGCCTTTCAACTCCAAAGCTCTTCCAAAAATAGACACTTGTTATGCATACTGCTGACTTATGGAAATCAACCTAAAATGAAGAAAATACAACGCAAATATACTTACCAAAACATTTAATTATCATTGGCTGCTCTATAAGCTAAGGGAAGGCCATGGACACAGAATGTACAGTAATGTTCTCCTGCATCACCACAGGTGTGCGACAGTGTCTACCGTCCAACTGCAACTAGACTGCCCAATAAAGGGTTCCGCATCAGCCCAAACAAATGGCACTTTCGGTCTAATTCTAGACAGGCAATCATTAAACATGTAAGCAATAATGAACTTAAATTAGAAACTAAATTAGAAACAACTACAGCAGTAACAGATCCCTTGTTTCCATCAAAAATGCAATACTTATAGGCCCACTTTTATGAATCATGAATAGCCTACTAGGAGCAGCAAAAAGCAAGCAAGCAAACAAACAAACGTTAAGTCCTGATTTACACTCCAGCTATCTGAAAGTAGCTGATCTACAAATGCACATTGTGACACACTTGTGAACTTGTTGAAAAGTTTTAGGAAATTACACTTAATTAATGTCACACATCCCCTAAGAGGCAGACAGTTTGGGAATCCAGATGAAATAACTTAGCGGTAATTTCTTGTCCCAAGAAAAATGTAAATTGTGTAGGCCAGGGCATACATGTTGAAAATGAAAATATTAATTCTGTTGTCTGGGAGACTGTTACAAAACCTTATTGTAGTCTAGAAATTGGAGGTTGTAAGAAAATGATTAGCCTATGAGGCTGTTGTTGGTGGCCACACAACACAGTTTCAGAGTCAAAGGTTGATTCACTCAACATTTGAAAATGTATTTTAGTATCTACATTATTTACATAATGTAGGTTTGGACACTGGTGTTGCCCTTTCCATTCCATAAAAAGGGCAACACCAATCTGAACTCCCGCTGGTCCTAACACTTGTGGTGCAAATCCACCATCACAGACCGGGCTGCAAAGGGACAAGGCTACAAACAAGCGAACTGGGCCTGTCGGTGGCTCCATCTACAGGTCTTGCATCCATGAGATGTTTTTTGGATACTGGATACATAACTAGGTTGCAGTGTGGGGTGCCTGCTGGCCTAATGTTCCAAGTGCATGCCACATAAAGGCTTTGGCCTGGCAACATGTTGCGTGTTCGAGTCCCGTTCATGACAACCTTTGCTGCATGTCTTTCTGTTAACCTGTGCCCTGTCTGTCTTCGCTGTAACTAGCAGTAAAGGCACTATAACCAAAAACAAATTGTTAAAAAATAAGTTGCGGTGTGCCCAAAGGCGTACCTACTGCCCTTTAGCTTTGTAGGGCAGTATTAGACTTACTGTATACTGTATGCTGGTTGATTTACTGTTGAGTGAGAACACACTGCTGCCCATTAAAAACCCATTAAAACCAGGAAGCCATGATCCTTGTCACACCGCAGGCTGATCTGCTCTCTGATACTGGAAACCACTGCATTGAGGATGAAGAAGCTCCGAAAACGACAACAACAACACATTGTGAAAATACTTAGAATTTTCTCCCAGCGTCTGGGGTCCCGCATAACATTATTGTAAATACGTTCTGGCTTTGAACGCAGGACCTTGCGGACTCTGCAGCAGCCAGCAGTGCGCTGGAATGTCCACCGTCGGGAGTAATAACCTCTTGGAAATGTCATGATGTCACCATGTGTTTATCTGACACACTTGAGTACTACTACTACTACTACTACCACTACAATTTACAATTTAGGCATTTATCAGAGGCTCTTAATCCAGAGTAATTTACATTAGGTAAAAGAAAATCAATGGAATAAATCATTGCAATCATTGCAATAAATCATACACATACAGATTAGTCGAATTTTGCTCTACAATTTAAGAAGCATTTACATTTTTACTTTACAAAAAAATTCAAATTTACATAATGCATTTGACATTCTATATAGGTACAGTAACTGCTGTCTAAGTCTACTTAATATACCTAAATTCCTAGGTTGGTACTGCAAGTGCTATGATTGAGATGGAGTCTGAAGAGGTGTGTTTTCAGACAGAAGATAGGGAGTGAGTCTGCGCTTCTGACTGCAGTGGGAAGTTCATTTGTTTTTGGGGGGCCAGGAGGAAAGAGAGCTTGGGGCGAGTGGAACGTTGGTCAGGCGTTTTTTGGCGGTGGTATTCCCTGTGTCGGCTGATCTGAGTGCACGGGAGGGCTTGTGTAGGGTGCCATGAGACTAGCAAGACATGGTGGTGACATACAGTATACTACTACTACTAAAGCAGTGGAATGTATAATGTTGAATGTTTCTGTGAATGTAATATACTCTGTAAGAACTCTGTAAACTGTAAGAACTGTGTCTGATTGGCATGCAAGGCCACGGTGCTACTGAGGCCAATTACTTAGTCCAATCATGAAAGTCAGCCCCTTCACAATCAATCAGAGAGTGGCATGATTTACTGAATAGGACAGGATCATAATGAAAGACCTTCTCTATGAAGGGCATAGACTTTGTAATGACAGACGACTGGCAACACCCCCGCATACTGTAGAGATCCTTGCCAGACCCCCTCCTTCCCGATTTTTGTTTCTTGTCTTTTCTTTTCGGTTGTCCCACTATGCCTATGGTGTGGCTATATCTGTTTCTGCTTTTGGTAATGGTTGATTTGTGTTGTTGGTGCCTTTTCGTTGTGCATGGAAAGCACATATCTAAGCACTAATCATCACAAAGAAAGCAATTAATGCGCAGTAATAACAATAATTCATCACGTTGAGATGAATCGAGAGGGTTTTTACCACCAGCTGCTTTATGGGCTCTCACTGAAGCGTAAACAACTCTTTCATTCCAGAGTTCAGTGAAGGCATCCCAGGGTTGGAAGGCAAATAAGTACAATTCTCTCAAATACTGTACTAGAATATGACTTTGATGTGTTATTCTTGAGCATTCCCTTCTTTGTGTTTGTATATGGCCACTTATGTACTAGGCCTAGTCGACATCTCAATGTTTTGGTGCCAATATATTGTTGAATGCATCACTTCGATATATCCAGTACAATGTACTCCATAACTCCCCACAGGTCCCCCAGATAACTCTGATAATTGGGAGTGTACAAACGGAGCCAAATGGAACCCCTCAAGGAGTCGCAAGGATCCCTGGACCACACACCTTGAGACCCACTGGTTGTTTCCAGTGAGCTTCAGTTTGCTTTTCCAGTGAGTAACATGAACAGTATCAGAACCGACTCAGAGCATCATTGGTAACAGCTGTGACGGAGGTAGGCCTAAGGAAGGAGATTAATGTCTGATTACTGTGTGTGCATACTGTATATGAAGAAACGTTTGGAAATCAAGCATGAAATCCTCTTCCGGTTTGAGTGAGGACATGCTGCGATTGGTCAGTACGGCGTACGCGTGCAAGGATGCGCTGTGATTGGCCAGTAGCCACTTTGAGTCTAGCCTCGGTCTCCAAACTTACCTCGTCTTTGCTGTGAAAAAGGAGGCAGAGAGTCCTATCAGCAGAAGTGTCCGTTGGAACTTCTGTCAGATGCATTTCCCCTGGATATGCCATTTTGCTGACCAATATCACTGCACATGTTTCATTCGTGGAGACTGTAAACTTGCATTAGGAATTCTAGCGTCAACTCAGGGCTCAAGTTTGACCGCCTGCCGTGGTCTGAAACTGTACTTTATCCCTTTATCCCCATATTACTAGTAGAAGGCCAGGACCATAATAAAACTCAAAAAGGATTCCATGCTCGTACAACAGTTTTTCTAAACCTAAATGCAACACATTCCAATATGAAAATGAACCACAAACACACAGATATATTTAAATATATAGATTTTTTTATGTACATATATTCATGATGATGACTAGAAGAGAACAACTATTTTCTTACAAAGGAATGATTCTGCACAGTCATAGTTCTACGTTAAATAGTAATTTGATACAAAATTACTATAATAAATAAAACTCATCCCGTTGTTTCTGTTTTTAATTCACACATACCAGTTGTACAAACAATAAATTATTAATTCAGTGCTGCTTTGCTGTCTTTTTGCGTAAGGTTTGTTTTTCTCCAATGGAAGAGTATGAGAAAAGGTGTGTGTGTGCGTGTGTGCGTATGTGCGTATGTGTGTGTGTGTGTGTGCGTGTGCGTGTGCGTGTGCGTGTGTGTGTGTGTGTGTGTGAGTGTGTGTGTGTAAAAATACATGCACACAGTCGTGGAAAGTAACTAATTCAATTAGTACAATGGCATTAATTACAGTATTGAGGTACTTCTACTTTACTTTGTTTGCTGAATTGGGAAATGTACTCAAATGTTCTTATAGTGTGGCAAAAATAAAAAATGACACAACAAGCTACACTTGCAGAGGTCACACCATGTCACGTAATAGCTTTTAGATATATTTCATTCAAAATGTTTTTTCTTTGCATATAACAAGGACGCCTTGTTGAAAGTGGTTAACTACTACTCAGCTCCTCCACATTGCCATTTGAGGACACCAATGACATCTTCTTTACAGACGGGGAGTGATAAACGCCCGCATTATCGCAGCAATAAGCTCACAGAATTGAGTTCTGAAATCAAATGCAGGCGTGTGCGCGAAAACGAGTACGCGTGCAACATTGAACACTGTGCGATAACGCCCGGCGTCAGCGGCTGCTTTATTGCACAGCACAACACGCCGGTCCCGTTGAAAATGAACGAGAATGTGCGAATCATTACTCCCCGTTTGTAAAGCCCTTTAGAGAGAGAGAGAGAGAGAGAGAGAGAGACAGACAGCACGCCAAAAGACAGCTTCAGAGTTGAATTGTACAGGGATGCATATAACTCCTCTTGCTGTTAGATAACCCAGGGGGCTATACATTGTCAACACTAGCATCAAATGATTTTGACAGACAGACAGACAGACAGACAGACAGACAGACAGACAGACAGACAGACAGACAGACAGACAGACAGACAGACAGACAATATTGAAAATGGGGTGGAATGCCAATCCGAGTTAGCCTGGATCCAGCCTGATTTGCTGGGCCCTGCACAGTCTGGCCAGCAATATATCCCCAAAGAGGTCAGAGAAATGCAAGTCAAGCAGGCTCTGGCCACACTGATTTGCGAAGTGACATTCCTGATGTACGGAACACAGCGAATCAGGCTTGAACCCAGGATCGATCGGAATGGCTTCAAGACAAACACACACACACACGCGCGCGCGCGCGCACGCACACACACACACACACACACACACACACACACACACACACACACACACACACACACACACACACACACACACACACACACACACACACACACACACACACACACACACACACACGTCACATGTTCCATATTATGAACGTCCAGAAAACACTAGTAGAATGCAGAATGTAATCTCACCCTTCTGGCAAGGTTTTGTCATTCTAAATTTAATGACACAGTTCCCTCTTGGTAGGGTCAGTTTAACTCTGAGTTGCAGTCCAATAAGAGTAAATTCAGACCCCTGGTCCAGACCAGACATTGAGAAGTTGAACCAACAGTCTCTAAGTCCATATGCTTTATTTTTGGAAACTAGACTGATGGACCAAAAATATGTAAGGCGAAGGGCATGGGGGGGTCGCAATTGGATGAAAACAGAGAGACGATAAAGGAATGTTTTCTCGTGGGAGGAGCTCTTGTCCGGCGCACACACACACAAGACGAAGGGACGGACAGGGTGTGACATTCGAATCATGATTAAGTAATTCACACCAAGAGCGATAACTGCGACCCATGATTATAAATGTGTGTTTTTAAAAAAATATAAGTGGGACAGTAGGAGAGAATGATATCGTTTGGATAACTTCTACTTTTCTGTTGGTGTGATTGACCATCCATCAGAGCGACACATGGGATGCATTCAGTTTTGTTCAACCTCGAAAAGTCCATGCGTGAACGGAAATTACGACTATGATTATGAACAGCTAATGCTAGGCTAGTAGCTGGCATAATATAGGTTACAGCTAGCTCGCCTCCTTATAATTAATAATCAGTCAGATTATCCATATATGCTATTGCATGTGTCTTGCTCTCTCTTCAATGTGGGGGCTCTGATATGTTTGGTGCCGCTGTTGGCAGTGGATTTGACCTTCGAGACGTATCGTGAATGTTGCGCAACGGTCGTTGGCACCTCTCGTGGCTTTAGACAGCGCAGGTTTTTTCTTTTCTCGGTGTGTGATCCCATGGGGTACAAAATATATGTAGAAATCAGGCTTTAAACTCCACAGTGGCCAGAGTGCGGCATCACACAAGATGGCTTCTAAAACGACAGAACTACGCGACACCCAACATTACACGGGTGGGGGGGGGGGGGGGGGGGGGGTAGCTATGTTTTCCATAGCTATCGTCCGCAAGTGACATGTAAGAGTAGGACTGATGTCGCGTAAAGTGACGACGCAGGACAGCGGTCGTCAAATCAGTCCACACATTTTGTCCATTGTGTGTCAATATGTCCTTGTTAACTGCGCTGTGCGTGTCCTTTATAGAATTCAAAGTCCTTTTTCCTGTCATATTCAAAGTCCTTTTTCCCTATGATATAGTTGCTGTTGGGCAGAAACCTTGTATCTGGTATTTCACCTGTTTTCGTGTTTTATTTCATTCATTTGCGTCCTACTTGGTTGAATCAGAGTCAAGAGTGTCGCACAAAAGTAGCCAAAATGTCGGATTGACCAGGTCACAGCATCGCCACCCTTTAGGAGCTTGTGTAGATTGCCTATTTCCGCTAGGTTTAAAAGAAGGATCAACTGGTTGTGTGTGTCTGTGTGGTTTTATACAACAAGAGCTCGTGACTAAATAATAACTGGACCACAATTATCGTTTTCCATTTCCTGAAAAAAAAAATAACCGTTTAGGTCGGACATACAAGGTTTCCACGCGACAGTGGCGACACTTAGGAACGGTAGTCCGCTTCGAGAGTTCGGGTTCGGGTTTCAGGCCCCCGCCCCGGTATGTGTCCAAACATCGCGATAACTCGCCAAGAGGAGCGTCTTTTGTTTTCCTTATAAGGCGACGTAACGTTCCCTCAGCATTTCTTCACCAGACAGTGTTTGAATGCGGACGGCCGCGCGGCCAGGACGCAGCCCTTGGACAGTTTCCCCTGGGGGTCCTTGCACTGCACCGTGCGGCTCTGCCACCCCGTGTCACAAGTCCTGGAGCAGCTCATCCACGGCCCCGTCACCCACTGGGGCCCCGGGGCTGGTGTGGGGGCCGGCGTCGTTGAAGTGGGCAATGCCGCCGCTGTCGCCGGCTTCGTCGAGACCGTCGTCCCAAGCATCTGGGACAGCCGGGGCGGGTGTTGTTCCTTGGCGGCGGGTGGGCCCGCCGGTGGCGGCGGCGGAGTCCGGCGGGGCATGAAGAAGCTGTAGCGGACGTCCAGGGGCTTCTTGGCGTCGGTGGCGAGGATCTGCACCACCAGGGACTCCTTCAGGGCGCCGGGCCCCATGCTGTGCAGCCACTCGTCGCGCTGGCTCCAGCCGCTGTAGTTGAGCACCGAGCCGTTGAGCGGGATGACCGTCTCCGAGGTGGAGATCATGAACTTGCCGTTGAGGAGGTACTCGCCGCCGGGCCGGCGCAGGGCCAGGTAGGCCGTGTAGCGCGTCTGGTCCTTGGCCTTGTGCTGCCGGACCTTGATGTGGGTGGAGCCCTCCGGGATCTTCACCACGTCCGTGTAGCCCTTGCTGCGAGAGGACAAGAGACAGGGAGGTTTACGTTCAGTCTTACTGCGAGAGGGAAAGAGACAGAGAGGTTTATGTTCAGTCTTACTGCGAGAGGGAAAGAGACAGAGAGGTTTATGTTCAGTCTTGCTGCGATAGGACAAGAGACAGGGAGGTATACGTTCATTCTTACTGCGAGAGAAACATCCACTACTCCGTGCTTGCGGTTTGGTTTAGGGCTTAGTGTTAAGAGTAGGGTTAGTACCGGCACTGCTCTGTGCTTGCGGTTACGTTTAGGCTTAAGGTCTCCCCCGACCTATAAATTAAATTCAGGCCATAAACAAGTAAGCAACCAGGTTGCAACTAGTTCCTCAAATAAGTCACGACCATTAAGGAACTGGTGGGGACCAGGTCTGGACCTGGTCGTTGGTCGCTAGTAGCCAAATCAGCTGTTGGCAAAGAAGCTGATAGGCCTGGAAAAGCCCAATTGTACACCCATTTCCAACTCCAGTACACAGTATGCAAACATATTTGAAATTTACTATGTCCTGATTGGCCAACCCAGTTCTCTGGAGTAGGAAATGTGCGTACAATTGAGCTATTCCAGACCAATCTGCTGACAAGCATTTTTTTTTGCGCACAGCTGATTCGGTCTGGCTTTAGCAAGGGTTCGTCGCTAGTGAATCTCACTTCTGCTTCATCACAACCCTTACTCTATGACTCTGGTCTCAGCCACTGCAGTGGATTTTTTGACATTTCGTTTCTCTTGCGCATTGCGCTACAGTTGGAGCAGCCTTTATCGCATATAGGGCTCCATTTTCGTTACCACTAAACTATTTAAAAAACATTTTTTCAGTAGTTCAAATGGCCAGTCTACAAGCTCACAACATGTTAATAGATTGACATGTTGAAATATTCAAAAAGTGTTTCAAAATAGTAAAAAAGAAATAAGGTATTTGGGATAAGGGGTTTAGCATGTAACGAAAATGGAGCCCATAGAGTATTGTTTATTGTGAGGGTACCTACCTTATATGGGGACGCAGGGAGAACATACAGATTCTAAAAAACATAAACCACTTACCTCTTCTTGGTGAAGTTCCCCAGCACTCGGACGCAGCCCGTGCTGTCTCCTCCACAGATGCCGCACTTGTCGAACTGCAGCTTGGAGCCGATGATCCCGTCGCAGCCCGTCCTCACACACTTCCCCTTAACGCACACCGAGCTGCTGTATGGCCGACACTCTGTACCATCTGTCACCTGCAGGGGAGACAAAGCTTTCAATGTGGCCATAGATGCAGTATAACATGTCATATTATACATTGTAGGTTAGGTTAGGCCATGGCCCCTCTCGTGGAAGAGTAGCGATATTGAGGGGGCAGAAAACAGCCAGCACATGAGCCCAGTAACATATGCTTGTCCCCATTCGTTGTGCCCCCATGCCCCCATGGACTCGCCCCATGATGTGAACGGAGTTTGCGTAACTCTGTCGATACTCCAAGGCTCTGGGTGAGGTTAGGTTAGCAGTTGTGCAAAGGCCTAAGTATATTTACTTTGGGTAATGTACAGTTTGTAGTTAAACAAGGTATACAGTACATACTGTAATTTACAGGATTTTATCAACATTTTTCAGCACTTTTACCACGCCTAATTGAAAATATTAGTTACTAGTTACTTTGAAGATTTTGATCATTATTACAAAACATACATAAATGCCAATGCCAATCCATTTACTCACCCTCTGAGAGAACACCACGTAGTATCCGGTGCCTTTAGCTCGGCAGGTCAGCTTGCACACATCTTTAGGAAGGACCCCTGCGAACTTGGGCACCCACTCCACGAAGGTTTTCACGCCTTTGGGGTCTGTCTGGGGACCGTTGCGCACCTCGCATTGCTCCTGGCGGAAACTCTTAGCTGAAATGAAAAAATATTATCAATTGTAAAACACGATAAATCAACAAACCCCCAGCAAATGCTATGCAAATAAAGTTTATTATTCTTATAGTTATTGGGTCTCTACCCATTAAGCTACGACAAATAGAAGGTTCCAGGTTCGATTATCAGCGTTGTGTAGAGAATGATGTCCATGACACATAATGCAATTAATCAATATATATTTTTACAAATGTGTATTGATTTCTATACACATACATTCAACACACACACGTACAGAGACACAAACAACCCTCAGTAACATAAGTGAAAAAGGAAATGTAGAAGACACTAGACATAGTAGTAAGAATAAGAACAGACAGCAGAGCCAGAGGGATTGCCTCCTGACCATTGAGGCTCTTAACAAAAACGAAAAAAAGTCACACCAATGTGTAAACTGACATCCCCTGTTGTCTGAACTGTGGTGCTGTGTGTACTTTGGATTGGCTAAACAGCGCCCCATGTTATACATAGGGATATATGATTGGGGGTACTGTACATAGGGAGCTGCACTACTCAAAAATAAACAGATAAACATGAAAAACACATCTTCAGGTTGCAATATCAACTTGAAAATGGAACTGTTAACCCTGTAAAGAGTGGATGGAGTTCTCACCGGCTGGGGGGCACGGCGTGACGTTGCAGGAGCGGTAGATGGCCCTCTTCCCTGTGCAGTACCTTCCGTTGTTGCGCGGCGGCGGGTTGTTGCACAGGCGCTGGGCGAACTGCACGCCCCCGCCGCACGACCTGCTACACCCGCCCCACGCCCCCCACGAACTCCAGCTGCCATGGTTTGACGCCTGGGGAGAGGGGATGAGAGAGAGAAAGTGGGTGGGTTCGTTAACACATTCTATGGACATGATGCCTCAGAACGTCATAAAAAGTACAACTGATGGGTATTTTGACCTATCCTTCTTCAATATCCTTGGTGATGTTGGTGCACGTGTGCGAAGCCTCTGACCTCCCGCATTTGCGGACAGAATTAATGCCTATCAACTCTTCTATCGCGTCCTCCCAGGTTTTATTGCAGCTTGGCAGATCGCAGTTTCGCTCCTCCTTTCTGACCGCAACTATCATCTTGTTTGGATTATTAACAACACCAGAGGCAAGCAGGCACATCTTTGGTGATGGTTGCCAAATCTGTGCCTCTGCGCATCTACTAGTTATGAATATAAACCATTACGGCGTCACGGTTGTTTGGCAGATTGGTATCATTCGTCTCGTATCGTATCTCATAATGTCTTCCTCCTCTCCATAGGAATCCACTCAAAACAAAAAAAAAAAAGCCTTTCTATGGAAAAGATCAAGGTAAGGTAAAAACGTAAAAGTTTTTTTTCTCCCCAGGTTGGCCAAACTTAGCTTCCACAATTTAACTTCCAATTCATAAGTAATCCTTTGTTAACCTCAACTTAAACCCAAGCTTCCATATTGTATGGAGAATAGCGATCACTAAGCTCACGATAACAGAAAAACGGAACATTCCGATCCCTAACATCTCAGCCGGCCTCAAGCAGATGAACTTGGTGACCTGCCGTGAGTGACCACCATCTTGTCGGAGTTTGCATAACTTACACGGAGGTCTGAAAAATGCGTGCCCTTAAATGCCGGTAAGTTGAACTCTGCTGATAAACAAGCCACTGTGATTTACGTTTACGGACACTGGACGTTAATGAGATGTCTACGCGACGGACACATATTTCATCAGGTCACCAAATGAAAAGTGTACTACTAACCTTGAATGGACATGATGAAGCGATACACAGCCGAGGGGAGGATGAAAGAGAAGAGGAGAAGATGGGATGGAGGGATAGACGGGGGGCGAGGATGAAAGAGGGATGGAGAGGGAGAGAGAGAGGGGAGATAAGAGAGGATAATTAGCTTTTCTCATTAAGCACTTAGTTTGGAAGTCAGACTGGCTGTCAGCCAGGTCACATGTCGGAGGGAATCCCCCCTTTAGTGTGTGTGTGTGTGTGTGTGTGTGTGTGTGTGTGTGTGTGTGTGTGTGTGTGTGTGTGTGTGTGTGTGTGTGTGTGTGTGTGTGCAGGAGTGTTTTTGCCATTAGGAAGACTAGTAGGCACCATGAGGGGAGGCGACCACCAGACATGCTTTAAAAGGATCCCAGGCTAATAAGCCTCATATGGATAAATCATACTATACATTATACTTGTCCTCAATAACTAGAAAATCTTGCCTAGGGCTCCAAATTGCTTAGAAACGCCACTCTGTGTGTGTGTGTGTGTGTGTGTGTGTGTGTGTGTGTGTGTGTGTGTGTGTGTGTGTGTGTGTGTGCGTGTGCGTGTGTGTGTGTTTTCCCCCTTTCCTCACCATAATACCACAATGCTGAAATACTCACTAATGTTTTATATTAAGTAGTACAGTAGAACTACAGTAAAAGCTAGCAGGAATAAATTTGTAAAAATAATAAATAAATAAACTCGGTCAGCACACTCTATAGTAGGGAGGGTTATCACGAAATAAGTGATATTTGGCCTTGTGGTTAGAGTGTCTGCCTCGAGACTGGGAGGGTCAGGGTCAGGGTGTGATCATACCAAAGACTCTCAAAACTCAGCATCAGGGTTGGATTGGGGTAAGTCCCTGCGACATACTAGTGTCATGTCCAGGGGGTGTACTTGCACATCAAGCTGCCTCACGCTACACAAACAGGAGCCATGGCTCATGGCTCGATAATGTTTGCTATCATTGAGATCTGATTCACCATGTTCATGATCTTTTTCATACCTAAAAAATAGCTGATCTGCAAGCTCAACGCATGTTTGGGCCAGCAGATCAGCTATTCTTTAGAAAATGTTGAAAAAATCTGGGCAGGATCTCCCTTTAAGTAAACGTGTTTAGTTGCTTTTCACCACTGGTTATATGGGCCTCTGACCGCATGTGGTAAAATCAGCCCTCCCACGCATCGCCTCGTCAAAGCCACATCACACACTTCTGTTGGCTCCAATAAGACTGAATTTATGCTTCACTTGAAAAAAAAAAAAAAACTTGACGCTCGCCAAAACTGACGCTACATTTGACCATGCATTTATTTGCCGACACGTTGATCCTTTTGCAGCCGCCAGTGTCACGAAACAAGCAGTTGTGGCGGTGGAATTTTATTATTTATGTTTTCATAAAAGAGCTGGCATAGTGGGGAAACGTCACCAAGGAATTTATAATGGTTGCGTGTCATATTTAAAAATAAAGAATGAAAATATAGATGTTTGTTCTCAGATCATTGGCTTTTATGGGGCTCTGTTTACAATAGGGAGTTCAGCAATTCTTTGGAGTCTGTTTGAATGTGTATTTGACTGTCGATATGAGAGAGAGAGAGAGAGAGAGAGAGAGAGAGAGGGAGAGAGAGAGGGAGAGCAACAATTGGATAATGATGAATGCAGTGTGCAGAACAATGGGGAGTGGGCACTACCTCTTTCCACCTGATGGCTATGGATAATACGCTAAACAATAATATACCACAAATCACAAATGTACTGTTTTCGTATTGGTCAATAAAAAGTAACACTGCCTTATTCAATTAAGATGGCAACAGCAAACATGCTTTGTACTCAGTTATTGACTCCTCAATCGCGCAACTCTTCTACCAGATTGCCTAATTAATACAGAAACACATAAAGTACAGAACTCTCCTTAACCCAGAAACCTCACAAAATAATAATCTCAAAAATCACATGCATCGGGTAAAAAGAATCCAAAACAATCCAGTGCAATGATATAGGATACAGGATCTACAGTACGTCTAAAGAACATGTATACCTATCATCTAACATAAACAACTTTGAGCCTGACAATGACAAACTACCTGAATAACATTCTTTACTTTTGTGTGTGTGTGTGTGTGTGTGTGTGTGTGTGAGAGAGAGAGAGAGAGAGAGAGAGAGACAGAGAGACAGACAGACAGAGAGAGTCTTATTGCAGTCAATGGAATGCAATAAGATATTGGACAGGATAAACACGGCATGTTACAAATAAACACTCACAAACATTCTTTTCTTCTTTCACCTACTATTTGTTTCTTTCTCCTAGGCACGCACACACACACACGCACGCACGCTCACACACACACACGCAGGCACACACACACACACACACACACAGTCATGCAGTATCATCTCATGGCCACTCAAATCCCCCCTCAAAACCAGCTTTATACTGTAGGTCTTACCGAGTAGTGCCTCTTGCGCGTTTTGTCCACGCACTTCCCCTGCAGACAGATGCGTCCCTTGCCGCACGGCGTTCCCTCCACGGCGGGCAGCTTCTTGGTCAGGCACACCATCTGGCCCTGGCGAATGACGGCGCACCACAGCCGCGCACACACGTCCATGCCGGGGCACACCGTGTACTCGGGGCCGAACGCCAGCCGGCACTGGCGCACGGCGTCGTAGCTCTGGCCTGGCAGCTCCTCGGGGCCCAGCAGCGGCTGACGGGGAGGGTCCAGCAGGCACTCGGCTGGATGAGGACAAAAACGTTTTAGAAATGTTTAGGAATTAAAGGGACATTCCACCGTTTTGTATAGATAAATGTCAATCGGTGCAATTCTCAATCGCTGTGGTGTAGCAGGTATGGTGTAAGTCTTCTCATTGGCTGCATGGCAGCAAATCAGGTCTGGGGCCTTGGGGTAGGCCGAAAGCCTATACCACCAGCACTGGGCCTGAGCTTACCAAATAATTACCCAGAATAATTAAAACCTGCAAGTCAAAAGGTCCAGAAATCACCTGACCCCCCCCCCCCCCCCCCCCCCCCCCCCCCCCCCCAAATAAAAATGTTACTGTACTCCCCGGCTTTGTTCATCATGAGTTGAAGCTCTTAATGACAGGTTTTAATTATTATGGATAATTATTTGGTAGGCCCAGGCCCAGTGGTATAGGCTTTCGGGCCTACGTGAAGGCCCCAGACCTGATTCGCTGCAATGCAGCCAATGAGCACAATGAGCTAATGCATATTCATTTACATAGAAGTCAGTCAGTTGGGCTTGACCATCCCCCCCCCCCCCCCCCCCCCCCCCCCGGAGCCGTCCCTGATGCCAACGCTGTCGTGCCAATAGTCACGGCAGTTACCCTGCATAAAAACAACACATTTCGATTCTTTAATGCCATATCTGGCCAACACGACCACAAATGTCCCCATGCAAGCTGTTATGGCCACCGGCTAAGCTCTCCAACCCAGCACAGCTGCTTTTTTATAGATTTTGATTACGTATATTATTATTTCCCTCCCACCCCCCTCTCTCTCAGTACTTCTCCAGGCATCATCATGCTGCACCAGGGGCGGAACTAATAATTCCCAATTGGGGGGGCAAGAGAAAATGGTATGGGGGCGGTTTCTTGAAGCCGCACCCATACCATTTTCGGTTACAGGACTTTTCTTAGGCAAGTAAAGCGTCAATAATAACATCAGTTGTTGTTGAAGTTGCAACAGACACGCAGCATGCATAAAGCTAAAGGTCTGACTCAGAGAGTTTTCTGTTTTCAATGATGAAATGCTGTTGGTTTAGTGGTGCCACAGCTGTAGTTAGTTAGTAGCAGTAGTAGTGGTTCAAATCATTTTAAATATAGACACTTTAATTTGAAATATCTTTGAAATTTGGATTGTTTTGCATGCCATCATGTTTGGTGGGGCAGTCAGGGCATTTAGGGGGGCAATGCCCACCCATGCCCATGCCTAGATCCGCCCCTGTGCTGCACGCACATCATGTGAGAGCAGTACAGCACATAAAAACAATGAAGCATCGTTCAGTAGCGCAACCAGGCACCACCACCACACAGGAAGTGCTATTATCGGTGGAGAGGGACCTGATTTATTTATTTTTCCCTACTGGTATTTCCAGTTGTCAACACAGAGACAAATACTGTGCTTTGACTCCACTACAATGATTTGGAAAGGTCAATTCGTCATTATCACACTTATTTAAAAAAAAAAAAAAAAACACTTCCTCCCTGCATATATGTTGAAAACAGCCGTTCCACAACACCAGACCTGCACCTATGCCCTTTGAGGCTACAAGATTATGCCAATTCAGGGGCAGATCTAGGCATGGGCATGGGGGGGGCAATGCCTCCCTAAATGCCCCAGTCTGCCCCACCAAACACGATGGCATGCAAAACAACCCAAGATATTTAAAATCATTTGAAACACTACTACTGCTACTAAATAACTACAGTTGTGTCACCACTATACCAACAGCATTTCATCAGAAAACAGAAAACTTTCAGACCTTTAGCTTTATGCATGCTGTGTGTCTGTTGCAACTTCAACAACAACTGATATTATTGATGCAGTAACCAAAAATGGTATGGGTGCAGCTTCATCACGATGAAGCCCCCCCCCCCCCCCCCCCCCCCATACCATTTTCCTCCTGCCCCCCCAAGTGGGAAATATTACATCCGCCCCTGGGACCTGCTCAAAATGAATCGGTCAATATCAAGTGCTTCCGTGGATGAACGGAATGCAGGATGCTGAGGTCAGGGTGACCAGATGTCCCTCTTTGCGTGGGACGGTCCCTGAAAGACTAAGTGTGTTAGCAAGGCATTTCCCCACTTGCCCCGCAACACGTCTGTCCCTCAAATGAACAGTTTGGATCTGGTCACCCTATAGCTGAGGTGCAACAACAAACCACTACCAAAAACCACTGTTTGCACAAATCTCTCCAAGCACAAATACCAACGCTCGCCACGGACAACAACCTGGCATCCGTGTCATGTTTACTGGACAATATTTTTCTGAAATTACGTTCTTGCACAATACCTACTGCCCCATTTTTTCCGCTGTAGGATTTGTTGATGATTTAACTGTTTACTAGTTGAGAAACCATGAACTGAATGACCTGGTGACCTATGATGACCGTCCAGGTATAGTCAACAGATGTCCAGTCCAGGTTGATTCTGAGTCAGACTCAGGGCAGGTGGTCCCTCGTTCACAATCATTTGAAAACTCCTACTAAAACTCCTAGACCAGGTGTCTCCAACGTTTTTTCATCTAAGAGCTACTTTGAAAAAATCTGAGGGGCCGAGAGCTACTTCACTTTTAGCTTTCATTTATTTAACAGAATCAATAATATTCAACAACATTAACAATTAACAATCACAGTGCATATTCAGATGCCTTATTCACCATTAACAACAAACTGCGTTTTATTTTAGTTAGGCCAGGCACTAACTCTGTTCTGGTTCAAAAGTGCATTCACATTTTGCATTCTCCTCTAATGAGATGCCTGGCACTGCATGGCCTCCGCAAGACACTTGAACACTGGGGTGTATCCACTCAGGTTCACTCTTATAGAGTCATTCAAATTATCATCAGTCAGCCTAGTTCTGAATTTGGATTTGATCACATTCATATCAGAGAATGCAGATTCACATAGATAAGTAGAGCCAAATAAAGCACTCACTTTCAGGGCTGCTTGGTGAATATTATTATATTTTTCTGGGTCCACCAACGCCCAGAAATGTTGTGAATTCTGTTGTGCTTTTAGCTGCACATCATTTTGGAGATTAATTAAGTTTGATTGTGTCCACCATGCACATTTAATCAAATATTCACTCCAGTAAAGCCAGAAGCAGCAAATCATAGTGGAGTTTATCATCTCAGCATCTGTGAATGTTGTTTGCAGTTGCACTACTTCTCTTCACATGGGTGTGATTTCCCCCCCTTCTTGCCAATGGTCAACGATCACGCAACGCAGAGAGAAGCTGCATTTACTCTCTCCTTCATGTGTAAGCCTCGGTCACGTGTTTTGCCATGCCTCATGGCATTTTTAGTGAGCTTTTTAATCCTTTCATTGGGCAAATCTGAACCCACGGGTTAGTGGCATTTTGCGACATTATTGATTTGGCACAATAGTGGGAGCGATCCGAGCATATCGCTCGGATTTCAAGTTTCTCACACACACGGAGGAGTAGCGCTGTGCTCGCGCTGCTGTTGTTCATGCAGCCTGGAACGGTGACAAACTGGAGTTGGAAATGCATTGTTTTCGACAGTTCTGCGACACAGATAGCCTACCTATAGTTAACGGTAATGTGATGGCCCCGTTGAAACAAAGACTGAATTAGCATTTCTATGGCCAAGGGATAGGGAGCGACGGTCAGCAACGCGTGTTGTAATGTGCTATCTATTGGTTCCGTGGTGGCGCCCGGCCGTCATTAGCATGTTGTTTTTTCTCGCACCTAAGAACAATGGACCGCAGTATCGATTGGTTTCGGGAAATGCTAAGGAATTTGTTCGGCAATTCTCACGGCACACTTGGCCTTGCTCCAAGTCACAGTAAAGTGACGCGGCACGGTCGTTGGGAATGAGTGACATAGGGAAAGTGCATTGCAGTGCATTTCAGGTCATGCTTTTCATATCATTCATAGCCGAATTTTGCAACTCCTTTGCGAGCGACCCAAAAGCAACCAACGAGCGACCGGTCGCTCGCGAGAGACGCGTTGGAGACCCATGTCCTAGACTAACTAACAATTATTTGACCTGCAAGGTCAAATAATTGGTGACCAAGTCACCTTGTAGATTTGTATCATCATCAAGCATACAAGAACCACATTTGAGTATAAAAAAACACAGATCTACAAGCAGTTTTGGAAGATATTTGACATGTTGGAAAACTTGTAAAATGGGACGTTCTCAATAATACTTTAACCAAGTGGTTTTCAACCAGTGGTCCGGGGACTACCAGTGGTCCTTGAGAAGGTTCCAGGTCGTCCCCAGGCTAAATGATGGACAGTTGATTAACCAGATGTAACTCTTTTAGAGCGTAAAAATGTACCCTTGCGGGTACATTTGGTTTTATTTTGCCCTTTCAAGAGTTAAAATATTCACTCTATGAATTAGCCCAAGTCTACACAACTAGAGAATGTAGAAGTTTGATCTATTCTCGCCCAACACACTACCACAGAGGCTGTGGGTTCCACCTGTGTGCTCAAAAAATAAATAAAAATAAAGGTTTTCGTCTTTGAAATCAAACTGCATCCTCCTACCAACCGCTGTTGGCCTATATGTGAACTGAACTGGAACCAGCAGCGTTATTCCTTCCAAAACGTCAGCCAGCAGCGGCACCGCCTCTCTGGCATCCTGGCTTCTTCCAAGGAAAGTTGGCGCGTTTTTGCCCGCCAGGGCCGTCAACAAAGCTGACATTTCCTGCTTTCGGTCTAACGGTGAGAAATGTGAGCATTTAAGGGTTCTCTCACATCAAAGTAAATAAACCTAAAGAGTATAACCAAAAAAGAAGAAAAAAAAAAGGTGTTTCAACCCAGCAAGCCGACAAACACGACTTAGGGGAAAACAAATTAATGTCGCTGAATTATTGAAAATAGTACAGCGGGGAAATATACGCTAATGTATGTCACGGGTTGTTAAATGTGAGGTCCTTGAACCACAAGGGGTCCAAATGGAACCTTATGGATTTGTAACTCTGTGTGAATGGAACCAAAGGGATCCTTGATGTGTCTGTAAGTCTGAGAGTGTACCAATGGAACCGAATGGGCAGTCTGGCCAACATTCCCACACATTCTTTCCAATGCATGTTAAAAACATTTCCAACGGTACTCCCACGCAGGCCTATTTTACCCCGCTACCAGTCTTGTATACTGTATCTCAACCATAGTGGGCAAAAAGGGGCTGCGAATAAGCAACTTTGGGCTTGTAACAAGCAGACATTGGGTGCAATTCTGAAAGCTGTGGTGTAGCCAGGTATGGTGTAAGTCTTCTCATTGGCTGCAGGGCAGCAAATCAGCTCTGGGGCCTCTGTAGTAGGCCAAAAGCCTATACCACCAGGCCTGGGCCTGGGCTTACCAAATAATTACCAGAATAATTAAAATCTGCAATTCAAAAGGTCCAGAAATCACCTGAACCCCCCAATTAAAAATGTTACTGTACTGCCCTGCTTTGTTCATCATGAGTTGAAGCTCTTGATGTCTGGTTTTAATTATTATGGATAATTATTTGGTAGGCCCAGGCCCAGGCCTGGTGGTATAGGCTTTTGGCCTAGCCCAAGGCCGCAGACCTGATTTGCTGCCATGCAGCCAATGAGCACGGACCCACACCTGATTTGCTGCCATGCAGCCAATGAGAGGACTTACACCATACTTGGCTACACCAAGGCGATTCAGAATTGCACCCATTTTCATTTCCTCTTTGTGCCAATGATGAGGCAACTTTGGAAGCTCATAATACCCGTTATCAGCTTGTCACAGCACCCGTTTAAACTGTCTGTCTGTGTCCCTTTTTGTGCCCGTTACTGTCTATGGAGATGTCTTTATCTGTCTGTCATGCTTCAAGTTGCTTGTGTCTGAAGAGCGCTACAAACTGACTCAGAAAAGTGGACTGGTTAAGTAATCAATTGGCAGGTGTGTGTGTTTGCAATCAATAGACCTTGCAGTATGCCCCGCCCTCTCACCACCCGGGCTCATTCATTCCAGTGTAAAGATAATGGACATTGCACGTTAAATACTGCTTCATTTTTGGAACAAGACCTTCAAAATCTCTTCCAAAATCCGTCAACAAGGCATGACCTATACAGTGGGAAAAATATAGGAATAGCAAAACCATTGGTAAGGAGGTTTGTCTATCACACGTTGTGCTGAGCTGTGATTGGACCATAGCAGTTTGGGGAGGGGCTTACTGAAAGGTCTACTGACTGAGACAGAGGCTGGAGATTGTAGCGTTTCTGAGCAAACGGCGCGGCCCACAGACTCGCGTCTCAGTTCTGCTGGATCTCTGGTTCTCTCTTCTCAAACTTTGTTTATTTTGTGTTTTGCGTCTTTTCCAGACTCACCGTTGCCGTCGTCGAAGAAGTCGGTGATGGTGGCCGAGGTGCAGCGGCTCCATGGCTTGGACGCGTCGATGGAGGTCAGGATGGATGACATCAGGCGCTTGTCCCCGCTCGCCCCGAAGCGCTCCTCACAGAACTTACTGTCGTCATGGGACAGACCCAGCAGATGGCCTGGGGGAGGGGGGGGTTAGAGAGTTGTAAGTAGCAGAATTACAAAACTGAATTACAAATGTGTCCACAGTTTCTGGGTGTCCCAAGGGCACACCAGAGATGACCCTTGTCTGGTTGGAGACTACAAAATGTCATAGCTGATATCTGATATACAAGCTCACAATTCTGCTCACAAAGCTTGTACATTGTGTGTGTGTGTGTGTGTGTGTGTGTGTGTGTGTGTGTGTGTGTGTGTGTGTGTGTGTGTGTGTGTGTGTGTGTGTGTGTGTGTGTGTGTGTGTGTGTGTGTGTGTGTGTGTGTGTGTGCGTGCGCGCGCGCGTGCGTGCGTGCGTGTGTGTGTTATAGAACCAATTCCCCGCTATATCCCTGTATCCACGAGAGAAGACAAACTATGCACAAAACGAAGTGGAAACTGAGCTACACTTCCTAACCATCTGTGTGTGTAGTGTACTAAGACATCAGAGACACTTCCCACAGATTACAATCACCCACAGAGATTCGCGAAAACATGACTAACGACAAAAAACTCCCCTATCTCCTGGGCAGGAGTACAACAATGTGCAAACACAGCAGCAAGATGTGTGATCTGCTGTGATAAAGAGAAGGATAAAAGGACAATCATTGTGTGCACTCTTACATCGAATAACCTTGGTATACAGCAATTGATTTATTGAAGATTCCAACATTCAAGTGTTCATCATTGTTGTTTTGATGTATTGTTGGCAATGTAACCGTACGTTTTCTCCTTGAATTGAATTGAGTGTGTAGTGTACCTATCTCATGCACATACTGTACCTGTAGGCTATCTGCTACTTGTCATATGCTCTAAATTAAGGAGCTTACCCGAGCCAAAACACATTTCACCCAATGCTTTAAAGTTTATATGCAAATACCTGTGATGTGACAATAAGTGCGTGTGTGGGCCTGCAATCATATCATATCGAAACATCTCAAAACATCTCAAAACAACAGAAGCAAATGAAGAGTGAGTTATTAAGATGCGGTTCCCCCCGATGAAATGCATGTTTTGGAATCTGGGTTTTGGAGCGCGTTGTGCAGTCTGTTGTTATGTCCACAGACATAACAAGGTGACACGGTGTCTCACCTCATCTCGCGTGCCACGGTGACCGCAGTGTGGAGCAGACCGACAGACAGACAGACAGACAGACAGACAGACAGACAGACAGACAGACAGACAGACAGACAGACAGTCTCACCTATCTCATGTGCCACTGTGAAGGCCGCGTGCAGGCCGTCATCCTCGATGACGGCGCAGCTCCTCTCCGGAGAGCAGACTGTGCCCACGTCCGCCATGCCCAGTGTGTCGCACGAGTGGTGTCCGCACAGGTCCTGCACGCACACACAAACACACATACACACACACACACACACACACACACAATCGGATTACTATAGGCATGATGACATCAAATTGAAAAGAGCTGAACAATAGCACCCTCAGAAGCCAATCTACTTGCATTGCCAGACATTGAAGATGAATGGACACACACACACAGTCACACACACAAATTGGACAAAATGCATTGATGTATGATTTATGTAGGGTTATAAAAGTGCCCCTTGACATGAAAAGGAACCACAGAAATAGCTCATATCTGCATTTGTAGCAAAAAAAGCCTTAAAAAAAGATAAGCCAACATAACCTATCAAGGAACATCTGAGAATAACTCATTCCCTTCATGGAAACTGTTTCAGCTGAACTACGAGTGACTCAACATTCTGTGGTTTATGCGTTTTCAGTTAGTTCAGCCAAAAAGGAATCATTGATGAAATGCCTCAAAAATGTCATTGATGGACCACAAAGTCGCTGCATGACAGCATCGAGCGGCGCATGCCATGACTCGTGATTATAATTAAGACGATAAGCGGAACCATTAGCGCCGATTAAATCATTGCGCCTGTGATCGTTTCCATCCTGACCGAATCTCAGACGCGCATGATGTCACCAGAGCTTCATCTTAGAGGTGGCTAAGAACTGCCAAAACAAAGAACCAACCAGGGGGAACAAAGGGAGTTCATATACTTCCTACTGCGACTAACGACAAAGATGAACTCCTGATTAAGATCAGGAGTTACGGTATTAGTGCTCAAAGATTTTTCTAACCATCAGTTATAAGGGGGCCGGAAGATTTTGGTTGACGGACCTGCGGCAAAACTGTTGCAAACCAAGCAAGATCATATTCTATCCTCTGGAACTCTGATTTGGATTAATTAATCTCTGTCTTCTTGATTATACTCTGTCTCTGATGCACTTAATTAAATGTAGTTCACCATTTATGCAGCTTATAGTGTCAACTGGGAACACGCAGAAGTGCTTGAGGTGGTCTCCAGCAAGATCAGTTAAGTACAGCTACATTTTAATACCAGAAATCTTATGGGATCCTCTTCAGATCAGGGTCCCTGACATGAAAAACTAACGACAGCTCTCACTGCATTTGTTGCAAGACTCTGCAGCCTGCAAGAAAATGTTTACAGCCACCAAGCAACCAACCAAAAGTTGATCACATACTTCTCAAGGTGTGAATATCTGAAGATGACTCGTCCATTTCACAGAAACCTTTTCAACTGAGCTAAATCCAGTTGGATGAGTGACTAAGCAACACGTGGTTAAACGTTTTCTGTTCAGTTAGTTAGTCAGTTTCCACAGAAGATGATGTAGTATGATGATGTATGCTGATGAAAGAGAAAAAATGCTGCTTTGCTGTATAGTGCACCGCATGCTGTTTACACGTGCAGCCTCTAACCAAGCATGCAATCAATGTAACTGAGTGAAATGGCATCACATGGACAGCCACGCACGTTTGCACTGTTAGGGGTGTGTCACATGGAACCAAATGGACCCTTACGGATCCATTTGGTTACTCTGTCCGAGTTGTGGATGGCCATTTTTCAGTGGTATGGAGGAGATTAACGTCAAGAGGTTATTGATCTAGTAAGTGTTTGACTCCCACACAGATCCATGGATATGGAGAGCACCCCCCCCCCCCCTTTCCCGATCAATCAATCATCAATCACACTGCCCTCCTCGGGTGGCCGGAGGCACACACGTGCACCATGCACGCACACACACAAACACACGCACACACCCACGTGCATGCCGTGGACATGGGAGAGCGTTAAGTGGAGCTGACAGCACCAGGGCGCAGTGTGACACACTCTCTGGACGCAGCCGATCGAACAACACGCTCTGTGTTCTATGCACTGTGCGTGCACACTGCACACACACACACACACACACACACACACACACACACACACACACACACACACACACACACACACACACACACACACACACACACACACACACACACACACACACAGCATGCACCAGACAGCACTCTACGGAACACACACAAACACACAGAAATCCGGCACTTGAATTTTGCATGCCGGCACATGCACGCACGTACACTTGCACGGACGGAAGGACGGACGGACGGACGCACACGTGCGCAAACCATCCAATGTCCTGAGCTGCATGACTTGTCTTTTGTTCAGCTCACTTGGCAAGAACAGCCTTTTCTCTCAGAGAATTTACTGTCTAGTGTGTGTCTGTGCACTAATACTCAATGTTTTCAGTGTGTGTGTGTGTGTGTGTGTGTGTGTGTGTGTGTGTGTGTGTGTGTGTGTGTGTGTGTGTACACTTGTGCACGCGGGCCTGAGTATGTGTGCGTGTGTGTGTGTGTGTGTGTGTGTGTGTGTGTGTGTGTGTGTTTGTTTGAGGCAAGCCTGTGCAGCGTGGTGGGCGAGTGTTGTTTGTTTTCAGAGTGCTCATTCATAGTGGAAGAACCTGCCTCATTGGACAAATATGTACGCTTCATTTTCTCACACACACACACACACACACACACACACACACACACACACACACACACACACACACACACACACACACACACACACACACACACACACACACACACACACACACACACACACCTCATCGGGGCGATGCGGAGGATTTGAATCGCTTACGTTAATATTTGGGGCATTTATAAACGCACTAATCAGAGGCGAGTTGAAGTGTTCATTCCTGCTGTAACACCGCTGCAGTGTGTTAGCTGTGGTAGTTCACAGATCCACCTAAAGTCGAGACCGAAGGGAGGCGAGACTGAATCGAGACTGAGACCTGTTTTCCGCCACTCTGGCCAGTCGGAGGTGAGATGCCTGCACGCCTTATGTTGCGTGAACAACTTTTGTAAGGAAGTAGCAGGGCCATTGTGTAGAGACACTAACATGTGATGTACCGGTGATATCCCTGGTCGGAAGGCATATATTTGACACGATATCTACAGTATAGCTGCCGGATCCATATGGTTCGGATCAGTAAAATTGGACCCGTAAAGACCTCTACACAAGGGTGCATGGGTAATGGTCTCAGTTGAAGAGTAGCCACTCCATGCTCTACAACAGGTTGTTTCGAGGAACTGATCTGATTGGTTGAAACATGCCACATGCACTTACTCAAACCAGCACTCAGTAACGCCAAATCAAAATGTTTTCAGCTGGATTTTTCGCTCGGAGCACAACAGACACGTTGGCTATAGTTTCTTAAGACGTTTGTGATTGTGGCGACAACAACTGTCAATGAAAAAACATATTTTTTCGGCAATCCTCTTATTTCTAAGGGTAACTTTTGTAGAACTGCAATATTGCACTCGAGCAGGTGAGTTCTGAAGGCATCGCACAAGTGCATAAAATGCAGTTAAAGCCCAACCTCTTGTGTAATATTGCTGAACAGTTTTCGTGCCTTTGCAGTAGAGCTACGTCACGCTTATCATTATCAAATAATAGTTATGACCGATGCCACTTAGGTTGATCTACGTCACGCTATGTTGCTCACCGTCGCCGGTTTGATACGATCCCAATGATAACGGCAGCGAGCAGCGATCGCATACTCCCATCAGAACGGACCAAAATGAGGGACGGACCAACCCGGAACCGGAAGTGTGTCACCAACTAACTTGTCCGACGGGAAACATGGACCGAAATATGACTTTTAGATGAAAATCGCTGGCACTAGCTACCTCAAAAAATATGGAAAAGTGCTGGCACTGAGAGTGTTCTAGTACAGTCCAATTATATATTAACATATGATGTTCAGAGACAAAGAGAGATGGCCAGGGTAGGAGCAGGCAGACAGGCTGACAGTCAGACAGAGAGACAGACAGACAGAGTAACAACAGCAGCAGGAACAGGGCACGGGAGGAGAGAGGGATGGGAGGAGGAGGAGAGCGGAAATGAAAGCAGAGAATGCGGAGGGAACAAGACGTTACAGAAATATTGAGAGAAATAACATTACAACAGGTGCTTATGTAGGTCACCGTGTGTGTGCATGCGGCCGGTTCCGTGCGTGCATGCGTGCGCGGCAGGGCGGCTCATTATGCTACAAAAACACTGTGGAACTCGCTGAGTCAAGCCCAATGCTAACATCCATGTCTATCTGTCTGTCTGGATCTGTCCGTCCGTATGCCAAACTCTAATCGAGCGTCTGCCAATCAAAGCAGCAGATATGGACAGGTGGGCGTGGCAGAAGGGCAGACCACCCAATGGAAGGGTCACAGGGGTGAAGAGGCTCTCGTGTACACTTTTACCTCACGCTCACAAGTCACAGGCCTGTTTTTCAAGCATGTTTTACTTTTGTTATATTTGCATTATTTAGATTATTATTACAAAACATACACTTTCTTACCTTTATCATAGTTACGGCACGTCCCCATCAAAGAGGTCCAGATTTAAATTTGTACACTTATTGGCTGTTTTCTCTACCATAATATCCCACTTGGGATATTATTTATGATCTAAATAATATCTCAAGCGGCAGACTTTGCTAGTTATTTGATGGAAATAAGTGAATTAGTACAACAACACAATGCTCCAATCAAGTCCGACTCAATTCACTTCATTTAGGCTTATGGTAGTTAAAACAGCCAGTAAAAATGACACCTGGGCATCCTTGGGCTGGATTTAACAACTACAAATAAAGGTAAGTACATTTTGGTGCATATTCCTGTTTCGGTAATTCAATGTCTGATGTCAATGTCAATTCTGTATGACTTTGGTTAGCCTACCCACTCTTTCTCAAGTAGCTTAGGATTGAAGAATTCTGAATGCAGGTCTATTTCTAATACAAGTACTTTCTTCCACAACTTGTGTGACAGACAGGTAAGCTAATAAGAGCCAAAGGTCAGAATGCGCCCGGAGGCCAGTTAGCACCTACTAGATGCTTCACCCTTGAGTTATGATGCCTGGATGTGTGCTGTGTTCATGGTGTACCAGGAAAGGGCCACTTCATTCGACACATTTTTTGCGAAAGAGAAAAGAAAAATATGTTATGTTCATGGAATTTAGAAGATTTAGAACACTTTCTTGGGGGGGTCTTTATGTGTGTAATATGAGGTTTAATCTGGTTAATCAAGCAATCTAGTGCAACAGTCCTGAACATAAGGACTCCAAATCCCTTAAACAGTATTACCCAAACAGCAATCCAAGTCTACAGGTGGTAGCTGGTGTGGAGGAGGGTGAGCAGCAGTAGCAGTGTGAAGAGCAGCAAGCAAGCAAGCAGGAAGAACAAACTTGCAGTTTAAATAGCCTGTGTGACAGTGTGATTGGATGAAGTGAGTCATGTGATTGTGATGCTGAGACGACCCTTTAAAGGGCCGGCAACATCTTCAAAGAGGTTGCCTTACTGAAGACTTGCTCTGTCTGTGACAAGTGCACCTCTCAGATCACAGGAAAGTAAAGCTTCTAAATGTGATATTTTTGGGGGGGAAAAAAGGTGTACAAGTAAAAGTCTGCAATGCAAAATGTACTTGAGTACACAAGTAAAAAAAAATCAGTATCAAAATGTACTGAAAGTACCCTGTACTGGAGGGGACAGGAACTGGTTGGGAAAACATGTTCCTGCCAACGTGTTCCATTTCAAGTTTTCAAATGTATACACATTTTTTTGAAACTAGCTGTTCTACAAGCTCACAATGGATCACAATGCGATGCATTTTGAGCTTGTAGATTGGGTATTTTCATGGCCGAAATGTATACAGATATAGTTCTGAAGTGGTTATTTCAATATACTGTACCACTGAGATGTATGGACTAGAAGAGTAGAAGTAGACCTGTTGGAAATTAAAGATACTCAAGAAGGCTAGAGTCCTTCAGTAAATGCACTATACGTTGCTCCTACATTGATGCTGCAGCTGTTTCCCTGCAGACAGACACTTGCTTCGTCCTGCAGACGGTCCAGAACTTTGTTGATGTCAACAAATCAAAACAAAACATTTCTCGGGCTCAGGGTAGGCGGTGCTAATGTGAGAGGGGGACCGGGTTGTGTGGGATGAGGCAACGTTTTAGCCAATCACAGCACAGAAGTCTCCAGCAGTTTTATAATGAGCCAATAGAGTGGAGGTAAGGTGGTAGTAGATTCTGTTTTTAAACAAATCTGTTTAACCGAAAGCTAGGGGCTGAGGTGGAATTGCCGATCCGCAAGCTGACACCTGCTAAACTCATCTTGTATAAAACAGGCTTCGATTAGTTTATAATGTTGTAATGTAATGCAATCTAGATCATGCACTAAGTATCCCCCCAAAATACCCCAGATTGTACAAATTATTTAAGCAGATTCTTGGCGCTTGCCGTTTGTGTGTGTGTGTGTGTGTGTGTGTGTGTGTGTGTGTGTGTGTGTGTGTGTGTGTGTGTGTGTGTGAGGGCTGGGATCGCAGAGCTTTCTACAATCTGTCCAGAATACAGACCAGACGAAATATACCATGTGTGAAATATCGCTGTGTGTGCCAAAACAAACAGAGGAACTCACCACGGAAGGCTGGGAAAATGCACACGGTTACTGTACGACCACACACACACACGCACACACGCAAGCACACACGCACATATTACTAACCTTGTGAGGACATCGACATTTTAAGACTGACGACACAATCCCCCTCCACACACAGAAAACATGTGCCACTTTAACCAGAAGGCAATCTGAGAATTTGTACAGTAAATCTTCAAATTGCAGAGTGAAGCGTTGTGAACTTCAAGTGTCTCACACACAACTCACAGCCACTATACTGTATAGCTGGCCTCTGAGTGTCTAAACCCCAACCTTGATCGTTTCCGGCGAGCACGCACAAGTGCACACACCAACGCACGTGGACGCAATCGTGCAGACAGACTATCTGTCTTTCTGCACTCTGAGCCGTATGGATCGGGCTCCATCGTATCCTGCTACATCCTGGACTCTCGAACTTAGACACTGAAGTCACAAGCTATGGATCGTGTAGGGGCGCTGATGGATTGTCACATGCATACCACACACACCGCATACGCGCGTCACACGAAAAATGTACAGTTGGGCGCTCTCCTGGTATCGGGCCAGAGATCTCATTACTCATTGGACTTTCTGCAATATACATTTCAGCTGGTCCAGGAGTTTCCCCTTCTCTTTTTCTGCCCATTCTGCCATGCAGCCATGTGGGTTTACAAATTGCCTATATGGGCCCGGAAACTGTAGGCTTTTTATTGTCATAGAAATTTAGATAAAAAAGCGACCTGTATATCGCTGACCAATAACAGCGCAGAGGGGCGTGGCTCAAGCTTTGAATAAAAAGCGTTTCTAAAGCGAGATCAGACTTATTAGTGTGAGGTAGTGATGATGGAACATTAAGCCCATACCTCCCATACCTCCCAGTGTTGGTGGGGGAAAATGGAAGGCAGGACTTTTCCGCCTCATCCGCCTCATCTGCCGGGAACTTTAGTAATTTTATTTTGAAAAAAAAGTGCACAAAAAGTGTTAATTGTAATCCTGACTCCAAGCCATAAAGCAACCATGTATTTACTGTACCTCTCCCAAGCATAGCCACATAGAACTGCGTGCACACGTGCACACACACCCACACACATGCACACACGCCACACACAGGGGACGACCACAAAGCTAGGGAGGGGAGCGCCTTGCGACTGAGCCGCCAAGCCAACATATACACATGCACACGTGTTCCTACATCCACAGCACATGTGAGAATGATTGTGATTGTGTTACTTTTCTCTCGCTCCTGTATGCGTGTGCGCGGGTGTGTGTGTTTGTGCACATTTGTGCGTATGTGTGGGAGGGGATGCCATGGGAGGCTCTGCCAGTAATCTAGCCCTATAGTGCAGCATTTCTCAAAGTGGAATTGCAAAATATTCCTTTGTTTTGCGTCTGCACGGCTAAATGTCACAAAATGAAGGCTCATCACATAATAATAATGGTCTTTCATATGAAAAAGGTTGAAAAATGCTGCCCTAAAGCATTGTGGGGGAAAAGAGTTGAGAAACACTGTGCCTAAAGCATTGGGAAAATAAATGACTGATTTGTTGGAATCTGTATCAAAGTGTGATGGTGTGTTCTCATGCCATTCATTGACAATGCGAGCCAGGCAGCCAGGCAGCCAGCAACATGAAGCGACGAAGCAAATCCCACATTTGTAGCTGCTGCAAAAAGATTCAAAGCTACAAATTAAAGCTGAGCTGGGTTCATAACAGGAAAAAGGGGTCTGAAAGAAAAATCATTAACATGGTGAAATACATCTTGATGATGTCATCAGATGTATTTCACCATGTTAATGATTTTTTCAGACCTCCACTTTTAGGAAATACAGAATTGGGGGAACTTTTTTTTTTAATCATGTCCACACAACATCTCTAAGGTACATTAATGACATATTAAAATGTAGAAAATGGGTGGAGTTCCCCTTTAACCACTGAAGGACTTTAACAGTTGGAGCAACAGAGTTGTTGCTGTGTCGGGTCGGGGTCCCTCTCACCCCAGTGACAGCGTGTGCATGCATGCGCGCGTATGTGTGTCCGTTCCAGCGCAGTGATGAACTTCCCTGTCTCGTATAGTACAACCATTGTCCTGTCGTTCCAGTTAATGATGGCGTAACCCACACGCGCACGCACACACGCACACACACACCTTCAATATGCCCGTTGTTGTGGTCGAGGGTGCTGGCATGTGTAGAGCCGGGTAACAATGCAGCCTGCCACCCGGGTGACCCTAGGACACAAAACCCACCCATCCATCCATCCATCCATCCATACAATTTCAAGTATTTACAATTTCCACTACTTCCACATCTGCTCCATCACTTCTCAGATACCACTGTTGCACTACATCTCACTACATTCAATTGGCTACAGCTCTCAGTAGATCTGTATTATGATTACAAAACATGTGCATTTTTTGGCCAATTTGACAGTAGCCAACCCGACACATTGTGAGCTTGTAGTTCTGCTATTTCAAAAACGTGTCCATACACTAGAAAACTTTAGTGTAAAATGTTACATTCTGGATAATGAGTAGTTTTACTGTTGCACTTTATTTCGATGCCAATCCTTTTGTACTTTTACTGAGTACCTTTTGAATTCTGGTCTTTCGCTTAGCAAGTATTTCCACGTTGCAGTATTGCTACTTTTACTGTTTTACATAAAACATGCAAGTACTTTTTCCTCCACTGCGCGCATGGCCGGTGTGTGCATGCGTGTGTGTGTGCGTGTGTGTGTGTGTGTGTGTGTGTGTGTGTGTGTGTGTGTGTGTGTGTGTGTGTGTGTGTGTGTGCGTGCGTGCGTGCGTGACAAATGGGCCCAGACGCTCTGTGATTTACAGGGTTGTCAATTTGAGAACCAGTGGCTTATAGCGAACAGGCCCGGGGCTATGTTTAGAGTTGGTGTTTCCCTTTTGCTCTTCTCTCACAAAACCCCACCCCACGGGTGTCAATCATATCCCCAGCGCTTAGGCCCTCCAGGTGCACAATTAGTGCGCTGACATTCCTTCAATCAAAACGTCCGTGGCGATCCCCAAAGAAAGAAAAACGCGCCGCGAGGCGAGAGCCGCGGCTAGGAATGAGCTAAGAGGATTATCGGTCTCCTGAATGATGTTGGCTCGGCTTGCGGCCGAGCGCTGCGGCGCGGGAAATCCTCGGGGGTTAATCCAACACCGTGCGCGTATACAGCTGGAACCCAATGGGATCCCGCTTGGTTGCAATTGTACGATCATCAAGATCGCCACATGGACAGAACACGGACTCTCCTGTCTCTCTCTCTAGCACTTTTGACCCCAAAAAAAGATTCAGATATTTGCACCATAGTTTCACCATTTTCCAAAAATATTAGATCTACGAGCTCAGATCTATGAGCTTGTAGATCTGATCTTTTTCAATAGCTAAAGTAATGGCAATAATGCTAAGTAATGCAAACTACTTAGCGTTGTTAACTAATGCTAAGCATTGTTAACAATGCTAAGTAATGGCAATAATGCTAATTAATGCTAATTAATGCTAAGTAAAGCTAATGCTAAGTATTGTTAATGCTAGGTAATGCTAATAATGCCAATAACGTTTAGAACACCAAAAGGTGTGCACGCCCAAAGTGGATCGAGTGTGATCAACAGGGAGGGGGCTGTGGCCCAGGAGGCAGAGCAGGCTGACCAACAATGATCTGCGGGTCGTCGGTTCGAATACCAGCTCCTCCTGTCCACGTGCCAAAGTGTCCTTGGGCAAGGCACCTTGCCGCCATTGGTATGCGAGTGTGGGAAGCGAGGACGCTGGGGTTTACTGTTCGTAATTCAACCTTAGACATATCACATTCTAGGATAAAGCAGGATTACATTTTGCATGTTTTGCCTTCTGTGGGTTAGTGACTAGTACCCCCGATTCTGACCTGTGTTTTTATTATGAGGTTTCCCACAAGTTGAATTTCAATTTTCTAGTACATGTTATTTGATCCCATTGGATGGTGTTTCTAAACACATTAGGCGCAAATAACACGCTCCTTCCACACGCCACATCCAACCAGGGAAACCACCCCCTGTTAGGTGAAAAGAAGGCCGCTTGGACTCCTCATGCATTGAAGGAAGTATGACGCCAGTCCGTGTATATAGAACCCATGATCACATTAGGAATGGGTGTTCTGAGCGTGCAGATCTGTCTGACATACGGTATCACTGGGCCAATGCACCTAAACCTAACCATGGGACCGATGCCTAACCCTAACCCCCACCCTAACCCCGAACCCCCCAGGGGGGGAAGCCTCAACCTATATGATATGTCAGACAAAGTTCAATCAAAGAGACAGATCTCTCGCTTAAGTTAAACCTTCACCTCATTTGAACCTAAGGGTCACGACCTTAACAACCACTGAACACATTAATCTGACATCAGTCTGTCTTGACATGACAGGCAGGTGTGGGAAAAAGGATTGTTTTACTAGAGCAGGGGTCGAGAGCCATGAACGTCACATATTTTTAAATGAAATTCTGTGAGAGCCATACATTTTTAACACCTAAAATACAAGTAAATTTGTGCATTTTATGCAATTTCGACATTTTAAAAGTACAATAAGAGTTGTTATTATTAATAGCATTGTTATGCTGTTGCCAATCAATAATGAGTATTTGTTTTTTTTAATCAATAGGCATCACACTATTGATGAAAATGGTTGAAAACCAATGCTATATAATATAAGCAACGAAATATGGTGGAAAAGTAATTGTATTTTCTAGACACTACAGTATGTGATTTATTTACACTGACATAACATGTCAATGAAGTTACAACTTTTTCATACATAAAAATCTTTTTTCCCTCAAGCTTTTTGGGGGGTGCATCAGGGGGATCAAGTGTCCCCCCGGAAGCCTACTAAAATCGCCAATGCCACAGGAAATTCCAGCGAGCCGTATGACCCAGCCAAAAAAACGTGTCACGCCGCCCATGCATGCAATCCAGAACGCCATCCTCCTCCGCCTGTCATGGGGGACAGGCGGCGTGTGGGACCTCTGCCAGTGGCAGGCATGAGGGCAGGTCCCGTCACGCCCAGGCGTGCAGGTGGTGCTGCAAAAAAAAAAAAGGATCACCGGTGGCATGGGCCGGCTGGCACACCGAGGCGCGGAGCGCTCCGGCCTCGTGCCAACATGTCAACCTCAGGCATGCCTCGCGCTGAGCGCCGCTGCTGCTGCCAAGGCAGCGGGCAGCCGGCGCCAGCAGGACTCGAGGTTATTACGCGCAGCGCAACTGGCTGCGGCACCGGTGACGGCAGAAATCTCCGATTGTTTACGCAGAGACGAGTGATATTTATTTTAAATGGGTATTAGATCGCTCCGTGTTGTGACAGTGTTTAGTCAAGGTTGTTAAGTAGAGTCACGACCCGCGCCTGAGAATACAGAGTACAGTTTCATCCCCATGATTTTGTACCCCATTTTCTTTCACCCAGTGCCAATTACCTAATGTGATCCTGGTCTTTACACACCCTCCGCCAACGTGGGGAGGCAGCGGACTGGCCTTGTGCTTCCTTCAATGCATGAGGAGTCCAACCTGCCTTCTTTTCACCTGACATTCCAGGTTGGATGTGGTGCGTGGAAGGACCACGTTATTCAAAGCCGTTCCTGTCCACTCCATCAGGCGCCCCCCTGGCTGACTGGATGTTTTTGTGAGGGGTATAGCCTATAGGGGACATGGGGAGAACATGCAAACTCCACATAGAAAGCATCCTCCACCATTTTCCCTTTGGTACCTCTTTATACCCACTGAAAGCCTAAACAACCACTCTGACTCAGATCCCTCGTTTTCATCCTCTCTCAGGATGCTCTACCAAGCCATTTCAGCTGCAGTACCACTAATGTCCACACCTGGGGGGCGCACCCTCACCCCCCTGTCCTCCTCACCACATATCCTCGCTCACCTCAGTCTCGGTGGGAAGGGGGCACCGAACCACCGTGGGAGGAGGTGGGGACATTTGCCCCATCACATGAGGAAAAAATCTGAGGCTGGACCATTCAGACACCAGTCCATTCAGAAAATCACAGATTTCTCAAAGGGGCGTAAAGATACACTGGGGAGGCCAAAAACACCAACTATGCAAATATCAAATTCATGCTTTAAGTAGCTAAGTTCTTGAAGCGCAGTACTTGAGTAAATGTACGCGGCTACTCTTCAGCGGTGTACGGGCGCCAGCGGGGTTGTAGGAATTCGACAGGGGCCCTTTGGCGCGGGGCCCAGCTCCTACAAGACCTTGCATGAGCCTGAACACGACCGCAGGGGCCGGGCCAGAATAATCCAAGCCCGTCAGAGAGCACCAGAGAAGAGAAAAACCACAGAGCAGAAGAGACATAAGAGAGAAAGGAAAAATGTCTCTGAGAGATTTAATGCTGCCGACCCTGAGGCTATGGAACAGAGAGAGAGAGAGAGAGAGAGAGAGAGAGAGAGACAGAGAGACAATATCACAAAGGAAGGAGTTTGGTGTCAGAACTTTACCTGAATAAAAGTAAAGAAAAAGAAATATCATAATGGCATCCAAATATACCAAAGGTACAGTATATATACAATTTAAATGTATAGAGATATTATACATGTATACACACATTTTGTGCAAGCAACGATATACAGTATACTCTTCTTAAGAAATGTACTCAATAGTACACTGTGACAACAGAGACAGACAGACAGACAGACAGACAGACAGACAGACAGACAGACAGACAGACAGACAGACAGGCAGACAGAAAAACAGAAGATGTATGAGTGTGCGTGTGTGGGTGCATGCGTACACGCGTTCCTGAGTGCGTGCGTGCGTGTGGTCTGGGTAAACATATAGATTTTCACGTGTTTGTTTTTCTGACAGCTCCATGACAGTCAACTGGAAAAATGACTGAGAAACTATGTGCGCCGACAGACAGACAGACAGACAGACAGACAGACAGACAGACAGACAGACAGACAGACAGACGTGCAGATTGCCATTCCAAATTTCTGGGCGTCTTCGCAGAGGGAAAACCAGCAGATCCACGTTAAGTGCACGACATCCTGAACGCGATGCATATGAGCTTGCGGATGGCTTGGGGTGTTTAGGACTATTTCGCATAGAGCGAAAACATAAAAAGATACCCCGAGGGCAGTGTTGGTCTATATTACTTAGGAAAGTAACTTCTTTACTTTACTCATTACCCCTTAGACAAAGTAATATTATTACTTTACTTATTACTGGAATTGAAGAGTAATATATTACATATTACGTTATTACTTTCCCAAATTCTCAACACCGCCAGATTATGTACAACATAATCTGTTTAGCGAGCTCTTTTTTAGAACTGAATCCAATTTATTGGAATAATAATAGTCTCCAATCTCACAAACTGTACCTGAAAACAAAGCCAACAAAATCTGTCTCTTTGACTTTTTAAACTTCACAATTGTTTTCAAAGACAGTTGAGGTCTTGTATTTTAAAATAAAATACAAAATAAAGCAGTAAGCAATTTGTAGTTTACATAGCTGTGCGCAGGATGCAGCGTGTGGACTAGATCTACAATCTACTGCACATCTCTGTTGTTACAGTACCTGTCGATAGCTTGTAAATCTGTTCTATTTTTGCATGCAACAACAAGCTCATTTTAAAAAAGTAACTTGGCGTTACTTGCAAAGTAATGCGTTACTTATTACCCATTTTTGCAGAGTAATCTCGTTACTTTACTTTTTGGAGCAAAAGTAATAATATTACAGTAATATGTAATCTAAAATTAGTTACTGCCCAACACTGCCCGAGGGTCTCCTCTCAAACTCAGGGTGTTAAGTGAAGTGATGAAAAAGTAGCAATAAGTGAGGAGGGTAATTGATGGGTCGGCAGCCATTATGGAGAAAATAAACTCTGACAGGGAGCGAAAATACATATATATTTATATAACGCCGACCCTTCAATTGTCACATTATTACATGGCTACTTAACAAAGTGATTGAGAACTTCCTCGCTTAAAGGAGCAGTACTTTGGAAAAAACGCTGATAACAAGATGTGCATGTGCACACACTCTACAGTGGAGAGAAGGGCAACAAGCCAGCAGCAACAAGGTCCACCCTCACACGATCCTGATTGGAGGAAGGCTCCTCTCCTCCTGATTGGAAGAAGGCTTTGCCTCCCAAAGCTCAAACTCAAAGTAGGGTCACTGGGGACAGGGAGGAACTCCATATATGGTCAGCACACTCTATAGTAGGAAGGATTATACAAAAAAGGGGGGAAAAAAACTCTGAATTCAGTGAAATCACTGAATAGACCTTATATTATATACAAATATTATGCCGGTCGTACACCCAACACGGCGCAGTTGGCTCTGAAAAACAAAGGAATGTTCAACTGCAGGATCAATTTCCAGTGACTGCATCGTCTTATTTCTCGCTTCAAAGTGTTTTCCAAAAACATTCGTGAGAGCAACGCTCTCGGCGTAAAAGGACATGCTGTGTTTGTTTACACGGCTGTTATCTTGGATACGGCATGACATCCAATCAGCGCAGCCAGCAGGTGCTGTGATCGGCTTTGATAAGACAGCAGTCTGTTTGTTATAGAACTGATCAGCAGGTTGTATGGAAATGACACAGCTGAAATTCACCTACGGAGCCAATCAGAATCAAGCTTTTAACCGAGCCATGCAATCCAAGGACGTAGCAATTCTCGCCCATATCAAACAAAAGTATGGGTATAACGATACATTTTAACACTTAGATTACAAAAACCTGCATTTCCCGAGTATTTACCAATGGATCGATACGATACATAGTCGATGTTGCCTTCTCCACACGGATTTGTTGGTTGGTTTTCGGCTAAAAAGTTGCCTGTAATACGGTTAACTTCGACTTTCCAATGCACTTTGTGTACGATCGCTACAAGTCCTGCATTAAAATAAATGTGTGTAGGGTCGAATTTGGCATTGATTACAACAACAGTAACATTTTAAAACAAGTACTCAAGTTAAATAAAAGCACGTCAGAAAGTACTTGGGCGTATTTTAACCCCGTCCTCCTTCTACCCTGAGAGGAGGAAGTCACAAACACGCTCGCCAGTGATCGCACACGTGTGTGTAACATACTTGTGAGCACATGAACATTTTTACGAGTACAAATAGCATTCTCACCATTTTTGGACAGTTTTTAACCGTAAGCCTATAGAAGTATATATCGTACAGGCGCGTATTTTACGCCGGTGCCGCCGGTGCGGTGCACCAGGGCCCAGGCCCCTTGGGGGCCTACTGAGACGGAAGGGGGGAAAAGAAAAGAAAGGCCGCTGACAGCGGGCCCTGCGACTGTTATGGACCTGTGGCCTGGTCGTTAGGGGGTTAAACCTGAGAGTGGCCGGGCCTAGCAGTGGGAGGGGTAATGATATTGTCCAATCAAATTGGTACCTGTGAACTGTCACTCACGTGTGAATGTGTTCTGATGTCAGTTCCTCTTAAAACAAATCAAAAAAAAAAAAAAAAGTGTCAACTACAAAAAAAAAAAGCGCGAGTGGGTTGAATTGAAGCATCGGCGTAGCATAGTGTCATGTTCAAGAAAAGTCATGAAAGTGGTTCCAAAGGCGAATGGAAAGAGAGCAGTCGGCAGCGGGAAGCGTAAATGAAGCTAAAATGACCAAATTGGACAAGTTTGTATCAGTATCGGCTCTCCTGCTGCACCTGCAGCCCCACCGCACCGGGCACTAGCAGCTACCCCAGATCCTGCCTCACAGAGCGGCGACACGCTGGACTCGAGTTGCCAACGAGTTCAGCAACACAACCGCCCTGTGACAGTTCTCCACGCGGCCACGCACGGACACAGTGTCGGTGAAAATGAATGTCCCCGCGCGCGGCGGCCGCGTTGCAGATAATGAACCCCGAATCCCCAGCACAGATCGAGGATTATACGACATGACACCGCATACCGATAAGACAAAAAGCTTTATAATAGCAACTAGTCCGTAGGCCTGCCGGACCGTTTCTCAGAGACAACAAAAAAGTCTTTCTCAGAAAAATACATCTCCACTACCCGTAAAATGACCTTCTAATGAGTGAGTACACAGTCACATTCATTAATGCGGTCAGTTTGCTGTCTTTGTAAATCATGTAATGTGCTGTGTTCTTGATGCTTGTTGCTTATACTGTGGAAGTGCATACCAGCTTTGTTGGCGTTGGATATAATGTGAATGTGTGAGTGTAATAGTTTGGGGACATCATGTTTGAGCCCAGGTCAGTGCAGGCTGTTGGATATTAGTAATGGTGGAGGATAGAGATAGAGCTTGGCATCTGTCCATGTTGTTATGGTTCTGAAAATGCTGCGTGCGTGTGTGTGTGTGTGTGTGTGTGTGTGTGTGTGTGTGTGTGTGTGTGTGTGTGTGTGTGTGTGTGTGTGTGTGTGTGTGTGTGTGTTTCATGGCCATTTGCCAATAAAGATCAATGAAAATGAATGGAATAATTGTGTAGCCAGGCACGTTTGTTAGTCTACTGTATACAGTATAGCTGTAGTGTGTGTTTGTGCGCGCACATGCGTAAGAGTTGCTCGTTTATGGCAATGATAGGGGCCTACAAAATATTCTTGCACCAGGGCCCATCCTCAGCTCGTTTCGCCAGTGATATGGTATATATATATATATATCGTAGACGATATATAGGCTTATCTTTGTTTCAGAACCAGGAAAACTGACCTCACTTCTTCTACTATTTGGTCCTCACAAGTATAGTAGTACAACATGCATGCATGCACGCGCACACACACACACACACACACACACACACACACACACACACACACACACACACACACACACACACACACACACACACTCACAGGGGTGGACGGGTGCGGACGGGGCAATATAACATCACACACGCAACTCAAAACTTCTTGTGGTCGTCCAGAGACTGGGTTGGGGGAGAGGGGGGGGTAGTAGAGGCGAGGGGGAGGGGGCGAGTCGAGGGGGGTGGGGATGGGCGGGGGTTGGTATGGGAGTCCCAGAGACTGAAGAGTGTGCCTAGGAAAACAGCCGGTGCAGGAAATACAGCAGGTTTTTTTTTCATGACTGTTACACACGCACACGCACACGCACACACACACACACACACACACACACACACACACACACACACACACACACACACACACACACACACACACACACACACACAGAAGGATACAGAGAGAGAGAGAGAGAGAGAGAGAGAGTTACTCATAGTAAACACTAGTGAGCCACGCTGCCTCCTGCTCACTCGCACCATCAAAATAAAAACACCATGATGTCATCTCCCGGCCTTGGCACTGCTTCGCTCCGCGCAGGGTTGCCACATCTCACCACGCAAAAAAGCAGCTCAGGTCATATGCTACAGGCTTATGTTACTTACTTACTAGCTACTTAGTTAGTTGTTACTTAGATTACAATATTTAATTCAAACTACAAGCCACATTGGCCCACTGCAATTGTCTCTAACCAGAGACCACTGCAACTGCAAGCGCACAATATGATGTGATCTTGAGTGAGCCATTTTGGCTGTGCTTCTGACCTTGCGGAATCCCGCCCCTGATAACTGACACAAAGAAATGTATAAAACACACACAGAAGCACACGCACACGCACACAGACACACAAGAATCTAACAAAAACTCATCAAAACCATAAGCTGAAATTGGAGAATACATTAACCTCAGTAACCTCGGGTATGGAGACAAGCCCAACACGTGGCTTATAATAAGCCGACCTGGCAGCGCTGGCGCTGGAGGTGCAGCTGTGCTCGTCCGGCACAGACAGGACAGGTGGGGGCTTAAAATACTGCCCGGCTGGGGTGGGCTTCAACACTGCAGGGCCAGAGGTGATCTTCCGGTCAGCAGCAACGCGCTATAATGCTCTGTTTTTATTACCCGCTATCGCCGGAATTACGTAATGACAGATCCATTCATAAAATGACTTTCGGGATGGAGATGGACTTGCTTTTGATGGGAAACAAAACTGCACAGCAGACTGAGCAGAGTGGGTTAATTGCACACTTAACTGGTCCTGTAGCTCTGAGAGTATTCAGTAATAGAGGCTACATCCTCGAGAGTTAAACTACCAGAGCAGAGTTTCTTAGAGTGTGCAAACGGAAATGGAGCTTTCGCCTGCACTGTACACTCTCGGCGTAACAGATCTGCAATGGTGGTTTCCTATACAGCTGTGGAGCTGCTTGAAGTCCCTCAAGGGGAACCACCTGTTTATTATAAAGGAGAGAAGGCAAGTTTTTTTTGTCTAAATAAAGGCGAGGGTTTTGGTCTACATAATCAGAGGAGGCAGAATTTTTTGATCTACCTAAGTATAGGAGGCGGTGGCTATATACGTATATAAGGAGAGTGGGCGGAGTTAGTTGGTCTATGTGAGGTCTATAGACCCGCGCAGTGATGTCACCGCCCCGGTTCCGGAAGTGTTTTCCCCATTCACTTTTCTCATAGACCTTTCGAAAAGAATTCATATAAAGACGATTTCGTTGCGGACAAAGCCAACTCGGGTCCTGACAAATCCTATGACACACACAATATCACCATATAATATCTAGTCTATGAGAAAAACGAATGGGGAAAACATTTCTGGACCAGGGCGGTGACGTGACTGCGCAGGTCTACAAGGAGAGGAGGTGGGGCTTGGGTTCCATATAAGGAGAGGAGGCGGGGCTTGGGTTCTAAATTAGGAGAGGAGGCGGGGCTTGGGTTCTAAATTAGGAGAGGAGGCGGGGCTTGGGTTCTATATTAGGAGAGGAGGCGGGGCTTGGGTTCTATATTAGGAGAGGAGGCGGGGCTTGGGTTCTAAATTAGGAGAGGAGGCGGGGCTTGGGTTCTAAATTAGGAGAGGAGGCGGGGCTTGGGTTCTAAATTAGGAGAGGAGGCGGGGCTTGGGTTCTAAATTAGGAGAGGAGGCGGGGCTTGTTTACCTGCCTGGTGAAGAGGATGGCAGCGTCGTGGTGGTGCGGGTGCTGGTCATCCAGCGGGTTCTGCTGGTTCTGCCACTTGCAGAAGCTCTTGAGCGTGGCCGCCGCATTCTTGGACACCTCCAGCGCCGTGTCCTTGTCCGTCACCGTGGTGACGCGCACCACCGACAGCCGCACGGGGTTCTCGATGCTGGCGTGGCCGTAGAGGCGCGAGGCGATGCTGGCCAGCGTCAGCAGGTAGTGGTTCAGGTCCTTGCCGTACTTCTTCATCATGGAGTCGTCGGCCACCAGCAGCAGCTCCACGTGCCGGGCGCGCGACACCGACCTCCGGTTGCGGCCTGCCGCGGCGACAGCTTCCGGAATGGCGCCGGTGGCGAACCGGCTCCACCACTTCCTCCCGGCACGCTCCTCGAGCCTCTCACTCGTTCCCTCCTTCTTCTTCTTCTTCTTACCGCGTTTATTCCTCCGCCGTCGGCCGCCGCGCTCGCGGGTCCCGCAGCTCTCGCGCACCGCCGGCACGGCCTCAAAGCTGAAGCTCTGCCGCGTGTAGGCGTGGAGCGCCTGCTCCGCCTCCTTGTCCTGCAGCGTCCGGTGGTGGTGGTGGTGGTGCGACGCATCGCCATGGCGCCCCCTGGCGGTGGCGGCAGCAGCGGCGCGCACCACTGGCGTGATGGTGTAGCGCGAGTTCTCCACAGCAAAGAAGCCCTCCAGCCCGCCGCCGCACAGGTCGAACACGGCCAGCGACTCGGGCTTGGAGTCCACGGTGCCGCGGTACACGCACGTCGCCGAGATCGGGTGCACAAGGTTATCGGAAGCCGGTTTGAAAAAGTCAACAGACTTGGGAAAGCCGCCGGTGCCGTCGTCGTCCCGCTCCATGTCCAGCTGGAAGCGCGCGCCATCCAGGTACACCAGGTAGCCCGCCCTCCCTCCCCCGTGGTAGATCCGGTCGATCGTCCGCACCAAGCCCTCGGCCGTCCCCCTCTTCTCCTCCTCCTCCGCCGCCACCTGAATTCCCGAGCCGTTCCGAGCAGAGCCGAGCGCCGCCGAGCCGCTCCGAGGAGCCGCCGAACCGGAGGCGACCACAAGCGCCACCACCGGCAGCAGCAACAGCAGCAGCCGGAGCCCCATCGCCACCGGCAGCAGCAGGCGCTGCGCGCCCGGCGCGGAGCTCACCCAGCAGCGGCCGACACTCATTGTTCACCACCGGCTGCTGCTGCTGCCAGGAGGAGGAGGAATGGATGTGATAATCCTCATTTAAAACGCTGCGGGCTGCAGAGCCGTCATTTCAGCAGGATAATCCCCGGTGATCAAAAACAACGCGCATCCTCCTCGTCTGTCCCTTCTCCAAAGCCGCGCGTCCAAGAACGCCCGTGGACAAACAAACCAACCAACGGCGCAAAGAAACAAACGCGAGGACAAAAGCATGAGCTCCAGAACAGGACAGAACACACAGAGAGACACGGAGACAGAGACAGAAAGAGAGAGAGAGAGAGACAGCGCGCAGTGCTGCTGCTCTGTGCGTGTGTGTGCGTGATCGTCTGTCTGACTGAGAGTGTGTGCGAGTGAGTGACTGAGCTGAACTTGGGAGAACAAAACACTGAAGTTTCCTCTTAATAGGACCGCAGAGAGAGAGAGAGGTCCTGCCCCTCTCTCTATCACCACCCTCTCTCTCTCTCTCTCTCTCTCCCCACCTCTCTCTCTCTCTCTCTCTCTCTCTCTCTCTCTCCGTCTCTCTCCCTCTCTGCGTGTGTGTGCACCGAATCAAAGCAAAGTCAAGTGCTGCATGCATGCATCCTCGTCTGCTCAGTCAGGTACCGCTCAGTCACCACATGATTATTATTATATTATCCCTCCACTGGTATTTCCCATTATCAAGGCAAAGGGGGATGCCCCGCGTGTGTCAGGTGCTTACACTTTGGTCAAATCTGACCATATAACTCGAACAAGAGCAATATTATTCTCTCTCTCTCTCTCTCTCTCTCTCTCTCTCTCTCTCTCTCTCTCTCTCTCTCTCTCTCTCTCTCTCTGTGTCTGTGTGTGTGCTTGTGTTTGCATGTAGGACATACACCAGTCACCAGAGAGGATATCATTTTGAAGGGCGACACCCCTGCTATATCCAGCTTTTGGTGTGTGCAAAAACACACAAAAAAACATGAAATTCGGATTTTCCAATGACAATGAATGGACACTTGGACAGACCCACACATTACGTTGACGACAAAGGTGAGGACTCAAATTCTGATTGCCCAGGATTATGCAGTTAATGTACAATGATAACTGCGTGAAGTGAGAGGCTGCTCACTTCACACAGGTGTGATTTTGTCAAAATGAATAACATTGTCAAAACGAATAACATTGGTTTTAGAAACTTAGTGGATAGCCTAAACAACATGTAATGCACTGCTGTTCACTTTATCAAGTTTGAGCCAATAAAAATAAAAAAAAATATATATAGAAACCTTAGGTTTTCGAATATTAACAATGTTGCCTCAGAGATGTGGTAGGCTAGTGTAGAAGTAAAAGTATTGAAAGTTAAAAACATCCTCAAAAGTGCATTCACCGGGTGAAACACGGTTACATGTGTTCACGTTGCCTCTTTGATGCTGAATAATTGAGATTGAGAGTACAGTTCAGACCCCTGCTGAGAGGAATGGATAATTTATAGACTGCACCAGGCCTATACGAACTCTGTGCCCTGTGTTGTGTGTATATGTGTGTGCGTGTGTGGCATTGGTATTGGCATCTAATGTCTACATACCTGTCTGAGAGCTCACGCACCTCTCTCTGAATACATCTGTATCTCACACACACACACACACACACACACACACACACACACACACACACACACACACACACACACACACACACACACACACACACACACACACACACACACACACACAAAATTGTGTTGTGCACAGATCAAGTCACAGCCCACTTGACAAAAGTGGGCTGTGACTTTGTGAGACTTTTGCATATGCAAAAGTCTCACAAATGCAACAGTACAAGTGTGTGTTTTGCGCACGTGTTTGTGTGTATGCGCTGCACAGCCATCTATCATAAACCCCCCAGCTTATGCAACCCTCATTTTTTTGCATTCATGTCTTTGTTATTTTATATTTTTGGGAAACTGTGATGACAGGAACCGGGTGTCAGAAATGCGAGAGCTTGGGAATCGTGGAGTGTTTTCCTTGGACACAAAATGAAAAGAGTTCCATCAACTGCCAGCCAGCACACTCACTGTCTGCTGGTTGAGCTCCTTAATCTCATTCACTGACAGAATTGATCACCGAGTTATTTTCATTCTTATACTATACTCGCTATGAACTCATTTTAGGCGTAATCTTCAGGCTCTGGTCCAGAGCTGCTTCTTTGTTTCCGCCTAGCAGTAGAGCTATGGTAAAATCAGCGTTGGCACTCTGTGCACCTGGACACACGGATAAAATTTACTTTTTGTGACCAAAAAGTTCCTTTTATATGTGTGGTGCGGGGCTCAGAGTGTATCCACTATAAAGGAAAGTCGGCTTTAATTCTAATCACACAAGCCATATTAGTGAGTAATAGGCATGTCCCGATTTTCATTTCCGATCTGATATCAAATTTTCTGAGTTAGCCGATAGCGATATACCAAATACCGATAGCAGAGAATGATATATTGTAACTGAATACGATCTTAAAAGTCCACCAACCACGGGAATAACAGACTCCTCGCTTAATATGCATTTGGGTGACTCCCAAACAAATTCCACATGCCTCAACTTTTGATTTAACTGCCATAGTGTCACCCCTTACCCCTGTGTCAAATCTGGGGTTAGACTGACATATTTGCCAATATGACCCAATAATGACACATAAGGGCCAATGCTGATGCTTTTCCGATACAGGACATCCCTATACGGTAAAATATAGGGGTATCGATTCGCTGCAACGCTGATCCCTATGTGTAAACCCATCGTGAGATATCCACAACAACATATCCACAAAACTCAACCCGGCTTGCCGGGTTGAGTTTGCGAGATAAGGCTGATTTTCTCATAGCTCTACTGCAAGGCAGAATCACAGAATCAGTGGAGTTATATTTGGCACCCAAAATGTTTTTGTTTTGTTTGCAGTCGACAAACAAGTTGATTGTGCAGCTACAGTTCCTACTGGGGTCCAGGCGGTCTCGTGAGTCACAATCATGGGGGTAAGACATTTTAAACACAGAGATTTTTTTTACAGTGCACAAGCAGACAGGGAAGTGCACTGTCTTCCTCATTTGAATGGAATGAATGAATGTGCGAGTGTGGCCCTTTGTGTGTGTGTGTACGAGTTGTGATACCACAGAATGCAAACTAGTGCAAACGGAGTGTATCCAATGTCACAAGTGAACTTATGCTCAAAACAGCCAGGGCTTTGGCAAAGGGGTCTCTCTCTCTCTCTGTCTCTGTCTCTCTCTCTGTCGTTGTCTACACCCCACTCCCAGGGTCGATTTGTCTTTCACCCAACTGTCAAGTGTCCAGGCCATAGTAAAACACACCCGTAAAACACACACACACACACACACACACACACACACACACACACACACACACACACACACACACACACACACACACACACACACACACACACACACACACACACACACACACACACACACACACACACACACACACACACACACACACAAACCATGCGAGACAGGATGTTTGTATAGCTCACTGCCATGTCAGATGGTGCGTGTGTGTGTGTGTGTGTGTGTGTGTCTGCGCGCAAGTGCACATGAGAGAAAGAGAGAATGTCAGAGACAGTATCTTCTTTCCTGAAAACAAATTCAGTTACTGTGTGTGTGCGTGCGTGTGAGAAAGTATTAGTGCGTGTGCAAGAGAGAGAGAGATTAAATAACCATAGTGCAGACAGAGCCTAGAGGTGTTAGAACAATGCAATTAATATCATGGCTGTAGGACAGTAACATTATCCATCAGATCTGTTCCTAACCAGCTAAAGAATTTCTGACATGTGCAGGAAAAAATACCGCTGTGCGTGACAAAACATCAATGATGGAAAAGACAAATGTTTAACTCTATGGCCAAGAGCACTTTGGTATAGGTTTGGATTACCTTGCCTCCAGTGAAGGAATTGGATCTTCAAATGGCAACATCAACTATTAACCCTCTAGTCTATAGCAGGTGTGGAGCGTTGTCTAGGGTGTTTTAGTGAAGGGAGAGAGTCAAGAACATGTGGAGTGTTGTCCAATTACACCGGAGTGTTGTCCGGTGTAATTGGGGAGGGGAAGAGTCTTGGATGTGTGGAGTGTTGTCCAGGGTGTTTCAGAGAAGGGAGAAGAGTCTAGGACGTGTGGAGCATTGTCCAGGGTGTTTTAGAAAAGGGAGAAGAGTCTAGGAAGTGTGGAGTGTTGTCCAGGGTGTTTTAGTGAAGGGAGAAGAGTCTATGACATGTTTAGTGTTGTCCAGGGTGTTTTAGTGAAGGGAAAAGAGTTTGGAACGAATGGAGGAGTCTGGGACGTGCAGAGCATTGTCCAGAGTGCATTAAGAGAAAGGAGAAGAGTCTGGGACATGTGGGGCGTTGTCCCGGGTGTTTTAGTGAAGGGACAAGAGTCTAGGTCTAGGACATGTGGAGTGTTGTCCAGGGTGTGTTTTAGTGAAGGAAGAAGAAAGAGTCTAGGACATGGGGAACGCTCGTCGGGGTGTTTTAGTGAAATGATACCACATCAAAGGGTCAAGGCGGTTTTAGCGTCGTCCCAGGGGTGTGATATCCCATTGCACATTGACATGCGTCGTCCTTATTTGTGCCAAACCACACCAAAGAGTCGAGACCGTTTGAGTGCCTGAACTTAAACCATTTGGACCCATTTGGACCTGCCCTTTGGAGTGGTTCTAGAGAAGGTCCACACATATAGCTGATCTGACAAGTCATGAGGGGAGGAGCACTGGTATAAAAGTACTCTCTCTCTCTACTTGTCTTTCTAGTATTGCAACACAACACGGTTCTCACATTTTAATGACATGTATTGGCATGTTGCATAACATCACACACGCACCCTCACACATGCCCTGCATGGTAATATCGTCAGTGTTAACATCACTCTGATACCAAATGGATACGTACAGGTCCAATTTGGTTCCATTTGTACACCCTCAGCAAACACATAGACGCTCGGGGATTTCCCCACACGCATGAGAAGCATTTCTAATTAGCATCCAAGCACCTATAGCTCCAACATCAAGGGACTTACCCTGAACACTTTGTGTTGTCTCTCTCTCTCCCTCTCTCTCATTCTCCCACCATTGAGCTCATAATGTAATCCCTGTCAAACAGAGCCGTGTGCCAAAAGCAGCCATATGGACAGAGAACCCCCACCCACAAACACACAGATACCAACCCCCCCCAGGATCACACGTATAACAGGGATCACACGTGCGTGGCGAGTTTGCCTGCCACCACCACCGTGGCATACACTAGCCACGCACGCACGCGTGCAGCACACACAGCAGCCGCAGCATGTGACTGTGCCACGTGCAGTGTGACAGCGCTCTGGTGATGTGGCTATAATGTGGTGTAATGTCGTTAACACACACACTGCAGCCTCTTACATAACCGTAAACACCGTCCCCAACAACAACAATAACAAAGACCAGATGCACCTTGTTTATGAAACTCATTCTTTATCTTATTAACCAGTAAGACGTGTGCATGCATGCAGCCACCTGGCAAATCCTAGCAACTAAACGGCCTGGTCGCAACCAGTTTTCGTAGTGGTTGTGGTCGCGTTAGCTGCTATTTGGTCACAACTAGTTGAAACCGGGTCGCGAGTGCTTTGCGACGAGGTCGTTGGTCGTTTCCTGGAGACAGCAAGACTGCTGGTCGAGCGCTTTGGCATGGGGAGTCGGATCAACATATGTAATGATTTCCGTACCGGCCACGCATGGAGCGTGTCTGAGTGTACAGGCTTTTGATGAGGTCAGATCAACATAGGGAATGTCGGAACAGGTCAGCTCCAAATATGGACATCTAAAGGTGACATTTGTTAATAGTCACATCCTCACAATCATTTTTAATGACTTATATAGGTTTGCTGTTAGAAACAATACCAGATGGATAACCTCGCATCACACCTTTATTTGTTTGATTATTTATTAACCTTGCAAAGGTTGGATTTAGTTTTTTACTCAAACCCTGCCTTCTAATGGCACAAAACCGTTGCAGATGGAGGTCGATCGCTTGGTAGGGTTAGGGTTAGCCAAGTAGGCCATGGCCTACTTGTGAGCAATGCGCACTCCACTGAGTGCAGATCTAATTCTGTAGGCATACATCTGTATCTGCCACTTTGATAAATATTCAAAATTTAACTGAAATTGAAATAAAAATAAAGAAGAAATAAACAATAAAAAACAATAAAAAAGAAATAAAAACATTTATAGGCTACTAATGATTATCGTCGATCATAAGCTCACTGGGAGCAGACATCTATTTGTGGAGTGTTCGGCACACGGCACAAAGCATCTGAAATGAGTCATTGTGTAATTGTTTATTACTCCATCAGTGTGACACATCCTGTAATGAGCAGCTTTTTATCTTTTTTGTAATTTGTTGCATTTACTGTAACACTCTGTCATACAGTTATAAAACTATCACACAATAGTAAAACTATCATACAGTAATAAAACGATCATACAGCAATAAAAAAGTACGGATTGTAGCTTTGATCATTTTAAGGCATTTTTTAATACGAAATCAAAACAAGAAACAGAAAACATACAAAAAACCGGTACGACTCACAGAGTCACTACAGATGAGATTCGAGTCACCGAGGATGACCGAATGACAACAGAACATTCACATTAAAACATCCCTCCGTTTACAGCGAGACTTGGCCTTATCCGTGGCAAAAACTACATTTTCTTCTTTTGCCAGGTGCCAGGTTTTCTTCAGAAAATGCAGGGCACTTATTACTGAATGGTAAATGGTTCCCAAAGGGCTTTACATAGATTGTGATTGTGCATTACATTCACCCATTCACACACACATTCATACACTGATCATGCAAGGCACCGAGCTGGGAGCAATTCAGTGTCTTGCTCAAGGACACTTCGACGGTAACAGGAAGGCTTGGCCCAAATAATCCTCGGCCCCGAGTATAGACAGAGTTACGCTGTCGCAAACTCCGTTCACTTCATGGGATCAGTCCAATGGCGGCTCTATCAAGTTGTGTTTCACCACGTTAATGATTTTTCTTTTAGGTCCTTTTTTTCTGAGAGTGTTCAAATGGAACCAATTGGACACTAGCGGGTCCATTTGGTTCACATTTGCACACTCAGGAAAAAATTGGAAATGTCCCTCTTTTTGTCCCTTTTGGCACAATGTCGCAACAATTCGGCTGGTCCGAGTGTTCTTTGGGCCGAGCCTTCATGTATCCCACTTCGACACCAACTCTGAGGGAGCCCTGGGATCGAACTGGGCACCTCGCGCTCCCATCTGGCCGCTCTACGTACTGGCCACACATTGCTTTATTTGTAAACACCCCCTTAAATCTGAGAGTGTACAAATGGACACGAAAGGGTCTATTTGTTCAGTCCCAGAGTTACAAGAACCTGTTATGGCCATTCAGGGATATAGCTCATTAATGCCGTTACAAAAAATATATTTTTTAGCACCAGCCAGCATGGTGATGACCCCTGCTTTCATTCAAAGTCAAACCCACACAATTATCAAATTAATACTTAGTTGGGAATACTAAAAAAAATATGTTTTTGACACGTTCCTGAGCCGATAATTCAATGTAGGTTAGCCAGTGTCTGCTGTGGTAGGAGACAGTAGGAAAAAATCATGATATGAATCAGAACCAGTTGTTAGTCTAGGAGACTAGACTTCCAAAATTGGAATATTAATTAATTAATACCTATATTAAAATGTTAATAGGATTAATATAGTGTAAGTAAGTGTTGTCACCATATAACTCCTTATGACCTTCTAGTGGACTAGTTTCAGTTTGGGCTTTAATCAGGATGAGGGGCCTTCCTCCAATCGGGATCAAATGGCGGTGGGCTTTGGTGTATGTGCTGTATGACCTGTTGCTGTTCCCCCTCACTGCAGAGTGTGTGCATGTGCACATCTTGTTGCCGGGGGGGACTGCGTCTTTGATATATAATAACCCTTGTACAGTAGTAGCGTTTTCATGCATTAAATGTGTTGTATATTTTCCTACATAATGCTTAATTCACATGTTTAAAATAATAACATTTGTAATACAATAAATCATTGTCTTTGTGTAAGTAATCAACTGGGGAAGTTTAACAGTTTGCTTAGCGAGAAACAATTTAATATACGTCTGGTTTTAGCACAATAAGTAATATTCCAATTTTGTAGCTCTGGCTCCTGGACTAAAAAACAAAAAAAACGGTCCCCAGTGGGTGAAAAAGAGGCTACAGTGTAATGTTCAGTGTTCTAAGAGGTTTAAAATTGATCAAACATTGTATTATTGGCTCAAGGGACGTGACAAAAACAAACAAAAACAACAACAACATAATCTCTATGAGGTAAGTAATTGATATGAGAAAAAAGGCACATTTTGGGTGAAAAAATCCTTTTAGAACTCTCCTTCCACCATCTGAACATTACATATGTTGGGATAACTACAACTTGTCGTCATTCAGAGCGTTTAAGGGTCTCAGAACACCCTTGAGAGGTCCCAACTACTTTGGAATGCATGTCTGAACCGGAAGTCTGTTTTTTTTTTTTTTTTTTTTTTTTTTTTCTTCTTCTTCTTGACGTCAGACAGGAGCATGTTGACTTTTAGTCAACCAACCCCCATCCTTGTTAAAACATCATAACAGAATGTTGCAGTCCCGCCACCCCTTTTTTGACAACGAGGGACTCAGAAACGAATTCCCCTGTTAATCATCCCAATAGACCTTTTCTAAAAAATGTTTATTTAAAGTCTATGGGGAAAATGAACGGGAAATCCTTTTCCGGGCCTTACCGCAGGGGACTGCAACGCTCTGCAATACAAATGAAATAAAAACAAATAAAGGAGCACTTTACCCATTCTCAACCGTATCTTCATTTATGTAGTCCTCACTAATGCTCATTACTAAGAGGGGACCATGTCTGTCTAGTTACCATGACAGACCACGGTGCCATATTGAGCGTTAAAGAGGACCAGTTGGATTGGTCCTTTGTTGCCTCTGATCCCGCCCATCTTCACGCCCATTGGTTGTTGTTGCTTGGTTGGACTAGAGCACTATAAAGGAGAGTACTGCCACTCCCGTTGACACCCAATGCTACGGCTGAACAGAGATGCCTATTGGCTCAAAGGTACACGTGGTTGGTTCCAAACAAACCACTCTCGTCCATCCACTTGCATTGACAGCAGAGCTCCAGTGCAGAGCACGAAGTGCGAGATCAAAGCGTACCTTTATAGTGCTCTAGGACAAAGAACTCTTCATCGAGAGTTCACCGTGATTATCAATCCTCTCCCTGATCTGTTTACACTAACCTTTGGAACAATGAAGACATAACCCGTGGAACTCCTTATTGCTTTTCTGCAATCAATTAACTCGTGTAACTCGTGAATAGGGTGGCAGAGGAGTGTTAATAGGAGCTTTCTGGTTGGTCGGTCACAGGGTCACAGAGACCAATCAGAAGCTCCATTATATCAAGTCAAGTTTGAAAATGGGTGAAGTGCTCCTCAATAACCATCAAATAAAAAACAAAGTACCGTTAATTAACTGACGTTATTGGGTCAGTTTTCTTTACCAACGTGGGGTCCTGCCCCTACTTGAGATGTTGGCAAAGGTCACCGGAGCGTATACGTCCGGGTATGTTGCACACAGATCACAACTTGCAATTTAACAGTGATTATACTGGCAAGACCTTTCAAATCTATTACAAAATAGATTATTCAAGGAGTATTAGTTATGAGTTGTGTACAAAACGATACAGGGCTTAAAAAACCTTTAAAAAAAGCATGTGTTTGTGCGAGTATAAATGTTTATTCTATTTTTATGTGATGTAGGCCTACTGGTTTTACACTGTGGCTGTACTAAAGTTTATATACATATATGCTCTATACTGTATGTGCTCATAATTTGAAATACTTCAAGTAAAAAGTGTATTTAACTACAGTACTTGTGTGTGAATGTGAACCATGCAAGAACGGGAGTTTCCCAGGTAAAAAAAAAAAAAAAATAAAATAAAAACTCATATCAAGAAGTCATATTTTGGTGTCAGGTTTGTGTTGGCTGAGGGGCAGAGCCGCTCCATTGGCCACGTGGCAGTGAGGGGCGGAGCCATCCAGACCTGAGCCAATCACGGGCCGACACAGGTGACGAATGCGCTGAGGAGCAAAGAAGGAGGGGTTTGAAGTACGAGCCAATAGGCTCTAAGCACATGCCCTTTTTGGAAATAAATTTTCGTATTTCTGGTCCTCTTCCAATTACAAGGTAAAAAAGTACATCTATATAGCATATCAACATTTTTAAGGGCAACACAGCATTGTAAATAAACTAACTTGTGCATAAAGTGCATCCTTGCTTTCAAGTAAAATACTGTATGATAGGCAGTCAAAGGTGCACTGATAGGCTATTTGATTACTTGGTCACAGGTTTGTTTGTTTGAACTCTTGTAAGCATTTTTGTACCTGAGAACTCACATCTACTAAACAGAGGCGACATTAGTATCATCAGTAACACGTGAATGAAGACTCGAAGGAAGAGTTGGAAGAGGCCCGGAGTGGGAGAGACTTTCCAAAATGGCATATGCTCATACAGCCTGCAGCAGACTTATAGGCCTATGTCTACGGTATATCTCAGCAGAGATAATACAAGGAAATAAACACCCTGACTGCTGTGTGTTGTTCTACTATACTAGAAATAAAAACTATATAAAAACAATAAAAACAAACCATGACTATCAAAAGTAACTAAAATAAAATTAATAAAGATGAATAATAAGTGATTAAACTAGTTTGTATTGTTTTAGAATGGATTTGAGTCTTTATTCATTTTCATTTTTGAAAGTGCTAATAGTTTGATCGTTTTCAGTTCATATGGACAGGAACTTAGGACTCTCCGCTTGCATCAGGTGTGTGCGTGTGCGTGTGTGTGTGTGTGTGTGTGTGTGTGTGTGTGTGTGTGTGTGTGTGCTCTCTCTAACCTCCATCAGGGTACCAGGGGTGCAGGCCACAGCGTACACGGCCCAGGCAGGCAGCAGGGACACCGAGGACAGAGTGAGGACCCAGCCCAGAGCCGTGGCCCAGGCTGGGGCTACCAACCCCTTACCCAGGCTGAGAGGAGCCCAGCAGACCAGGGAGAAGATGAACGTACCCTACAGGAGAGTGGCAGTAAGAAGAAACACTCACATTATGAATTTATTTATATTTACTGTACATACTTATTGTATGTATCAATACTTTCAATATAGAAACACTCTGCTACAAAGTAATAGTCAGGAAAAACTAAGAGGAACAAATGTGCTTTTCTGCGTGTGAAAATAGCAAAGCTTGTAGATCGTCTACTTTCTCACATAACAACGCCATCATAGCCCAGCAAAATAAATATGAGTCGACTAAATCCACTGTCTATTTGGCTGACTAAAATCTTTAGACCACGGAAACTAGACAAAAACTGTTTAAAGGTAGGGGAAGTGATTTCACTTTTGTCAGATATCACCCAAAAAATATTTTTTTTCTGTTAAAATGCTCTATTATAAGGTGTGGAAACCACATATGGAGTTTCCCCCTCCCCCACGTTAGCAGAGGAGCTAATAAAAGTTCCCCAGGTCACCACAATTCTCCTCCAATCAGGAGAGAGCAGCAGGTTCACATAGTGTAGCTACTTTTGGGGGCCCCTAGTGCACCAGGCTGGTACTACACCATGAATTTCAAATCACTTCCCCTACCTTTAAAGGATTAAACTATTTTAACAGGGCTGCACAGATTCAAAAGAATACAAATAAAATAAAAGCGGCCCTGACATTTTCGCAGAAAGAGTATGTAGAGGCCAAAATGACTTCCTATGGAATGAGGAGACAAGTATCAGAAAAAACAGACAGACGGTACTGATCGACAGCAAGCGGACACCAAGTGTAACTTGGGGTGATGTCTCTGGGGATGTCACAGACATAGACAGAGGTTCAAACTCACGGTGCACACGGCCGGGGTGAAGTACTTCCAGCAGAGCATGAAGACGGGCAGCGGGCTGTAGCCAATCATGTCCTTGATGTTGGCGCTGAAGCGTTTGGGACCTGCATCACGTGACACGACGACAATAACAACAACAACAACAACAGCAGCCCCTGTCAGAGTTCAAATATTACCTTTCTCATGTATGCTCCGTAATCTTTATCAACAAGAGTTCGAAAACAGGGGAAATGGCCAACAAATAGAATGATATGGTTTCTTCTCTTTAAATGCTTCAGAGCTACTGTAGGTTAGCCACAATGTACTTGCCTAAGCCATATTTTTTGTTTTGTTTTGTCAAATTGACATTTCTGATTAACTCTACTCACCAAACGCATAAGAAGGCTTGTTATATTCCAAAATCACTTGATTCACTATGGCACTTTAGCTTTTGACCACTTCAAACCCTATTTTAAACATCACCTATTGAAAATACAGGCAACGAAAGGAGCATGTGCTGCCTCGGATTTTTCAGGCCTGAAGTTCCAGTTGAACTAAATATTGGAATATGTTCAATTACGGTACAAACGCTCAAAGTACGATTGTATGAACCTTGATAGACTTTGATGTGTTTTAGTGAGAATTTCTATAGCAGAAAACAATCAAATGAAATTGTTTTCATTGGTTTGTGTTCCTCTGTGCTCTGTCTTTGAAAACACTGCTCTCCCAAAGGTGAAGTTGTTGTCTTCCCAAGTATTGGGGGTTTCAATGAGTAACATGTCTGGCCTGGGCCGTGGTGGCTCAGTGGTCCAGACGCCTCGGCTGGGAATCCAGTCTGGCCGTGTGCCGCAGGATCGACTCCCGATCCCAACGGCCTTTACTGCATGTAACTGCCCCTCCTTCTCCCCCTTATTTCCTCTCAGCCTACTGACCATCTATCCCTCCATAAAAATATAAAGGCGAAGACATTTAAAAAAGAGGAAAATATGTCTGAAAATAGGCGAGAATGCTGTCAAAGAAGTCTATTTAATGTGTGTGTGCGCGCACATGTGAGAGAGAAGAGAGGGGCTCTAGGCTCCATCATCCTCCATCACCCTCTCAGCTAAGGGGTCTGAGAGGGGGCTAAGAAAAAACCTGAAGACGAAGGTTTACAATCTAGCAGATCGTAGCAGTGATGTCGTTAGCTGTATACGCGGTCGGCTTCCTTGCGTCAGGCGCCACCGATCCTGCGCCGACGGCAGGCTAAACAACAATCTCTGGGCATAATTTAAGACGCAGCGGCTCTGGGTTGGACAGGGGCTCCCTGGGGCCTTCTGTGCGGCTGGGATTTCAACACGGCCGGGCCCCAGGCAGGTTTAGGGCCTTGTGGGGGGGTTGGAGGGGTTTGCGGGTGATGGAGAGATTGCAGGGGGTCTTCTGGCTAGCAGCCAATCCTACTGTACTCACTGAGACGGCAGGTTAGCCACAGAATGTTAATATGCTGTCTGTCAGGGGCGGATCTAGGCATAGGCATGCCCCCCTAAATGCCCAGTCTGCCCCACCAAACATGCCATGCAAAACCACCCAAGATACAGTGCTTATATTTAAAAGTATTTGAAACACTACTGAAAATGGTATGGGGGCGGCCCCCTTACCATTTTCTTCTGCCCCCTCCCAATTGGGAAATGTTACTTCCGCCCTGCTGTCTGTGCGCGCACACACGCAAAGAATTATCAGCGAGAGAGCGAGATCCAGTAGCGACCAACGACCAGCTCATGACCAGTAGCTTACTGGACGCAAACCTGGTTGCGACTAGTTTCTAGGTCACCCTAAACATAATCGCATGCATGGAAGGGGGCCGAATTGATAACCCTATCTCTTACCCTAAGCCTAAACAGAACCGCCAGCACGGAGCAGTTCATGTTCGCCAACAGAACCGAATCTAGGCATGGGCATAGGGGGCGATGCCCCCTAAA
>CM076988.1:18531169-18656169 GCA_039105355.1 Benthosema pterotum
ATTCCAGCCATTCTTCACAGAGGCAGAGCGGCCAATCCCAGCCCTCGACCGCCCGTATGCCCAGGAAACAGCTGCATGTGCCTGTAACAGCTCTCTCTGGCCAGTGTGTGTGTGTGTGTGTGTGTGTGTGTGTGTGTGTGTGTGTGTGTGTGTGTGTGTGTGTGTGTGTGTGTGTGTGTGTGTGTGTGTGTTTCTGGTGAAGAACAGACATGTTTTTACTCTGGGTTTTAGGTTTTGGGGCTAAAGAATTCAGGTCAGGTTAAGTTTAGGACAATAGTTAAAGTCAGACTCTGTAACTTTTCCAACAAACAGACATTTTAATATGAATGTCCTAGATCAATGTATATTGTTGTGAGTTAGCAAATCTGATATTTCTTCTTTTTTTAAGTGAAAATAAACCTATTTCACTTTGTCCGGTTTGTAACCAACAGTGCTGGAAAGTATTTTCTTTAAGTAATTCCAATTTCCAATCGGTTTATTTTACTTCCACTCCACTATATCTACAGTGCAGATATAGCACGTTTCTCACTAGATTTACTTCAACACTTTAGTTACTTTGAAGATTTAGATTATTATTACAAACATACAGTACATGAACCACTTCAACAATATTGGTATCCTGCGATTTTTCAAAAGCTTTTCATAGAGTTGAAAAAAAGCAAACAAACAAAAAAACTAGACATTCAGAATAATGAGTACTTTTGGAAATCAAGTATATTTTGAATTCCTTAGATTTAGAGTAGAGAATTTCTTCAACTTCAATTTCTACAAACATTTGAATACTTATTGAACCACTGGTAACCAATGATAATCATTAAACAAGAGCTGGGCACTAACTGGCATTGATTCCATTGTAACTCAGGTTTCTTTAAAGGCGGTTTCTGCTGGACAGTGCCAACAATCTTTCACTGGTGTTAGTGTGACACATGTCTTACTTGTAGCAGTCGTTGTTGTACTTGTTGTAGCTTCCCAGGGCTGTCAGACTGCCCAGACATATTCCATAGGAGAAAAATATCTGAGTGCCTGCATCCATCCATACCTGAGAGGAGGAGAGGAGAGGATGTATTGCTGCTTCTTACATACATGGACCACAATGGAAACAAGCCTGTGACCTGTTTTGGCTATGTTTATTGTCAGGCTGTTGAAAATAACAAGCTAATGGGATAGAATTAATTTTGGTGATTAATCCGATTAAAATTTTTAACGCAATAACACTTACTCAACCCACTGAGCCTTTTCTCATTGAAAAAAATTGGAAGAGCAGGGTTTTACGGAGACATACAGTATAGCCGTATGTCTCCCTGTAACCAGAGCCATAGAGTATTGCTTGAGGGAACTGCACCTAATCTGATAAAGCTTTTTTCTCCAGGTTATTTTCCTTTTTTAAATGTTCAAATCCTGTGAAATGGAAAACATGGCATATTTTGGACATAGTTTGAATGGTGATTAATCATGACTAAATTCATTTTGAAGCTGTGATTAATCTGGTTAAAATGTTTAATCATTCAACAGTTTGTTGTGACTAATAGGTTTGGCTTCAATGGCTTCCATTCCATTGTATATGGTACCTGTGGGTCGGCCAGGCGGGTGCTGTTGGGCCGGAGGTAGTAGATCATGCCCTGTGCGGCACCGGGCAGGGTGGCGCCGCGCACCAGCAGCACCAGCAGCATGACATACGGGAAGGTGGCGGTCACATACACCACCTACAATGTCCACAGAGGAGTGGTCAGCAACACAATAATAATAACAACCCCTGGTGGAAACTTAACTGTGCAACAGAGCCCCATTGTATGGGTTCCATGTATGTATAAACTGCTGGATCCTAACTAGCAAATGTTGAGCAATTTTCCTAATTGGCTTAAAGGACCACTTCACCACTTTTCAAACTATGTTTATAATAGGTCCTCACTAATGTACATGATAAAATACCACTATTTTTTCTACTCGGTCTGTGTCTCACAGGAGAGCTACAGAAACACGTCCTCCATACACATCATCGTTCGGCACATAAAGCATGATGACAGTTTTTGCCTTAGATTGTATGGTATGGTCACATAATAAGCCACAAATTAAGGTTAGGTTTACGCATAGGTTTTACTGAGGTTATGATTAGGGTTAGGGGTTAGGGTTATAGCGACCGGTTGGGAACAGTCGCAGCTGTTGGCCCAACGGTCGTGAGAAAAAAGGCCGACCGTCAGTAAAGGTCGCGACTGTTGGCCCAACCGTTGCAACTGATTTATAGCTGTCGCAGCCGAGGTTGTGACCATTGGCCAACAGTCGCGACCAACGGTCGGCGTCAAGAAATGATTTTGCTGTCTCTCACTAAACATGTCTAACATAAAGCCTTGGTGCACACAATATGTCCGGAATTACAATCTGGACTATGGACTAATATAGGTATAGTAAGTGATTTGGAAAACCCTCTGGTCCCCCCAAGTAACAAATGTGCACCTGGACACACTCTACAGTGAGGGGAAGTGCAACAGTCCAAGTCCAAGCCCCACCCCCACTCAATCATGATTGGAGGAAGGCCCCTCTCACCCTGATTCGACTTTAAGCTTTTAGAGGATTATCCAAAAAAGAAAAAAGAAAATTAGCATGCCAAGTACCTATGTACTGTACTTAAGTGTAATCTTAGTACAATTTTAGTACAATCTTAGTACAACATTTGTACTTTACCGGAGTACTTAATTTCACTTCTACCCCACTACATGGTAGAGGCAACATTGAAAGTTAATGTTCAAGGAGTTACTTTCCACCACTGGAGAAAGCAGTATTGCTGCTGTTCCGTGGAAAACCTTGTTATGTTAGAATAGCCCATTAACCACATGTTGTGTGTCATTTTGTGAGACACATCTTATAGCCTACGATGATTAGGAGTTTAATTTAGGAAAAAATGACACACAACATATATAAATAGCATACAAAGATAAAAAGGTTTCTAATAAAACTAAAAGGACCTGGTTCACAGTTTTGGGTCAGGCCATTTATTAATGTCATTGGATTATATCACACTTTTTCCACCTCGCAAACTGTTTGGCAGAAACCAAATAAAACCATTGCTTTCTAGGAAAGTTAAAGGGAAAAAAAAGAAAATAAGACTTTAGTCACAAGGTGTGACTGGACCATTACATTGATTCAATATTTATAAAACGTACACACAGACACATAAATACTTTCACATCAGAAATAGCAAAAATTGGCCATGTGCAAACTCACAATGTGTGGTGTGTTTTGAGCATGTAGATTGTAGATGTTTATCATACTTGTGTTTTTAACTGGAGTGTTTATTTTTGAAAGAAAGACCTGGATATTTCAGTCAGTGAATGAACAAAAAGTGTGTTTGTTGACTACATGTTGTCTCAGTAAGACAGCCCTCCCTATCCCTATCCACAAGGAGGAGCAGTGCACCAAAGCATTATGGGAATTGCAGTGCAGGAAGATATATATATATATATATATATATATATATATATATATATATATATATATATATATATATATATATATATATAATATTGCAAATAGGTTGAAATGTCCCTTTACCATGGGACAGTTTCCATTTCTGTTTCTACCGGTAGTTTATGCATGAAAACGGTATTTCCAAATAATATTAGGGAGCGAATAGTGTTGGCAGGTACATGATGCAGTACAGGGAGGGATTTTTTCAGAAAGGAAAATCTACTTTGGGAAACGTGTGTTTGTGTGTGCGTGTTTGCGTGTGCGTGTGCGTGTGCGTGTGCGTGTGTGTGTGTGTGTGTGTGTGTGTGTGTGTGTGTGTCTGAGTGAGTGTGAGAGAGAGGCTTGGCAATGGCCAGATCACGGTTGAGGGGAAGAAAATAATAATCCTGTTCAGTATTTTGTGCGATGACATTTTGACGGGTTGGATAACTCGCCCTAATACAGTAGATGTCAGTGGGTCGCGGCGGTCACTATTAAAGGGGGTTCCAGCTAAATGATTGATAATAAGGAGGAACCAAATGGTGTCAATAACTGTCAAGAGTGTACGAATCTTACATCCAAGTCCTCGTTCAACCACACCAAGCTTCAAGCCCTGTGTCCCTAGGGAAGTTCTTTTCCACTATATCCTCCCTCCTTAAAACACCCTCATCTTACCACACCTTCATCCCTCTCCCCTGATGCTTTTGGCACCTACTTGCTACTTACTCGAGAAGAAGGTCGCTTCCCATCTTCCCCACAATGAAGTATCTGGTAATCCCAAAATATATCGTGCTGTGGGTGATGTTTCCCTTCTCTCCTCTCTCACCAGACGAGGTCCTAAAACTAGTGACCTCCACTAGACCTACAACCCGTCCTCTTGGACCCCTCATCCCTTCTCCAAACTTCCAGACGACTGCACCTTTTCTCCATGTACACTAAACCTCTCTGTCATCTCTGCCCAAGGTCCATCTTATCACTGCTATGCTGATGACTTGATGTTTTACAGCAGTGGTTTTCTACCTTTTTGATTCCAGGGCCCACTATTTATTCGGCATTTGAGCCATGGACCACCAGTTGAGGACATTTTAGCCCCACAGAACCCACAACTAAAGATTTCTTTTGCTTTTGGCCTGGGAAACAAAACAGGCAAACATGCAAACCTAAATGACCATTAATCTTCTAGTTGTGTCAAGATGATGAATATTTTAACTCTCGAGAGTGTACAAATGAAACCAAATGGACCCGCAAGGGTCCATTTGGTTTCATTTTTACGTTCTCAAGAGTTACATCTGGTTAACCAAATTAGCTGGGGACCACCTGGAACCCTCTCAGGGACCACTGGTGGTTCCCGGACCACCTGTTGAAAACCACTGTTTTACAGGAACACAGGATTTAGAGTCAGTCAACAATTGTTTTGTTGTTCTTCCACTCTCACCTTGCCGGTGGACTTGACTCCCTTCCAGACGCAGAAGTAGCAGACGACCCAGACCACGGCCAGACAGGCCACCAGCTTCCAGCTCACTGGTCCCAGTGAGTCGTCCACACTGCCGGACAGACGCAACACCTCGCGCCTGCATGGAGGAGAAGACAAGTTACTAACCGTTTGCCCGTTGAACACAGCGAACACGAAGGGGGCTTTTGGTTACCCAGGGTGCCAAACGAGGATGGTCTGTGAAGTAGTGATTTACATACATTGGATACATCTGTTGGATCTTTTGGCCATGGCCAGTTGTCTTCTTTTCATAAAGGGACAACTGGCCATGGCCATTATGATCTGCGCGTCCATTCTGTGGTTTGCCTTCAATCAATCATTTCAGATTTTGCCCACTCAATGTTACAACATTCCATGCCTTCGGCCATGCAATGTTGTAATGTTTTCCGTTTGCGGATCTCTATCTCTGGGTTGAAATTCCACAGATTCCACAGATGAAGAATCCAATAGACCTCGTCGTAAGCCTCGGCCTCTCCCTAATGTCCAACTATTGGAGGTTTGGCAGTCACATGTTATGCTTAGCTGTGATTGGACCATAGCAGTTTGGGGAGGGGCTTACTGAAAAGGTCTATTCGGTCTCATGTACATACAGCTCTCCATTATAGGCTTCATGGCTCTGTGTGATTCTGGAAGAAGCTGTGCAGAAGGTACGCTCAGCCAGCTGTTTGGTCTCCATGTCAAACACACAAAACACAAAACTGTGATAGTGTTGTAATAGAGTAGACACTGTACTGATCTCCATTCCCCCCGAATACAAACATCTCTGTCCCGTTTATGGCTGGTGGCAGAGTGAAGTGATGAAACAGGTGCCAGAGTGCCTCTGGAGTACAATCTGCCTTGCTAAATCAGTTGTTCCCACACATTCGAGATTTTTTGTGCCATGCAGTGATGAAGCTTAAATCTGATATTGTGGACTAGCCAATGCAATAAATAGAATGACAGATGCTGTCTAGCTGCGGTTAACTGTGTCTGGATCAAATCAAGGAGACATGGAACGCTAGGCAGATGTACAAATGTATGACAGGGAAAAAAAGATATTCTAAATCTAAAGTAAAAGTATCAATACCTTATATGTAAATACTTGGTTACAAGCAAAAGGCTGGAATTCAAGTATTCGTTATGCAGAATGACCCAGTTTTCTAAAGCAGATCTACAAGCTCACAATGTGTTGCATTGTGAGCTTGTAGATGGCCTATTTTGGGGGATGAAGTCTTTAATGAACAGTATGTTTCGCAACACTAACAGAAAGAAAACTAGGAGTACTGGACATTTGACATACTCCGGTATAGTAAAAGTAGCTCTAATGAGGTTAGCATCATGTTACAGTGAATACAGGCACACGTCACTCACTCCCAAAACTCCATGATAGGAGACGTAGCGTTCGCCGGCGGGACGCTGCTGCTGCCGGCTGACACGTTCTGGGAGTCAAACAGGAAACAGGCCTCTGTGAACACGTACAAATGTCATGGGTCAATCGCTTTACTCCCAAACATGTTGAAACTAATTTGATCCGATTAGGCTGAAGGTTCTCCCTAGAACATGGACGCTGGGGGTTGATTTGGTTAATCAGTCTGTATCCCCAATTGTTTTGTAGTTATAAACCAGTAGCATAAGTTGTTGTTACGGTGTTGGGATGGTTGCTATGTGCTGTTAGTGATGGGATGGTTGCTATGTGCCGTTACACCGATGGGATGGTTGCTCTGTGTTGTTACAGCAATGGAAGGGTAGCTACAGTGTTATATCTCTGGTTACGTACCAGTATTCCAGGTGTTATTGCTCTGGTTACGTACCAGTATTCCAGGTGTTATTGCTCTGGTTACGTACCAGTATTCCAGGTGTTATTGCTCTGGTTACGTACCAGTATTCCAGGTGTTCTTGCTCTGGTTACGTACCAGTATTCCAGGTGTTATTGCTCTGGTTACGTACCAGTATTCCAGGTGTTATAGCTCTGGTTACCTACCAGTATTCCAGGTGTTATTGCTCTGGTTACGTACCAGTATTCCAGGTGTTATTGCTCTGGTTACGTACCAGTATTCCAGGTGTTATTGCTCTGGTTACGTACCAGTATTCCAGGTGTTGTTGCAGTGGGACCAGGGCAGGACCGGCTGGAAGCTGTACACCAGGTAATAGACGGCCCAGGCCAGGATGACGATGTAGTACACACACCCATGTAGGATCATTACCTGACTGGCATACCCCAAACCTGCACAACGCAGTGGTGGGAAAACGCAAGGGATATTTCACTTTCAAAAATAAGTAAATAAACTTCTGGTCATTATAACACCCCATAGAGTTTTTACATTACTTGAATCAGTATTTAGATATTTGCGAGTAATTTTGTCTTCCCCACCCACTTCCTATACAAACCCATTACAACTTCATACTCTGACCATGATAGATTCATCAAAAACATCTTTTCTGGTGACTGACTCCTAAGAGAGGGGGGGGGGGCACTTAATGTTTACAATTGTTTTTCAAGTATTGTTTCATTCGTTTGGCCCCGTCATTGTGGTGACGAGGTGCTATATTTTCCAAAACATATTTTAAAAATTAAATGAAAACTGTGAATGAAATTCCACAGCCCCCTCACGTATTAGGAGGACAACAATATAGGTTCACACACGGCTGAGTAGACAATGATATCATAAAAAAGGTTGTTTTTAAGGTGAAATATCCCATTAAGTAAAAGTATCAATATTGCAGTATAGTAAGTAAAAAAAGAAAGACCAGAATTAAAAATGTACAAACAGCCCAAAGGTATCAAAATACAATGTGCAACAAAATGCCAGAAAAATAAACAAGGCTTCACTGGGCAGTTAAACCCAATGTTTATGGATGTACTATGGTCACAGATCTTCAACTGAACGTAGCTCTTGCCAACTACTGTATTTCTTGAAACCAATAGATCTACAAGCCAGCAAAGCTTCACAATGTTAGAATCTACTCTATTGGCTATAGCAGGGGTGGGCAATTATTTTTCCCAAGGGGCCAAATGAGATACATAAAATATTGTGGAGGGCCAAGACTAAAGGCTGAACTAAAGTCTGCGTAATATTAATTTAATTTCAAGATAAATGTAAGAGTAAGACCAACCATTTTGACACCAGGGCCCACTATTTATTCAGTATTTGAGCCACGGACCACCATTTGATGACATTTTAGCCCCACAGATCCCAAAACCTTCTTCAAGATTTCTTTTGTTTTTGTCCACAATTCCAGGCTGGATTTGGGAAACAAAACAGGATAACAAAAATGACCATTCTCTTACATTCTCTGACTGAATGTGTAGACTTTGGGCTAATTCAGATGATCAATATTTTAACTCTTGAGAGTGTAAAAATGAAACCAAATGGACCCGCAAGGGTCCATTTGGTTTCATTTATACGCTCTCAAAGAGTTACATCTGGTTAACCAACTTTCCATATTTAACTTGGAACTCTCTCAAGGACCACTGGTGGTCCCCGGGCCGGTCAGAGTCAGCCAAAGGGCCGCATTTGGCCCCCGGGCCGCATAATGCCCAGGTATGGGCTATAGGATAAGAGATTAAAACCCCATTCATTTTCCCCATGAAGATTTACAAAAAATATTTATCTTTTAAACCTGGAGCCAAACCATCCAGGCTTCTTTTTATTTATTTATTTATTTATATATTTTTGCCATTTTGAAGAATTGTCGACTTACATCGACACGCTGTGAGCTTGTCGATCACGTATTTGAACTATTAAAAAAAATTGTAGGCATGTAACCAAAATGTTTACCTCCAAACAGAGGACAGATGGTCCTCCAGGCGCTCACACCTCCCAGGCTGGTGAACTGGCCAAGAGACGTCTCCAACAGGAAGAGAGGGACCCCACACAGCACCAGGAACAGCAGGTACGGCACGAAAAACACCCCTGGTAGATTATATGAATGAATAAATGAAAGAAAGAAACGGACAACTGCATGTATGCAAAGCATAGGCTGCAACGATTTAATCTTGATCAAATTGATTATTCAATTAGTTTCATCGATTCATCGGATTGCCAATTAATCACTGTTTTTTTTTGCTATTTATCATTGGTGTTTTCCTACTTAACCACGGTTTTTCCAATGTTAACAGTGTAAACTAATTATGACAGATAGCAATGATTAGAGTATCAAGAACAAAACATGGCTTAATATCATCACCTTTTTTAGTTCAGAAGAGTACCGTTCCTTTTAGACTGAAATTTATGGCTAGCTTAATTGTATGCCAGAATAAGCCTGGATATACAATTCATTTTTACTGTAAGGTGATAGCTAAATATGTCATAATGAATTGATTAATCAGCTTAAATAATTGGCTGATGAATCGATGATGAAAATAATCGTTAGTTGCAGCCCTACTAAATCCTGGTTCCTTTAAAAAAAATCTCCAAATCCATCAACAAGGCCTGACATTTGCGCTGGAAAATATGTGCCATGGCATTTCCTTTATTAAACCAAAGTTTTATGGGACACTAATTGTTGAAGAGGTTTGCCTAACCCAGCGGCGCCTACACTTATTATGAGAGACGTTTTAAAAATGCCAAGCTAAATGAGATCTATCCGAAAAACATTATTATCCCATTGTTGAAAAAATTGTATAGTAGTGCAGATGTTACATATAATAAGTGTGAAAATGAAATAGTGACGTTAGTGTCACATTATAATAGTTTGGCTAATAAGCCAGCCCTGCCTTATTTGCCAAACTATTGTAATGTGACACTAACTATTTGTGTTTGGCTTTAGCCAGGCTAACATTATAATAGAAGGGAAATGGAATAGAGGTGCTGATGTCACATCATAAAGGGTGTACATGGAATATTAAATTGTGGGTTTGAAATGACAGTCCATTTTTTATCAGTCAATGAAGTCACCTTAATTCAAGCGATGGACTATATATTTAGGGACATGTCATGTGATCTACCTACACAGTCTATGTGATCTAATGGTAGATCACGACGATAACTTTTCACACACACACATACACACACAGAGAGCGAATGAGTGTCAGAAACTGTTTGAGAGAGAGTTTACCTCACAGAGAGATACACAGCCTATAGCTGTGTAAACTGAAGAAAGAATACGTTCAGAACAAAGGATTTATTTTGAATTAGCCTGGAGTAGAAGGCTACTGTACATTTTCAAAGCAACTGTGTATTGAGGCTTATAGACCCATTTGACTGTCATTTAGCTGTGGACCCCCTGGGGGTCCATGAAACCCTAGACTTTGGGAACCATTTTGGACTAGTGATTCAGAATTTTGGGCATAGGTTGACATTATTTATTTTTTGTTGCTAATAAATAATTAAAAGGCTACTTGTATTGCTATTATCCATAATTAGATTTTTTAGATAGAAGATAATTTACAATAGCCTACTATTCAGTAATCAAAGATATACACTGTCATCATGCAATATATCATTTAAGATATGAATGCAATATGGACGGTCAAAAAATAAAATACGTACATATTTTTCGACTAAAACTGGATAAAACTATCAAGGATAGAACTGACAACATGTGACTAGGACTAAATAAGAACTTTGTCCAAATGACTAAAATGTGACTAAAATGAATAAGCATTTCGTCAAAAAGACTAGGACTACCAAAAACTAAAAAATGCGTGCCAAAAACAACAGTGGTACCTCCGCCGTTCTTGTAGCAGAGGTAGGGGAACCTCCACACGTTGCCCAGGCCGATGATCTGCCCCGCCACGGCCAGGATGAACTCTGCCTTGCTGGCCCACTGGCCCCGGGCCTGCAGGCCCTTCTCTCCTCCTACTGCTCCTCCGCACCGCTGGCCCTTGACGGAGAGGCCCTTGTGGTGGGATCCATTCAGGAGCGCGGCTCCCTGTCCCGGAGCATCCTGGTCGGCCATAACAAGGGGCTTTGGCAAAGACACGCACAAGGCCCTGATAGGGAGGGGAGATGGACGGGTCAATTCTTTTGTGAATGTGAAAATAGCCAAGCAACAAGCTCACAAACATGATCAATAAGTTGAGAGGCTCGTAGAACAACATTTTCTACATTTCATTACTTTCAGTGGACTTTCTGTGTGGAGTTTGGATGTTCTCCCCATGTCCCCCTAGGGAGATGGACGGTCAATTATTTTGTCAATGTCAAAATAGCAACAAGTTCACAAACATGATCAATATGTTGAGAGGCTCGTAGAACAACATTTTCTACTGTACATTTCATTACTTTCAGTGGCCTTTCTGTGTGGAGTTTGCATGTTCTCCCCATGTCCCCCTAGGGTAGGCACCCTAAAAAAAACACATGCAGTAATACTGGTCTCTAAACTGCCTCCCCCTGGCCAGCCGGAGCACCTGATGGAGGAGACTGCTTGGAATAACATGTTTCTTCCATACGCTACTTCCAACCAGGGAAACTAGCCCTCCTTTCAGGCGAGAAGAAACTTGGACTCCTCATGCATTGAAGGAAGCATGAGGCCAGTCCGCTGCCACCCCAACTTTACGTAGTAGTCATTGGTAATGGGTGAAAAAATGGGTCGCAAAAAAGGAACATGCAGGTATTATAGGAACACCAATACCTTATTTCATTTAGGCAGGCGTGTCATATTATCATTACAGCAGACAGGCCCTTGTCAGATGTTTATTTTAGAGTCTAGACAGACTGTTCGGACTCAGAGTTAATTTAACACTGGGTCAATGATACAATGATGAGTGTCTGATGTGTCCAAGTTTCTGTCCCTAAATTTTAACTATTCATATCATATCAACTGTAGCCTATATTCCCGTGGGTTTTGAAGTCCCAGGGACCCCTGGGGACCCCCACAGTTGCAGCACTCATTCACACAGGTGTGATTTTTAATAAAGAGCCTGCTGAGCTCTTTTCACTATTGTGTTATTGTTAGATTAGCCTAATCAACATAGTAATACTATTTTGGTGTATAGTTCAAAGGTTAATTTGAAGTGTAGACCTATAGTAGGTTAAGAGATTCAATTATATTGTTCATATAGAGGGATGAAATATCGTTTCGCACTCATCCACAGCGCAATAAAAATAAAATACCGACGAACAATAAAGCAACAAGTAGCAGTAGCGCAACAGATAAAGGCAATAAAGTTCTAGATAAAACTACGGCTATTGATTGATTACAAATTGTAATCAGATTAATCAAAGTTTTAAAATGAATTTAATCATGATTACTGTAATCACTTTCAAAGTACTGTATGTCCAAAATATGCCATGTTTTCATGTACAGGACGAAAAAAATGAGAAAATGCTCATTGGGTTGAGTCAGATTAAACAGCCATTAATGCCATTAACTGGTTATACTAACTAGTTATTTTCAACACAGCCTTAGATAAAACTAGAACAAAAATTTGATTGTATATTTTACATGTGCAAGAGAGATAGCAGCAGGTGGGGACATACAAAACCTCATATTATTATATTAGGAATATAATCCGTTATGCAATTATTTGCGAAGCATTTTTCATAGATAAGAGAGAAAGTTCTGTAAGCTCACGATGCCTCGCATCCACGCCGCGCTGAGAGCTCGTGGATCTGCAATTTTAGGCGTGCAACACCATCGTCCTGCAGGATATAATTGAGGCTTCTATCGCAGTTAAGAGCTGGACAGTGGAATGTCGACTTTTAAAAACAAGCAGTACTGTACAACCAGCTCTGACGTTGTTGTTCACCACACGTTGTTGTGATGTGCAGATTTCTTTAATAATTACAAAATGGTCGCGCTACGGTGACATGTTAACAACTGACCGACTGACCAAAGGACAAAGCTTGGACACAACAGGGATTTCATGAAGCTAAATGTTGCTTCCCTTCTCTTTAACCCGCGAGGCTTCTCGGGTGTCTCTTCATAGTCTGTGGTACTGCTACTGCATAGTATAGAGAGTAGACAGAGCTGTGACATTGAGGGGCAGGACACATCATGATCACGACTTACGTTGTCCCTATTTAACATATAGAAGAGCCTCTATTGGACTGGCCCCATGAAGCGAAGAGAGTTGTCATAACTGTCTTTAGTCTAAGCCTCTGAGTGCACCAAATGTCAAATGACCTTTTTTTTCTTTTCTCAGTAATGGTGGTTCAACACAGCTCAGGGAACACAGAATAGGGTGAAGTAAATCATGAAAAACCAGCATGACGCAAGCAATGTTCGACAATGCATCTCGATTTAACCCTTCAATTGTAGCGATACCCCGTCACTGGGATGAACTCGCATCGTGCACATGGGTATCAATGAAGCGTTCTTCATAATATTAGTACTGAGGCACAAGCCAAGAGATTCAACAAGTTAAATCTTTTTTCATATACACAGAACAACAAGTGATAACCGAAAGTCTGACGCAATTATTTCCTGGTATGAATCACGGATGGTCACAGTGCTAGCAGTACGCTCAGTAGCAGTCCCTGCCCTCTATACGCCAAAATCATTTCAGGTTTGGCACAGGCTAGTGGCTTTTATTCACACAAGAACCGACACATGTTCTAAATAAGGTGTTTTCCTGTATACAGTAGTAGCAGGCAGGGCATGTAGACAAATGGAAAAAGCTCATACTGTATGTAAACAGATACAGGAAAAGATCCTCTGAGGCTACACTTTGACAATGGCCAAATGTTTTTTGTTGATTCGCCTGTAGCAAACTGGCACCTTAATGTCTGTCTTAGAAAAGTGAGTACTGTAGGCTATATCTCACAGATTGTGAAATAAAAGTGAGTATGGTACATTTATGAGTGAAGAGTAAGTAAAGGTTAATGTATTTTAGATCCATAAATAAAAATATATATGTCAACTGACATAGAAAACACAACCTTTGAAAAGGATCAACTAGAATTGAAAAGTACAAGCTGAATTACCAGTAATAATGGATTGCTGAAAGCGCTTTACAATGGTCCATTCATTCTAACTACAACTGTCTTACCCAAGTGTCTTACCCAAGGACACTTGGGTAAGACTACACTACATGTATGCAGGGCAGTGGTGGAAAAAAGTTAATATTCTGACACACAGAAATACTTCAAGTAAAAGTCCACAATTAAAAGGTTACTTGAGGAAAAGCACTAAAGTATTGATATAAACGGTCCATTTATATAGTGCCTTTATCCATTGTGGATGCCATTCACACACTGAGCACATTAGGAGCAATTAGGGGTTAAGTGTCTTGCTCAGGGACACATCGGAGCCCTGGTTCAAACTGTCAACCCTGAGGTTACAATCCAGCCACTCTACCCCTGAGCCACCGCCACCCTGTATATAAAAAGGAATGCTGAAATAGCCAATCTACAAACTCACAAATCCTGTGGAGCTTGTAGATCGGCTTCCGACAGGCTGAACAGATTAACGATTGTTATGCTAAAATAACTGTCACAAATCATTTCTGGTCAGGCATTTACATTGTAACCTTATTACATATGAATTCATATATATCTATATAAATTACATTATGATATCAGGCAATGAATGGACATAAATGATACGAATTAGCGCTGTGCGTAGTAGTAAAAAAAAAGAGTGTGCTCACATTTTGGATGGCGTGGCTGAAGAAGTGACTAGACGGTTTGGTTTGCCTGCATGACTTTATCTGCAACGCCCCTCTCAAGGCCGACCTTGTGTGTGTGTGTGTGTGTGTGTGTGTGTGTGTGTGTGTGTGTGTGTGTGTGTGTGTGTGTGTGTGTGCGTGTGTGTGTGCGCGCGTGTGTGTGTCCATGTATGAGACTTTGTGTGCGTGTGTGTACACATGTGTGTGTGTGTGTTATCTCGTCATAGCAGACATCAAGGTTCTGCACCGTCTCCAAGATTACAAACTCTCTCTCACTTTTCACCCTCATTCTCAAAAAGTATTAACCAGTCCAGCACCATCCAAAACTTGTGCGCGTGATGTCACCATCATTATCATCATCTTCATACCCAGATGTTGTGCGAGAGAAGAACGTCTATTTCTGGCCTTCGACAGCCCATAGATCCAAACAGAAAATCGGATTACCATTAAACAATGCTAAATAATGTTAAACTTTTTCCACTCGCTTTGCCACTCGTGTTATGTAATCTGTATGATATTTTACTTTACTTTAAATATAAAGTAAAGATACTGGATTCAGAAAAGATGCTCCCTAAGTGGAACATGTAACACATTACACTACGAGACAAAAACAAAACAAAGATGGTATCAGTCACTGGTAACAGGACCCAGTGAAGGTATTTTGTTTACCCCGTGTCAAAATGTACCTTTTGGACATGATGTTATAACATAGACCTAAATAGAGTCAGGCCTGTGGGTTACCACAAATGATGGACTTTAGCAAATGCAGAGTGACAGATTATTTTACCTGGGTTACACATCATTGAAGGTTGAGTTGACATGAAATACTAGTCCTGTCTTTCAGCGTTCATTCTGTGAATGCGGAACGTGACGAAAATAGTCAGCTGAGCTTTTCCAGGCTGATGACAGCTGATTACCAACACGCATTTTAAATGCATTTGAAGTCCTTTCTGTGTGTTAACATATGCTTGTTAACACATATTCAGTGCCGTTTTAGACGGGGACTGATTATGTACGCATTATCGCGGATATTACACCGTGCCCCTAGGTGTCTACATACAATCGCTCAGCATTTTGTGCGCAGGCGTGCGGCGTCACCGCAAGACGTCTTCTCAGCACAACACGCATGTCTTGTTGAAAATGAACTAAAGGTGCGCTTGATCGATCCCTGTGTGCCCTGTATAATGAGAGATTAGGGTTAAACCTGTCAAAAAAAACATTGTCTCCAGATCCTTAAAGAGACATATCACGGCTGGAAAAACATTGCAGTCACACAATGTTAATATAAATGTATTATTTGTCGATAACAGTAGCTTAATTGAAAATTTGCACCACATGGCCAAAACAATAAAATGAAGTATGTGTGTTTGACAAGGGTTTGACTGGATTCAAAAGATCTGTTTGCAAAAGGACCGATATCGCGGTGCTTATAACCTGCTCGGTTGCCTTAGCAGAACCTCCACTGAACCAGAATGATCAACATGTATGTAGAACCATGATCGTGAGGGTGACCGGGTTGATGTACCTGCACACTGTCACCACCACCTCCTCAGCCTGATGAAGGCTGGAAACGTCTCTCTGATATATAGAAAATCAACAGAAGTTAAATTTAATCTTGTCACTGTGCGATCAATTAACCTTATTTTCCATCATGTTATTTTGAGTGGATTCTGCATAGAATGCCGATTTCACTATAGTCACAATAGGATGTCAATGCACAAACATGTAGTATTGATGCGTATCATTAAATATCACCCACTTCTTATTTATTATATAACAACATCCAAGGAATGGTGGAGATCATCCTGGTGTATTAAGGTGGGGGATTTATTTAAGTCCAATCCTTTATAGAGATGCGCAGTGACGTCACCGCCCAATTCATTTTTCTCATAGACCTTTCAAAAATAATTTATATCAAGACGATTACGCCGCGGACACAGCCAACTCGAGTCGTGACGAATCATGATGACACACACAAACTTTTGGGACAATAAAATAATTTCTAAGATGAAAAACGAAACAAAAAGTCTTGTATCATGCCGTTTTCTACTTCTTCCCAATTATATATTATATGACGATATTGTGTTTGTTGTCATGATTTGTCACGACCTGATTTGGCTTTGGCCGCGGCGTAATCGTCTTGATATAAATTATTTTCGAAAAGTCTATGAGAAAAATGAATGGGGAAAAGACTTCCGGAACCGGGGCGGTGACGACACTGCGCATCTCTATTTGCATCCAAAACAGAATTCCTCCTGAGGCTTACTCTGAAAAAAGGATCCTATTGAAAATAATAAACTGGCTTAACAACAGCAATAAAAAAAAGAATACAGCCATGATAGCTACATTGTTACATTCCGTTGTCCTTACGAGCAAAGCAGTGCACCCTTGCATTTGTCTTTTGCAATCCACCCAACTGCAAACCCCTGAGCACAGGTTTATGAACATGGCCCGGATTTCCAAATGCAAGGACAAGAAGTTGACAATTATATCCTAATGCCATAATACGTTCCACCAAAGGCTGGTATTTCCTATTCTTTCCCATGTCCTTTTGGAATCAAAAGGACAGCCTATTTCAAAGATAGAAACAGTTTTTTCTAATTTCATCCATGAACACGATATCTGGGATATTTGGGATATTTGGAATATCTTGGATTGAATTGGGAGAGACAGTAAAATCCAACAGCGACCGACGACCTGGGAATGACCTGATTCGGCTACTTCACTGGTCACGATCGCAACTACAGGTGCTTGTGGTCGTGAACCAGTGAGCAACTATAGTTGCAACTTGGTCGTGACTATTGCTTATGGTCGCGGATAATTTATAGGTTGTGGGAGACAAGATGTTTTGGAAGCCAAAACATAACCGCATGTTCACTAACCTGGTCGTCCCACGGAGTATCCTGCCCTCGCACGCCAAGCCGTCCACTTGTATAGAAGCTACAGTCAAAACGTGACCAAGTCGGCCTGGTTGTGACTAGTAAGCCAATTGGTTGCGAGCTCTGTTCTGTAAGGCACTGTGCACCATGTCCTACTCCTAAACAGCCCTGATCGACCAGATCAACCAGATACAAGGTACAGTACCAAGACCTGCCATGTCATGTCTGCAAACTTTTAAGAGGTGCATGACGTTCGATGTGGTACAATGGAGACACACACTTTTAAGAGGTGCATGACGTTCGATGTGGTACAATGGAGACACACACACACACACACACACACACACACACACACACACACACACACACACACACACACACACACACACACAAATGATATTTTATAATTATAATTCAAATGAAAGTACAGAGCGCATTTGTGCATGTTGTTGCCTATAGTGCTGTAACATTGAGAGGATATGGCCTATAATATTGGCTACAGAAGGAACAACAGAGAAATAGATAAGATTGCCATTTCAATGGAATTAGAGGCCTGTACTATCCTATGGGGGCATATACAGTAAGTTCTAATATTTGCTAAACTCTTTGAAAAAATAGATTTGCAATTTTAATGGAATTAGAGACGGGGATATGGCGGAGCGGGGGGTGTGGGCTGGCTGCTTGTACGGTCAAAAACCTGTGGCCAATGGCCAATTTTCACATTCAGTTCACTAGCCATTATATCACACAACATACTGTACATTACAACCACTACTGGCGGGTGGGAAGCGAATGTTGTAAGCTTCACATGGACAGACATATGGGCAGCCATGCCTGGCTTACATATTAGTGTGTATGCGCATGTGTATGACACACGCATGCACAGACATTTCTGCCTGGCTTACATGATAATCTCGCTCACTGCACTCACAATAAACAACACCAACCTCCATCGGGCATGGAGATAACCCCCTGATGATGTTATTGATATTAATCCATGCACGCATGCCTCACCTTACCCCTTAGGTCTCCATATATGGAGCTGACCTGTTGTGCTAGTCCACATACTTATCTAACCACTCCACAGTGTATCTAGCTATTTTCGTTGGTACAACAATCAGTTTTAAAGTGGAGATGCGGTGTAACAATGTGGATTTCTAAACAAACTTGTTCCACACAAACTGCTGCGTTTAAATTCAGGACATTTTGGGAATAACAAAAGCAATCATCCTGAATTCACTCTTTGGGTATGGCTGATTATACAGACAAGTAATAGAGCAGGGCCTGACCCCCCTCCCCTCGGTGTCTGTGTGTGCACTGTGCACCTCGTGGGAAGAGCTTTGCTTGGCTATTTTATAAAGAACTGGAGAGATCATGAAGCAAAAAGAAAACATTTAATATTGTCCATTAAATCTTAACATAAAATGGAAATCTGCCTTTGGCACACTGCAAGTCATTTCTAAGTGCTACAAGCCTACAACGGGGGGTTTTCAACCAGTTGTCTGGGGACCAACAGCGGTCCTTGAGGGAGTTCCAGGTGGTCCCCAGCTAAATAATGGAAAGATGGTTAACCAGATGTAACTCGTTGGGAGCGTAAAAATGTTTCATGTTTAAAAATATTCATCCCAAGTCTACACTACTAGAGGATGTAGAAGATGAATGGTCATTTTGATGACCATATGACTGTTTTGTTTCACAAATCCAGCCTGGCATTGTGGACAAAAGCAAAGGAAATCTTTACTTTTGGGGTCTGTGGGGCTAAAATGTCCTCAAATGGAGGTCCATGGCTCAAATGCTGAATAAATAGTGGGGCCTGGTATCAAAAAAGTTGAAAACCACTGGCCTACAACAATAATAATAATAATAATAATAAAAACTTCAGTACATAAAAATGTTCAATGTATCGTATGGTGAGGTTAGTGACTCATGCCTAAACCTAAGCTAACCCTAACCATAACCTCAGCAAAACTAACCTAATTATATTAGGCAAGTAAGCATGAATAATAACATCAGCTGTTGCAACAGGCATGAAAGACAGCTTTCTCTTTTGAATGATGAAATGGACTAGGTTTAGTGGTGGTGCCGCAACTGTAATTTGTTGGTAGCATATATAGTGTTTAAAATCATTTTAATTATAAGCACTTTATCTTTGAAATTTTACACGCCATCATGTTTGGTGGGGAAATCAGGACGTTTAAGGGGGCATTACCCCCCCCTGCCCATGCCTCGATCCGGCCCTGGCACACAGAGGCAGAGAGAGAGAGAGAGAAAGTGAGCGCGCCTCTGTCATCTGCGCGCGCAGTCATGTGCTCTTGTGTTTTGCCATGTGCTCTCTCTGCAGCCGGCGCCGCATGTAGCATTAGCGACACATTCATGACAAACACTCCCCCCAGTCACACCGCATGTGCTGCTAGAGCGTCATCATGGCCGAGTTACGCCAACTCCGTTCGCGCCACGGGGCCGGTCCAATGGCGGCTCCTCCGCGTAAAGTTCTAAAGATGAACGGGGACAAGCAGCAGTATCAATAGGGACAACCTGGAAGCGACCGAATGCATTGGAGTCAATGGACTCGCGCGAGCGCACGAACCACGTAACCGGGGCTGTTTTCTGCCCCCCTCAATGTCGCAACTCCTCTGCTATGATCTTGTCTGGCTCTGTCTGGCTGGCAACGTTTCTAACTGTCATGCCAGTCTACTCCTCTCTAGTGGTACACCCAGATCAAAGGTGATCACGATCCCGTGATGGCGAGCTATTGTTAATCAATACACGAGTCCTTGTTTTATAACAGCTTGGCACCATAAAGAGACGTATAGCATCCAGCAACATATATGCTACTCCACAGGCGCACACCGGCTCGAACTAAGCGTAATAGTGCTTAATTTTCAAAGAATCCACGCTCCTGCACCTGTTCAGGGAAACGGACCCCCCATCCATGCTTGTGTGTTTGTGTGCGTGTATGAAGAGTGAGTGTGTCGAGACGCGTAGATCGCACTGCTTACCTGCTGTGTGGTAGCTGATGCGTCTGTTCCACTAACTTCCACCCTACTGTACCTACTACTTGTTCTGTGTCCTGTCTGTCTGATCTGTCTGTCTGATCAGTCTCTGTCTTGCCAGCCTGATCTTCGTGGACTGACCGTTGAGCCTGCAGTAATTTCCTGTCCACATTCTGTGCACATTCCTGATTTAGCTTGCCTGTACTGCTAAAACAAACACACACACGCAGACGCGCGGGTGCACACACGCGCGCGCGCGCATGGCCACGCGCGTACACACACACACACACACACACACACACACACACACACACACACACACACACACACACACACACACACACACACACACACACACACACACACACACACACACACACACAGACAAGAAACAGCAAGACCAAAGCTCATTAGTGTCAAGTTGTCAACATTCTCAACATTTTCAAAAGAGCATCTTTCGAAAATCACAGATCTGCAAACTGTCAATGTGTCATGTTTGGAGTGTGATGACCACTTGTTGTGAGATTAAAAGTCAGCTATTCTCTCATGAATGGCATATAAAACAGGGCTTATTGCAATGGGGCAACGCATGTTTCGTTATGAATTACGGGAACACTCATAATGTAATGTGTGTTGCATAATGTGTGTTTCGTAAAGTAGCTAACTTGTAACTAAAGTACAACAGGCTACTTGCTTTGATTAGAAATGTAGGACTAGTTTGCCTCAGAAGCAAATATATTCTAGTTAATGTACAAAACATTAACCACTAATGCCATTCATTTACATATGAATTTGTATACAGCACTGAATAATTAAAATACATAAATAAATTAAACAGTGTGTGCTCTCACCACCATCCCCACTGTCCTGTTAATGGGGAATTCCACCCATTTTCAAGATTTTTTTCCTGAGAGCATCCATTTAACCTGGCCTAACCTGAAATGATTTTGGCCAAGGGGGGAGGGGTGCCCTGAGCTGATTTGATTTGATCTCACTAACGTGTCATCATCCCCGGCCACCCCCCGAAAGCCTTTGGGTGGCGAGGCTAGCATCTATTTGGTTCCATTTGTAGATCCTAGATCCTAAAGGAAAAAACATTAACATGGTGAAACAAAACTTGATGATGTCATCAAGTTGTGTATGAACAAGCATCTACATTTGTAAAAGTCCCGATATCACAATATTATGTAGCAATATTAGCGCTGGTCCATATCTCTGTTGTACTGTTTCTATGATTCTGCCTTACAGAAAAGCTATGGGAAAATCAGCGTTATCTTGCACAACCCGACTCGACCCCAGCCTCTCCTCTATTATGAATAATCCCAAGAAGGGTTTAACCTACTCACCAGTACAAACACGTCTTGTGTGACCCTACTTTCATTAGTGGAACTCGCACTCGCAACTTTGTCCTTCCATTGCTGCAACATGTTCCATATTGACAGTATCGTCAGCAACTACTGTGGCTATATGCCAAACTGGGAGAACCTGATTTAATGTACCCCTACTACTGCAAAGTGTACCGAAATGGCATCTGCTCAAGTAATGTGTGGTGGAACTTGGAAGCACTGTAACAGACATGCCACACGTAATGGCACCTGATGGCCTTAAAGGTTTCTTCATCTTCAGGATAGGTAACATTGTCGTCCCCATTTTGAGCATGTCATATAAATAACTATTTTTTCAATAAAACCCTTTTGAATGTGCCATTGCAAATGACTACTGGCTGAATGCTGGAGAAGCTATAGCCATTGCTGAAACACCACTGCATTTATTTCAGGTCTGCACAACAGAGCAGACCTGAAAAAGCTATAGTGAAAAGGAGTCATCAGAGACCTGTTTATGTCAGAACTGGTTCAAACGTATATCGTCACCTTCTTAAAATAATCGCCTAAGTCATTTTTTGGCCATTTTTTGCGATATACTGTATATTATACAGAATTTTACACTGTATAATATACAGTATATCGCAAAAAATGGCCAAAAAATGAAACAAAAAAGAAACATTTTTGCATTGATTTTAAATGTACCCATTCATTCTACATACTGTGAAATAAATAAATCTTTCAATCACTCAAACCACATGTGTGACTGGCAAGTGGCTCAAAACTACAGTAATTACCCACAGAAGAATATTGGGGGATTGCTCATTCCACGATTGCACACTCCTCCCTCATTGTACTTTGTACTTAGTATAATATAAAATGTACTTAAAATAACATAAAATACAATACCAGTTGGTATATTAGTGAATGGGAGAAATAATCAACCAAAGCTAAGTTTCCGGACCTTCTATGGGCAGCATTTTTGAGCCCCCCCGTGTCTGTTCGAGGCCCCATGTTGGAATCTGGAGTTTCTGTTGGCTAATGCGTGGCTATTGTACTCAGGTTTCAGCTGTAGATCGCCTGAGGCAAATGGGTCTTCGCTGGTCTTTTGTTGAGTTTGACCGTGTAGTCTCTGCCGGATTTGTCAAGTTGTTGTTGAAACAAATTCCAGGCCCGTTTCAGAGCACTCCGTGGAATTTGGGTTGCCTTAAACAGTGGTTCACATAGAGGGGGTCCTCCATAGACCCCCAGCGATCCAGCCAGCCGGAGGTGCAAGGTTGTTCCCCGGCACAATTGTTGATACTTAAGGAATGGCATGGCTGTTAAACTAGCCATTTATTGATTAAATGAAGTCCCGGAATGTAGGTTTTAAAACTGCCTTATTATGGAGTGTGTATAGTCGGGTAAGTGGTGCAGGCGTCTGCATCTCCCGGGGGGATTAATAAGCGGTGTCATTGCGTCTGCTCATTCAGCACAGCCTTTATAGAGGCTGTAAAAAAAAAAGTCCCAGGCTCGACCGTGGCGCGCTGCTGCAAGTATACTTCATTCACAAAACGCACATTCCATTGCTGAGACACATTAGCTCGCACTTGTATGAGCGTAAATCACAGAGCATAAAGGTTATGGCAGTGGTGGACAAAGTACAGCTCAATGTCAGCTCCAATTAACTCCAAGCCTAGTTGCACAAATCCTACATATTCCTACACGACAATACAAAAGTCAAGTATGTACTTGAAGGTTTTTAGACAGTCGGCTCATTTTTGAGTGAAGTTACAGATACATTTAGTTTCATTTTACGCTCAAGAGTTAAAGATCCATTTCATTTTCTACAGTGAATGTCACTGTGGCGGCAGAGGCAGTGTACATGGGCAGTTGGGCACCGTGCTGACCAATGGCTACTCTCACATTGATCTCTGACCATCCTTCAATGCACACATACTGAGCCACTCTATGCTGGCTGTCTAGCTAAACCTTTTCCTGGTTTCAGCTTATTACATCATTTGCATAAAATGTAATGTGCGCATGGAGATGTAAATATAGAAATGAACATGAGTACTGGCGATCATCTCCTCAAAACGCAGTTGTTTCCTGATTTGTATTGTAGTTTTGCATCTTGCATATTATGCAGATGATTAGAGGTTGCATGATTGTCAGACTCTTGAAGAATCATAATTATTTCCTTTTTTGCTTATCTATACAAATTACACAAACACAACATGATTATTTATGTATTTATGTAACTTGTAAGAACATGAATAATCCATATATACCATACAAGAAAGGAAAATAAGTGAGTACACCAACCACATGTTACTGATCTCAGACTACCGATTTCATTTGAAATCATGGACTACCTGCTTCATTAGAATCTGAAATCATGACCTATTTATTTCATTTGAATCAGAGATCATGGACTACCCGTTTCATTAGAATCAGAAATTTAGTGTGGGTGTTTACACTTTTCTAAAATAGGACTCATAAGATTAATGATTCAAGTTGTAATCACACATGTACAAGTCAAACATACTAAGCATGAGCACACAAACACCCGCATGCACACAAACACACACAGACACACGCAGCCGTCACGCTGGCGCTCTGCAGGCAGACTGGTGCTCTTGGACTTGGGCCGGGGCGGGGGGTGGAGGGGGTCCATAAAATGTGAGTGTTTCGGGGGCCCCTACACAGAGCCTATTGTTCTGCTGGGACAGCTCTTTGGCCCCCAGTAAACTCAGACCAGGCATGGCCCCGCGCACACTGCTGCAATGCTTTATGGGTACTTTTATTGGCGTCTGGCATCCCGGACACTGGGTCACTGATATACACTGGTCTCCTTTGTGGAAGGACGGGGAGGGGGACTTCTGCATGCCAGTAAAGGCATTGTGGAAGTCATTTAGTGGTGTAGTGTATATTTTTGCTACATAATATATCTTCCATATTTTGACTAATTCGCATCAGGAGGTCGTCACATGCAGCGAATCTTCTGTTTCCATTTGATTCTGTCCTGTGCAGTGCATCTCCCTCGGTCACTCAAAACCACGTGCTCTCCTCGCCAAGTTCACAAACCTTCGACCTTGAGCTCCCGTTGAAACTACAGGTCTGGGAAATGCACATACAGTATATACAAAAAAGGAGGTCCACAATGTGACATTGACAATGTGACATTTTCAGGCCGGGTAGGCAGTAAAATTAAGTGATATTACACAAGAGGGAGTGATTTAACATGATTTCATCCATCCCTGTGGGCAAGTTCTGAAGGTATCACAAAATACACCCTCAAGTGTAACATTGAAACCCTAGAATGGTTCCTTTTAAAAGACAATTGCTGTTTTTTTTTTTTTTTTTTCAGTGGAGGATGTAGTCACTACTAGAGTAACTGTAACAGTCTAGTGTTGAGAGTCTGTGTTCTAAAGCATCTCCTCCACTGTGCGTCCCCATCTAATAGAAGAGTTGCGACATTGAGGCGTCGGAAACTGAGCGCACGAGCTGCTGTTCATGCAGCCTGAATAGGGACAAAGTGGAGTTGGAAATGCATTGTTTTCAACAAGGGCAGCGCATATAAGAGCAATTTTAGACATGTGTGAAACATGCTGTTTTAAAGTACTGTAGATGTTGTAGATGATGTTGTAGACTACTATAGCTACAAAACAATCTAAAATAAAGGGTTTTAACAAGATCATTAAAGCTGGGCTGTTGCCTGAGTTCAAAGCATTGTCCTCAGCAAAGAAAACCAATGAAAATTCTAATTCTCGTGTTTTACCATGTTAAAGATTTGTTTCAGACCTCCATTTCTAGGTACACACAGAATGGGGGGACGCTTTAATTATGGTCCACCCAACATCTCTAAAGACATATTAATGACATGAATAAAATGTTCAAAATGGGTCTGAATTCCCCTCTGAGTAAATGTACTTAGTTAACTTCACGGCACTGACAGATTTTAATCGGAGACAAAAATCAAAACCCGCTTCCCGTCCTCACCTCCTCTGCCCCGTCTGCGACCCCTTCCGAAAAAATTTCCAGCGCGGTCCGTACAGCCCCTTCACCCCCTCTCCTCCCCTTCCCTCCCCCCACCACCGATGCCCTTAAAAAAAAGGTAAACATTCCTGTGGCGGACCCCCCCTCTCTCTCTTCCCGTCCACTTGAGAGCCAAGTGAAAAACAGGCCTTGTTAAAAAAAAAGAAACGACCGGCCGGTGCTCCCCACCACCCCCCCTCATCATGTGGTCTCTCTTCGGAGTGTGTACACACACACACACACACACACTCACATGTCCCCTTGGGCGTGGGGTGGCTGACCACATGAACCGTATAGCGTCCGCACTCTTGGGGGCAACTTTTCCTTCAGTGGATCAGCTGTTTTTTTGGGGCCAGATTATGTTTGGTTTCTTTGAGAGTGCAAACAGAGAGTTCCCACGTGGGACTGGTAAATAGGTTTTAAGTGGTTAATAAGCTTTAATGTACACACATCAGCCCTGCAGGACTAGTATATAGTAGCTAGAGCACCGTTTCCCAGACAGCATTTATTTAAAGGGGAATTTCCATCTATTTTCAACATTTTACTATGTCACTAATATAACTTGATGTTGTGGGGACATGATAAAAAAGCTCCCCCCATTCTGTGTTTCCTAGAAATGGAGGTCTGGTAAAAAAAAATCATTAAACATTTTAATGATTTTTTGTTCAGGACCATTTTCTAAGAGCGTACAAATGGAACTAAATGGAGTCGTTAGGGTCCAGATGGTTCCATTTGTACACCCTCAGAAAAAATGTTGAAAACATGTTCAAAACAAGTTCCCCTTGTATGGTTTCCTACATTTTGTTTTTAATCGTTATTCATTCATTTCACAAAAAGCTTTTCAACAAAATCTTTACTTTTATTTCAAGTAATTTCATGAAGAAATCAAAGAGGAATCAAACAGATCCCATACACTGGAAAACATAAGTTTCACAAATAGTGAAAGTTCTGCCAGTTGTGAGCTTGTAGATATGCTATTTCTATACTAGTTCAGAGGGTCAGAGGTCTAATTTCTCCTTTGGGTATTGACCACAAGGTTTGGGAAACCCATGCTATACAGGGCATAGCAGCGGTGACCAATTTGTGGTTCCGTGAATGGAGAGAGGCCATTCATTTTACCCACAGAGATTTCCAAAAATATGCATATTAATTAGTAGGCCTGGAAGCAGGCCATATACTTAGGACTTAGGAAATATCTTTAACTCTGCAAAGGTATTTTAACTTTACTTCAATACTTCTACTTCACTATGCATATCAGAGGCAAATGAAAACACTTATTACCAGTGTTGTAGTGGGACTTTTAGAAGTGGGGGGACGCCTCTTAAAGGGGAATTACGCCCATTTTCAATTTTGTGTACAAGTGTACAAATGTAAACCAAATGGACCCTAGCGGCTCTATTTGGTTCCATTTGTATAAGGAAACTCATTAACATGGTGGAACACATCTTAATGACATCATCAAGATGTGTTCCACCATGTTAATGATCCTTTTTTCTTTCACCATGCTAATGATCCATCTATCTATCTTAAAGGAGAATTCCGGTGTAAGAGGCTTTCCTACCTGAATTTGTAGTTGTTACAACCCAATACAGATGGTCCAGGTGTCGGCTTGTATAAATACGCCGTTTTGCGGGGACCCCCTACCCCTCCCCAGGCTTATAGCGGGGCCGATGGGCGTTGCTCAAATTCGCCTATTTCCAGCGCAGAAAAGTGCTTTTTTTCGCTAGATCTCGACTCCTCATGCCTCATATATTATTGTGAGCAACTAACTTTGCAGCATAGCAGCTGCTTTGTACGTGTTTTGCCGTAAAGCGGAACTGCTGCCATAAAGCGGAACTGCTGAGACCCGCCCCGGAAGTGCCACCAGCACTAGCTTGTTTACCATAGCCACGCTGCCAGAGCCTCGCTCATTCACCCTGCAGCCTCTGCTGTTGCTTTACGCTCCGCGCACATACATAGAAGATCACTTTATTTCGCAGTGCTATTGTTTTTAGCAGCGTTTGATCATGAAGCAGTGTGTTTTTCCCGGGTGTTTGAACAAGAGAAGCCCTGGAACTGCGTAAACTTTGGCTCGCCTGGGAACCCCAAGCTGTGGATTACACCACGACCATCGCAGGTAATTTTTTGTTGATTTATAAGCTATTCTTTACCAAGCCCTTCCCACGTTATCTACAGTAGGTATGTACTGTATGTATTTATCGACATTGTATAGATACTACTGGTAAAAGAAATGTTTTGTGTTATGGTCGCATAGTCATAAAAATATGGGCGAATAGTCATAAAAACAGACTTTGTTTGCTTTCAAAGAAGGGGGATGGGAGAAGGGTCTACTACAGAACACCACTTCTCCAATGGAGTGTTTACATTTCACAATAACCTACTTTTCCAGTAGAACTGTTAGAACATTCACATACATGTTTGATTACAAGTGGCATGTAGTAATCCAATAAATTCCCAAACATTTTCATTGTAAGTGCATCATGTAGTGCAATGTGGGACGAGAGCTGGCCACTACAAAGAAAAGTAACTATATAACTAAAGGTGACTTTTACATATATTTTTTATTCCCTTTAGTAAATCATCAGCCAATTGCTTCTTTGGTATTCATGGGTGAATAATGGGATGCAATTGTAATATTGTCATTGCAAAGATGTGTCCTTCTGTAAGCAAATAATTCAATTGTTGATTTATTGTCACATTCTAACTACGATTGGATAAAATTGTATTTGCATTACAATGCTAATAAAGGGGAGATGCCTCGTAGATCAGATTGCTGTGTACTTTGACTATATATATATACTGTATGTGTGTGTGTATATGTTTGTAATGTGGTAATGTGAAATGTTTTTATACAACAATATCATTGTCTAACAGTAGGCTAATGTGCTTCTTCTCTCCACAGTCAGTGCCGGCTGGCCTCCTACAGAATTCTTCTGGAGTGGTTGCTGAAAGGTGAAAAGCTTGGAGCTGGAAACCGTGTTATTCTGCCTTGCTGTGTCGTTGGTGCCGTAAGAAGAAAATACCCTTCCGATTCAGGACTGTACCATGGATTTGTAGAGGAAGCTGGAGATCTCAGAGCAAAATACACTTGGCCTCTACACTAAACAACATCCATTGAGTCATTGATGCATATCATTGGACCCTTGTTTAGATTCCTGCGATACACAATCACATATTGCACTACACACATCTACCTCTTTTTATACAGCCATTGCAATTATTTTGTATTGTGTCCCACCTATCTCTATTCATTTGATGATGGCCTTTGTCTAGCAGCTATTTCAAACCACCCCACCTTATTGACTCTATTGTTGTGGCTCATGTGAAATCGTCAACACCATGTGATAGTCCATCAAGAAAATAAAGTCAAATTATGTGCAGTTGAAGTGTTCATTTACTAATAACTTGCAAAAAATAATCTACTGTTTCACAATATTGGGTCTTTTGTTGGACTTCCACGGGGTTCCCAGCTAACGCTAAATTATTATTTGAGAACCATTTTCTTTTGGATAAGTAAAATCCTTATAGGGGTCCATGGTACTCTTATCGATGTTTGGGTAACACTGGTCTAACAAAAATCATTTCCCTGTAAACTATTACTGCATCGCCATATTTCATAATGAATACAGAAATCCATGATTTACCAAAATATAAACATTTATTTTCAACAATGTCTTATAAATGAAAGTTTTTTTTAAATGGTATAAGCTTTCAAATAATATTGGGAAAAGAAAAAGTCACTAAAACACTAAAACAAGATGACATGAAAAAACCCTGTTGGCCAGCATACAGGACAGTGTGTTTCCAATGTGAATATCCTATATTTGGGGACTATATTATTTGACATTCAATGATTCTGCACTGCATCGTACTTTGTATTGAGTAAGGAAGAAAAGAAAATTACTTTTACTTGCAAATGATTGCACATCTATTTCCTCTGATGGCTGAATCTACGTGAAACCTTGGACTTTAGTTCACTCACGTCCGGCCTGGGGACTTTTGCTATATTAGGCCGGGGGAACTTTTTTCCCTTTCTCTCTCAGAGGCTCCAGTGGCTTTGCTTTGCTCAACTCCTTCACACGATGCAGAAGTTGTAGACTGAACTCCAGTTGTACCGTGGCCTCAAACTGATACTTCAGAATGTAGCTCTTTGATGCCTCTGAAAATTGTATTTTCATCTTCTCCTTTCCTACAGGGAAAAGGAAAAAAACAGAACAAAACATTGTAATGAAAAGAATGTCAAAGTACACAGCAATCTGATCTACGAGGCATCTCCCCTTTATTAGCATTGTAATGCAAATACAATTTTATCCAATCGTAGTTAGAATGTGACAATAAATCAACAATTGAATTATTTGCTTACAGAAGGACACATCTTTGCAATGACAATATTACAATTGCATCCCATTATTCACCCATGAATACCACAGAAGCAATTGGCTGATGATTTACTAAAGGGAATAAAAAATATATGTAAAAGTCACCTTTAGTTCTATAGTTACTTTTCTTTGTAGTGGCCAGCTCTCGTCCCACATTGAAGTTGTGGTCCATGACTGCAAGCATGGTACGAGCCAACATGCTGTCGTAAAAGAAATGTATTCTTTTTGGTGTGTATTTCAGAATGGTGGAATGGAACACTTCCAAAGAACCTGAAATAAAAGGAATGGCCCAGTGTTATTGAGAGGTGATTTTTTTTAACTGGCTGAAAACGACTATAGTAAACATAACTTGATTTGTAAACATTTGATGGTCATTTGCCTTTATTTACTACATACTCACTACATGGTGCACTTACAATGAAAATGAATTTATTGGATTATTGCTACATACCACTTGTAATCAAACATGTATGTGAATGTTCTAACAGTTCTACTGAAAAAGTAAGTTATTGTGAAATGTAAACACTCCATTGGAGAAGTGGTTTTCTGTAGTACGTGACAAGGGGGTGAATTGATGAATCCCATCCCCCCAGCATCCCTTCTCTGTATGCTAAAGTACTTTATGTGGTCTGCCCAGAAACGAATAGGTGAGAATGGGGACGTTGTGGACCCTTCTTCCACCCCCCTTCTTTGAAAGCAAACAAAGTCTGTTTTTATGACTATTCGCCCATATTTTTATGACTATGCGACCATAACACAAAACATTTCTTTTACCAGTAGTATCTATACAATGTCGATAAATACATACAGTACATACCTACTGTAGATAACGTGGGAAGGGCTTGGTAAAGAATAGCTTATAAATCAACAAAAAATTACCTGCGATGGTCGTGGTGTAATCCTGCTTGGAGTTCCCAGGCGAGTCAAAGTTTACGCAGTTCCAGGGCTTCTCTTGTTCAAACACCCGGGAAAAACACACTGCTTCATGATCAAACGCTGCTAAAAACAATAGCACTGCTAAATAAAGTGATCTTCTATGTATGTGCGCGAAGCGTACAGCAACAGCGGAGACTGCAGGGTGAATGAGCGAGGCACTGGCAGCGTGGCTATGGTAAACAAGCTAGTGCTGGTGGCACTTCCGGGGGCGGGTCTCAGCAGTTCCGCTTTATGGCAGCAGTTCCGCTTTACGGCAAAACACATAGAAACGGGTTGCTATGCTGCAAAGTCAGTGCCTCACAATAACATATAAAGCATGAGGAGTCGATATATAGCGGAAAAAAGCACTTTTTTGCGCTGGAAATAGGCGAATTTGAGCAACGCCCATCGGCCCCGCTATAAGCCTACGGAGGGGTCGGGGGTCCCCGCAAAACAACGTATTTATACAAGCCGACACCTGGACCACCTGTATTGGGTTCTAACAACTAGAAATTCAGGTAGGAAAGCCTGTTCCACCGGAATTCTCCTTTAAGACACATGCATGCACACACGTACGCATGAATGTAAAAGACAAAAAACTTTTTTGCCTACTTTTGCCCCCAAATCATTTTAGATGTGAGAAGTGGGGGGACGCCATCCCCCCACCACTACACCCCTGCTTATTACAACACATACTGCAATAAGTGCAATATAGCTAATCGATCTCATAATGAAACATGGATCAGCTATGTTGAATTGACGATATCTTTGAAAACTGCCAATACTTTTGTACTTTGTACTCAAGTTGAATCTCTGACTTCAACTTGTAACAAGTCTATAGTAATATTGGTAGGCTTTAACCTTTCCCATCATGCACATGCCTCTGACCTGATATCTGTCAACAAAGCACTTGGTCTCTGCTTTCAGTGGAGGAATCTATCACACACAGGCACACACATGCACGTGCGCACGCACAGATTCATACATGTAAACATGAGTGTGTGTGTGTGTGTGTGTGTGTGTCTTGTGCTTGACATCCAGGCATGTCAACAGCAGACAGACATTCCACTGATGTGCTGATGCATGGCGTGGTATTATTCCATACAGAACAAGCACAAGCACACGCACACGCACACGCACACACACACACACACACACACACACACACACACACACACACACACACACACACACACACACACACACACACACACAACCATTCTGGACTGGCCCTCATTACTCTCTGACTGCAAGGTTATTAAGTTATTACATATCATATTTCACTGAAAGTAAACAAATAACAGTTACTCTGCTGGCTTTAAAAATAATAATAATTGTAGTTAGCTGCTATGAGCGTTGAACTTGTATTTTGAAGAGCCAAGTTTCCCGACTGGAAGCTGACATCTCAACGCAGGATGTGCGTCATTGATCCTTTGTTTTCCCTGAAGTAATATGGCTGCATCCAGACACTTTGTGACTGCTCTGGGGGCTGACAGGCGAAAGAAACAGATTGAATGGATGTTTATGGGCATGAGTCGCAATCCTGTGTTACTGACAACAGCTAGCAAATATGCTAACGGCGATTACCGTTGTGGCCTGATCAAACAATAGCACTATGAACGTATGTTTGCTGACGATCATCGCCAATACATAAAAATGCATTTAAAGTGACTGATAGGCTATGTTAAACATGGTGTCAAATGAGAACGTAAAAAAGAAAAAGGTAAAATATTAATAAGGCTTCATGGCAGGCTGGGATTGTACATTCCACACAACATTTCATACGCATGGATGGCAACCTTTAATTGAGGTTAAGCACCGTGGTCGTCAGGGCTCCCAGGCAAATTACTCAGCCCCTCCTCTGTACAGGGACGGATCTAGGCATGGGCATAGGGGGGCAATGCCCCCCTAAATGCCCAATCAGCCCCACCAAACACGATGGCATGCAAAACATCCCAAGTTATTTCAAATTAGTGCTTCTTTAAAATGATTTGAAACACTACTACTGCTACTAACTAACTACAATTGTGGCACTACTAAACCAACAGCATTTCATCAAAAGTCCTGTAACCGAAAATGGTATGGGTGCGGCCGCCCCCATACCATTTTCTCCTAGCTGCCCCCCTCAATTGGGAAATGTTGCATCCGCCCCTGCCTCAGTAGACAGAAGAGTAGACAGAAGACATCTTAGGTGACATCTCATAATGAGCATTTTAGGAGGTATGTTGAAAGTTGTTGAATTGCTGCTAGTAGGTTGGGTGCAAGTTCAAGAATGTGCAAAAAAAAAAGTGAGTCAAGCTTTGAAAACTCATCAGGCTATTCATAAATCTCGTATACGAATTACTACTAATCTTGACAGACATGTTTTGCTTGGCTTTGTAGGACACATCAGAGCGTACAGTGAGGTCATATGTCAGTAGCTCATGGATAAGTACAGTAAAGCTATTATTTTACCGTCATTACTATATGAAGAGATGGAGCATATCCAAATCCCATCACACTCTGACACAGTGTCAGGACATAATGGATTCCATTTTCATCACCGCTATAAACCCCTTATTACCTAAACTTCTTTGCCTTTTTATACTTATTAGTTACCACTAATGGTTGGCCTACAAGCTCACAATGTATCAATGCAGATTGTCTGGGTGAACTATTCAAAAATGTTTTTTAAAAAGAAGGCAGAGAGTTTTTAGGAATAATGGGTTTTGCTGTGATTAAAATGGAGCCCAATGTGTGTGTGTGTGTGTGTGTGTGTGTGTGTGTGTGTGTGTGTGTGTGTGTGTGTGTGTGTGTGTGTGTGTGTGTGTGTGTGTGTGTGTGTGTGTGTGTGTGCCTGTGCACGCCCTGTGTACAGGTGCTAATAGGCCTATAGAACATCGCAGTCCCACCCCTTTCATGACGTCGCCTGTGGTCCAGAAATGAATTCCCCATTCATTTTCCTCAAAGACCATTCCCAGATGAATTATATGAAGGCAATTACGCCGCGGACCAAAGACAAATCGGCATGTGACAAATCATGACAACAAGCACAACGTTTTGGAGTGGAGATCGGTCCAAAATGTTATGTTCGTTGTCATGATTTGTCACAAACCGAGTTGTGTTTGTCCACGGAGTAATCATCTTCATATGAATACATTTTGAAAAGTCAATGAGGGATATGAATGGGGAAATCACTTCTGGGCTATGGGCAATGTCATGATGGGCTGGGACTGCCCAGCTCTATATAAGCAAAGACAGCCTGCCCAGCCTGCATTTTAAACTCAAATATTTTGCTTCTGGAAGTCCCCGGAACAACGCATTTTGAGACGACTGAGGCCAAATACATTATCATTTTGGTTTTCCTTGGAATGAAAGAGTTGGAGCACAACTGATGTTATACTGTTAAATGTCACTTTAAGGGATGAAAGGGGGGTTATACTGTAATGTGTAATGTCTGGAGCCGTGGCTGATGAAAGACAGTGGCAGGGGGGTTTGATAGCATCAATATGGAACACATGGTTCCACTCAAAGGGCCACGCATCAGACGTGATGACACAAAGAACTTTAAAGTTAGCCTGCATATCTCCCACCATAAATCTCCATCTTTAATCCCATATAGCTCTCGGAGCGCACCGCCATTGTGGCAGTCAGTCTGCTGGATACCCCTATACTCCACTGACCCAGTTTCAGTATACTAGAAACTACACAAATGCACTATGCACTTAAAAGGTGTACTAGGTAACTTGGACATGGTAGTCACTGCCGATATGCAGGTACTGCAGTTTTTAGATTGACATTTCCCAGCACCCCTTGCACTTGAAGTCATATTATGATTGGACTTTGCAAGGACTAATCAGATGTGAGTGACGTCCTTTTCCCCGGGAAACATCCCCCCCCCCCCCATCACTTACATATTTACAGAAACATAATTATTTAAAACAGGCTTTGAGGGCTGAAATTCAGGGAATGGCTTATGTGACAAATATGCCAGTCATAATGGATATCAAATTTAAGATTTGTTTTACTTAAAAAGTTACCTTGTGTACCTTTAAGGTATAGTAAGTGATTTCACTTAATTCAAATATTGTTATTATGTTCTTCATTTTTGGCTTTTAATCTACTATTTGGGTGAAAAGCCTTTCGTCCAATCAGGATGAGAGGGGCGGCTTCCTCTAATCAGGATTGAGCAGGGGTTGGCCTTGGTATAATAGGCCTGCTGCACATCTTGTTACCAGGGGGGGTGGGGTGGGGGCGCGAGGGTTTTTCAAATCACCGAACGCTGCTTTAATTGAGGACAATTTTGAGAGGCTCCAGTCAGGTTTCCGTAAGCTGATGACACAACGCAGGCAGCCGTCTTACAGATTTACGGATCTGCTATTTTCGGGCGGCACGCGACGCACGTTTTACGGCCGCTCCATAAATCCGCCATTACAGCGGAATGAGCATCCTGCTGATCGAGCATCTATCTTGCCGCTGCGTGGGAACGGGATTGCCCCATGCCGATTACTTCCAGGTGCGTGTACACTCGTAGCCCCCCCCCCCCTGCTCTGTGTTCTCTGTGCCAGGAAATCATCCATGGAGGGTGGCCGGTTCGAATCCCACCGTGGGACAGAGTCTGACCGCAAGGCCACAAGACTAAACATGACACACGCATCAATGAAAACATCAGCGGCTGACTCAGCGTTGTGGTGGAAGAACACATGCACGTTTTCTTTTTCACCAGCTTGTGTGAAATCAAATGCAAGCTGGTCTATGTTCAGTCGCTGAGCAATAATAGTCACTTTCTCGTCATTCCTGTCCCTTAAGCCAATGGGGAGTCTGCGATGCCTTCCCATGCTTGTGTCTTATCCTGCAATGCTGGTTAAGGGAGAACTCCATACCAAAAGACAATGGGCATCCTCATCCATCTGGCGTCATATTCTAATAGTATACTGGTAACCACGCATGCACTGTACGAGTGTATATGGTATATATAGTGTGTGCTGGATAAAATAACCAGGCTCGGTTATCCTGTAGTTTGTGGTCTTATGTGATTTGTGGGAAGAAAAAAAAAGTTTGGATCTAAAATACCGCATTAGAATGAAAATAGCCTGGCCTAACCCGAAATGATTTTGGCCTAGGGGGCGGGGTGCCGTGGGATCCACACGGCAGATCGAGCTCATTTGATCTGATCTCACCAACGTGTCGTCATCCCCGGCCCATTCCCCACCCCTCCACTGCTGTGCTATGTCACATCATTTGGAGTGACTCCTCCCTCTAGGCCACTGTGGGTAACAAATTAGTCCAGGCTTTCCGTTATCGCGCAATGCGAACGAAAATGAAAGCCTGGGTGTCGCGGCTAGAATGAATACAACCTCTGTCAATGAAGGCTGTGGGAGGGGACCTTGGGGTGAAATGTAGAACGGGGGGCATCTATGACAAAAATCAAGGGTAATATACTGCATATGATGTCACAGGGATCACAATGGATGCCCATTGTGTTTTGGTCTGGATTTCTCCTTTGAGACACATGCATGGCCAGTCTCAGCGGTGGCTTCCGCGTGCAATAAAGTGTCCGATAAATCTAAAAAAACCTTAAAAATGATGTAAAATTATTTGTATTTTACATGAGCAAGAGAGATGTAGCAGCAGTTGTGTAGTACGTGTACAATACATGCATACTACAGAGTCTTTCCTTTGGGCACCCAGAAGGGTGTTTGGGGCATGTGGAGTGTTGTCCAGGCATTTTTTTTTGCAAGGGGACTTCCAGCTTCCCTGTGTCAACTGATCTCTGCACATTTGAAAATGAGCAGATCTGTAATTCCATGGCAGTATGTAAGCTTTATAATCTGCTGCTTTTGATGTTTTTTGTGTGATGTTGAAGTACTGTATGATCAAGCACTTAGTTTACAGAAAGAAAAAAGGACAATACATTTAAAGGGGAATTCCACCCATTTTCAAAAATTTCCGGAGAGGATACAAATGTGAACCAAATGGACCCTAGCGGGTTCATTTGGTTCCATTTGTACCCTCTCAGGAAAAAGGCGTCTGAAAGAACAATCATTAACATTAACATTAACATTAACGTTAATGATTTTTTCAGACCTCCAATTTTAGGAAATACAGAATTGGGGGAACTTTTTTTTATCATGTCCACACAACACCTCTCTCTAAGGTATAATAATGTCATGTAAAAATGTTGAAAAAGGGTTCCCCTTTAAGCAGTATCTAGATAGAAGAGGTAACAGAATGAACAGCAATAGTATAAGGTATACAGGTTATAGTTTGGGTATAAGCTCACAATGTGATACGATTGGGGGTCCTTGACAGGAAAAAAACGAGGTTGTGACAGTGTGTTAGTGGGTCACGTTGGGATGAGGAGAGTGAGGAGGATGAGGAGGGTGTTTTGAGGTGACGTTATACATTGGTGACATGATAGAGGAGGAATTTCAGCACACGCGCGTACGCACGAACACACACGCACTGCCATTGATCCCAGATGACATTATGTGTTCAGTAATTTCTTTCTGGTTCGACTGTAATGAAGCCTAAATAAGCCTCCTGTGAGACCTGTTAAAGTTATATAACCCTGTGTGCGTGCAAGGGTGTGTGCGCGCGCGTGTGTGTGTGTGTGTGCATGAATGGGCGGGAGCCTGTAATGTGATGGGGAGAGAGAAGGAGAGATAGAGAGAGAAGGCCAGGGATGGTCAGTGAATTAATAAGAAATGTTTATTTATCCGTCTTTTATTTACAGATTCCGAGTGTGGCGGGGGGGCAGGGGGACTCATGCTTTAGGCATTATTTTTTATTTATTTTTTTGCAGATGGATTTCCTGGTAGCCCTTTGTTTAACCCGATGCATGAGGCCGATTCTGCAAATAACCCACCATGCAAAAAACGCAATGTAATCAGTGATGCTCAAACTTTTTCATTTCAAGGACAGATTATATGCATGCATTTGGGCTCAACATTTTACCTCAAGGAAGATGGAACTGGTGGAAAAGCGGCTATGCAGGAGGGTGCAGTGGAACAGTAGTTCCAGTAGTGCCATTCACCTCACAGCTCGAAAGTCCGATTCCCGCTAGGGACACTGTGGGTGCTGGCGGCACGTATCCTCCACATCATCAGTGCCCATACCCGAGGCAAGGGGTTGGCGAAAGGGCCTTTCTGTGTGCAGTTTGCATGTTCTCTCTGTGTCCCCTTGGGTAGATACCCTCACAAAAACATGCAGTAATCCCCCTGGCCAGCCGGGGCACCTGATGGAGGGGACAGGAACTGGTTGGAATAACGTGTTCCTTCATAAAGTATACTTCATGAAGTATACTTTATGAAGGATAACTCCATAAAGTATACTTTATGTACTGAAATGTAATTTTACCCCCCCTAATGAGAACAATGCAATCCCTGAAATCATCAAACAATCTTCCGTTCTGGATGATTCAGCTTTCATTTCTGTGAGAAAGATTTGCCTACTAGGTTCCCAATGTGGATTTTATTCAGAAGCCAAGATACCAAGCCAAGTGTGTGTGTGTGTGTGTGTGTGTGTGTGTGTGTGTGTGTGTGTGTGTGTGTGTGTGTGTGTGTGTGAGAAAGAGAGAGAGAGAGAGAGAGAGAGAGAGACTGTTTACAGAGCTGTAATCAGGACCAGTGTTAGAACAAATAATCTTACAAACTAAATATACATCACCAGGGTGGCCTGTCCTGTATGTTGCAGGTGTGCATTACGTCACACACGGCGCAAGCACACATGCGCACGTGCATGACAAATTCAATTTTGCACGGATTGGTGTGCATTTGCTTGCACGCACACACAAAGGACACAATGCCCCCAGTCCAGTTGTGGAATTCTATGAAACAAAAACTTTGCAGATAGAAAGAGGATAATTAAAGCTTTCCGTGTTTTTTCATCCAAGTTAATGTTATTAGAGAAAGTTTTTGGGTTTTAGCTGTTTTTCACATTAACGTTATTCATTTATTTATTTTTCATTATCTACTATGTCCTGAGGTCCTACGTGACCTCAGGAAATTACATCTGGCCAATATGGCAATTATGGTGTGTCTCATGGTTTGTCACATTCAGTAGATCCTGCAAACTTTTGCGGCCAGATGTAATCTGTTGGGGTTTATTATGACTATAGTAGATAGGCTAATAATAATAATAATAATAATAATTTTAAAAAGTAAAAAGGGGCCATGTTTAATACAATCCGAATAAGACTTGTTTGGGTATTTCTTCAACGCTCCGTAGGCGTGTTCCCCCAACTTCCGCTCGCGATGATGTCTCACGCATATTGACCACTATAGTACAGTGAATGGGTCTGACCTACGGCACTTGAACTCTGGGCTAGATGTATAACGGCATGCAGTGCATGGTGACATTTGGAAGTGATTAGTTCTCCTCCTGCTCCACCCAACAGCAATGTTACATAAGACGGAGTTGGAGGAAGATGATGTTGGACTCGGCATGGAGGCCGAGAACATCACTGATCTGCTTTTTGGGGTTGGTGTGAAGACGCAAAAAGGTGAAATCATCTCACGGACTGCAAAACATTTGCACACTGGCCAAAAACACAAAGTGCGTACATTATTATCTCAAATGAGCCATGATAGGCTTTTTAATCTTTGGGAAAACTGACAATTTATTTTGACGAATCCATTGCACAACACCATCCAGACAAAATGTACTGTACATGTCATGGTGTGTGTTTTTACTAGACTGTTCTCAGTTCATGGACGGTCGTCTGACCACTTTTAGGAAACATTGATTGGAGGGTTTTGTTGATGATGTAATGGTGATGCAATTAAGATATCTTTATGAGTGTTGTCATGAGTATTATCTCCTTGATGGGCCCCATAGGGGCCTCAAGGGGTCCTTGAGGATGTTCTAGGCCTCTAGGGGATCCCCAGCTAAATGATACTTTGGAGCCAAAGGGATCCTTATGGGTCTATAACTGGGGAGCAATTAACTGCAGTGCACAGTCACATACTGCAGGAAAATACAATATGAGGAAAGTAATGATGGCCGCGTTCCCCCCTGCTATTCTTCCAGCCCACCCTAGTGGGGTTGGCTAAATCCGGCCCTGCTCCATGAGGTGTTGCGGGTACTTGCCCTCTGCTCGCACACAAGTAGGCCTACTTGGTTTGTTTGCTGTATTGGCCCCAGCAAGCTAAATTTAACTACCTATACAGCACATTGTGGAAACACACTTCCATTTGAGAGATTTTTCTGTTTACACAATAGTCATAGAACACATGTGGGTCTTGGGAGATTAGTAAAAGACACAAATAAACAAACGTTCAAAAACGTGTGCAGAGGAAATTGTTCTAGCGAAACCCTGGCAGTGGGCCTGAATGAGCTCACCTTTTTCCAAACATTCTCATCGCACAAAAAGGTAAATACAGCGTGCTTCACGTACACTACATGACACGGGGTGTCCTTCGTTAAAGATTAGCCTGCACGCAGCCCTGCGTAAAATGGATTTATTGCACCCACGTGCGCGCCGCTATAAAACGACGACAACGTCCTTCGCAGTGGAGCGGCGGTACGTGGCTCGATGCCGAGGAGGCTTAACGGACCGCTGGAGACACGTCAAGCTGTCGTTACGGGAAAACTAAAAATGTATAATCAGCACGTACTCAACCTGTCGGATGATAATTACCCATCACATAAACACCTCGTTGAATGAGCGCCGGGAGAGGAAACCCAAGCAAGCTCATTCATAATCAATAAACCAAACGAACAACATGTATGCACAATGTGCTGGAAGATGCACTCGTATTTTTTGTTTCTTGGTGCAACCACTTCCTTAAACAGTTTGGTGTGTGGGTGTGTCCCTGGCTGGCTGTGACCATATCAGTACGAAATTCACTTCTGGTGTAACTTGTGGGGTCTGAGTAACTTGTAGGGTCTAGGGTAACTTGTGGGATTGTGTAACTCTAGAAGTTCTGCGGACGCCCGCATGGAGTTACACCACTTTCTTCACATGGGTGTGACTTCTTTTGCTTTTCATTACGTACAGTACATAAAAGTACAAATTCACAATTAGTTTTACTTTATACCACGGTAAAACACGTTTAAAAATCTGTCAAATATATTTTGAAAACATATGTTGTACAGTGCAAGCTCACAACGTGTCACGGTTAGACGCCATGCGAGTTTATACATCAGCAATTTGTTTGGGGAGCCAACCAAATATGGCATAAGTTGTACTGTGAGGTCTGTAAATAAATATCTGCCTTAGCTGCTTGCCTACTTCACGTCTGTTTACCTTAACCTACAAATAAGCCAGACCGAATCAGCTGTTGGCAAACAAAAGTCTGTGAGCGCATTGGTTCTGGAATAGCTCAACTGTACATCCACTTCCTACTCCAGAGAACCGGAGTGGCCAATCAGGACACAGTATGCAAATGTGGGCGTCAAATCGTGTCAAAAAGCCATTGTTTGAAGCTGCCCCCAGGAAAACAAACTGGACACACTGCTATTCCAGACTCATGTACAACACATCAGTGTCATTATGAGTCTGACGTAACCCAGGCTTTGCTTACCTACCTCTGCATGCGTACATACACTACATGCAAGCGTGTATGGGTGTGATTCTGTGTATGTAGGTCAGTCTGTCAATCAACCAATTATAACAAGTTTTTCTTTCTTAAAGCTGTAGGAAATACTTGCCATTAATATAGTGGCTGTAAAAGAATCCATTGGTTGCTCGAATCCTGTGGTGCATGGCCGCGGGAACTATTTTACAGTAGCAGGGACTGAGCATGGAAGCGGGGGTGCGCAAAAATGCGCGTGCGCGCGCTTCATGCACGCGCATTTTTGCGTGTTAAAGTACTCTTTAATTTCCCTCTCCACACACAAGTTATGAACAAGATGCCTATAATGTGAAATAGCATATTTATTGGGCCTGGCCTACATAAATCACTTGTTTTGAACATATAGGCTGAATGAATAGGCCTACAGAATCCTCACGCAGGATATATAATCACAACAAACGCTCAACAGCAACACAAACAACTGACAGTTCCAAACCCATCATAAACGGGCATATGCCTATTTAGTCCACATGAGATTTAGCAAGGCGCAAAAAATATAAATTATAGGCTAAACAGAGGAGCTGAGGTCCAGTAGGAGGTATATTTTTATAAGTCCCAACAGCAACAAGTTGACAGCGCAGCGCGCTTGGGTTCGGCAACCCGTGTGTTCACATCATCATCATCATCATCATCATCATCATCGTCACACAGCCCTCCCCGTCAGAATCGAACAGAACACAATACATAATATCTCACGTTAAATTTCAGCAGCAGGCAGCAGTTCAGTTGGCACGGCGGCCATAGTAATTAGTTAATACTATATTATTTCTCGCATATTTCCCATATTCCTAAATATTAGTGAGAAATATTATAGTTAAATAGTAAAGGCTTTAGCCTACGTTATACTCCAAAGGTGCTGTTGCGCTCCGGGGTGACGGCGATGAATTCCCTCATCCCCTGCTGAATAGCACTAGTGCTGCTTCTTCTGTTGTTGTCGTCCACGACCTCCTCCTCCTCTCCCTCCGACAACTGATCGATCCACGACATTATCATCCTTTTCAACAAAGTTAGCACTCGTCCCCTGTACATTGCTGCTGCCGCTGGGACGAACAACTTTTGTTTTGGGCTTGGGCCCACCAAAGAAATCACTTATCCGCTTCTGAGCCATGCTGACTGACAACACAACACTCACTGTTCGGCCCAGCTGACCGGTGGATTCAAACGGTGCGCACCGTGCGTAAAGGAAAGTTAACCAGAAATAGCCGGAAATAGCCGGAAACAGCGCCAGCAGCCGAGCAGAGGTAATGATGAATATAAAAACAAAAACCCCACCAAAAATGCCTATTTTATTTTAGTCTCCATTATAATAAAGTGAAGTTTTATTATTATTGATATTATATATTTTTTTTATTTCATGTTATTTTTATCCTCCTGTTTTGGGGCGTGCTGTGCCTGGTGGAGGGGGTGCTTGTAGCTCCTGTCTGAGGGGGTGCTGTGTTTGAGGGGAGCAGGTGCTCCAGCCCCCCCAGCACCCCATGTTCCCTCAGATCCTGTGGTGGTGAGTTCTGGTCTGGTTATGGTGATTAAGTAGTTCCGGTCCTTTGGAGGGCCAATGGGGGCTGCACTCATTAAAAATAAACAAAATCCACAAAACTACAGCATATAGCGCAACTTTTGTTCAGCTTTGACCCCATGCAGCTGCATGTCACACTGAACTATAGTGTAGTGCTGCTGCTGGCGTAGTGATACTGGACACCAGTATCACCATGCAGCCATGAAAGCATGCAGTTGCTATCCCAACCAATGCATAGGCGGCAGCGATGTGAAGACAGTTATCACAACTATACACACAGCACCAGCATGCAGCCCAGAGGCACTCCATCAACACCCAGTAGTAATCCTAAACAATGGACGCATTCAGCTCTGGGGCATGCATGGGGGCTATGTGTGTGTTTGTTTGTTTAAGTTTGTTCAAAATATGTATTTCGTCAGAATGTTTTGTTGTGTTTTGTTTTTAACATTTTCAGATTATGATTTGTATTTTGTTCTCTGAAGTTCATTAAAAGGGAAATTCTATGAAATTCAATGACATAGTAAACTGTTGAAAATAAATAGGTGGAAATAGGTGGAAATAGGTGGAATTGCCCTTTGAAGGAGCTAGGTCCAGTTCAAAAGGCCGGTATGATTGTATGATATAGAGGCCTTTTGACCTGGGACCTCGATGTGGCCTTTTGAGAAACAAAAGAGCACTCTTATCACCTTACAACATCAATTGAACCTGCTTTTGGTCAGCCATTTTGAGAAATGGCTCCAAAGCCCCACCAGGATGAGAATTTGGGATGGACCAATATCTAGTTTTGTTCCTAACATACAGTACCTGTACTATTCAACACTTCTTTCATACAATCAACGCTAGTCAGCTATGCTGCCTCACTACCACGCCTAGAGGACTGTTAAGAGTAATTTTCACTCCCAAAGCTCTTCCAAAAAATAGACAGTTCTGCATACTGCTGATTTATTGAAATCAACATAAACCAATCGAACTAGGAAAACAAACACAAAAATAGACGATTTATAATAGAACATGCCATAAACAAAATAAAGTATATAAGTCCAATGAAATAAAGAAAATACAATGCAAATAAACATACAAACATACCTTACTGGCTGCTCTACAGGCTAAGGGAATGAGTTCTGTGCCCTGGCCATGGACACAGTTAAGGTTCTTCTGCATCACCTGCCAGAAGACAGGTGTGCGACCGTGTCTACCAGTCTACCTGCAACCAGGGTGCCCAATAAAGGGTTCCGCATCAACCTAGCACTTCCTGTCCAATTTAGACAGGCAATCATTAAGCATGTGAGCTATAATAAACGTATTTAGAAAACTAAATTTAACAACTACAGCAGTAACAGTAATGTTCACTGAAAAAGTTTCAGGAGGGAAAAAATATCCAGATTTTTTTTTTTCAGTTTTTTTTTTTCATTGTACTTTCTATTTGTACTCCAGCCTTGTGTGTTTACTCTATTATCTGAGATCACAACAGACATGTTTGTGAGCCCACCGCCCACCCATTCCCAGCAGCACTAGTGAGTCCATCAACAACACCCAGTATTGGCACAATGGAGGCATTCAGCCTCCGGGCCAAAGAGCGGAGGTTTGGTTTCACAAGCTATGGCATGGGACCCCCTTGTTGGGTCACTGATGTGCTGTTCTGGGTCACAAGCACCAGGAGATAAGTCAGTTTCCTGAACTTGTCCACAACCCTTGAGACACAGAGTCAGTTAAACATGGTGACACGTTATAATGACAATTAGTGAGTTTGCGATGATGTGCAAAATAGAGTTGCAAAAGGGTGGTGAAGTGCTCCTTTAAGTGTCCTTTATCGGAGATCAAAGGCTTGTTTATGAGACCCCGCCCACATGAGACACAATGGCTTCTTTCAGCTCTGGACACAGGGGGCGCTTGTTTTTCAACTCTTGGCAGCCCTCGGTCGTTTAAACCAACCGCTCTCACCCCCTCCCCACTTGTTGTAGAGTGGCTGGCTGTCCCATTGTGATCTGGGCCCACATTGTCGCACACACACACGCACACACACACACACACACACACACACACACACACACACACACACACACACACACACACACGTACACGTTACTAAAGTAACCAAGCACACAGGGTGAGATTACAATGAACCAACACACAGAGCAGGTCTCAGAACGTCTTTTTGGTCTCTGGCCAACTAGGCAGTCATAGGCCAACAGCTTGCACCTGTGGACCTGGCTGGATGGGGCTCAGACTGTCAATCAAGGACTCACCAGGGGGGGAGAGGCGAGCAGAGACTAGTGGAAGAGAAGGGAAGATCATACATAGCAAACAGAACAAATACAGTATCTGGCAAATGCCTTTGAAAGCTTACAATAGAGCTGAGCCTCCCCGTTCATGACGTCACCCGTGGTCCAGAAATGAATTCCCCATTCATTTTCCTCATAGACCTTCCGAAAATGATCGATAGACGATTACGCCACCGACAAAGCCAACTTGGGCCGTGACAAATCATGACAACAAACACAATGTTTTGGGACAATTAGATATTGTGTGATAATATTGTGTGTGTTGCCAGGATTTGCCACGACCCGAATCGGCTTTGTCCGTGGCGTAATCGTCTATGAAGAAAATGAATGGAGAAATGACTTCTGTTTGGGGTTGGATTGCCCTGTCACATGAAGCACTACCAACTGCCGTGGCTGTTCCATGGCAGATGCCGTTACCAGAGTTTGCACTCTCTCTCTCTCTCGAAGCACATCTACAAGCTCACAATGCACAGCATCGTGCCTCGTTCTGAGCTTGTAGAACGAGTCTTTTCACATAGCCGATTAAATGTATAAAAGGTAACTACTCACAGAAGTTTTACAACAAATATAGTGGAGAAAAAGTCTGAGAAGTCTGAGATGAAGTATGGAGTAAATTTAAGTATTGGGAATTGTAAATACCCTAGCAAAGTACAAATTCCTCAAAATTGTACTTAAGTAGGGCTATATACTAGGCTAGGCTAGGGCTTTAACCAAAAAATCGATACATCGATGCATCGATTTGCATAACACGAGTCGACTCCAAAAAGCCCGAGTCGATAAGTTGTTTTTTCCCCTTCCTCCGAGGGAAAGGAGTAAAGAGGAGGAATTAAACATTTACCTTTGTTTTCCCCTTTTTTCTTTCTCTATATGTGCGACGCGTGTGTATATAATTCAACTGTAATATTGGTTACTGTCACTCACGGACAGAAGTCTCCTTTGAAGTTTCCTTTGCAACTCTATCGGAGTTAAGCTTTAATTTAGGTTTACCAATCTTATGCAGCTGCGCTCTTGCGCTCTGCATGGGCGCGCGGCGTTCCAGCTGATCATTACGTACACGGATCAGATCGAACAGCAAACAGTGTAAGAGGAATACAGAACTTCATCAAACAACACCTCCCTGTGCTACAGTCAGTGACCGTCTTGTTCCTCGTTTCGCATTAGGCTACGCAGTACGCATGGGATGCATGCTTCTGTCCGCGTCGTTCTCATTAATTTGCTGAATGGATCAGAAAAGAAAGGCAACGCGATATGATGGTGGTGGTGGAGGAGGAGGCGGCGGCGGCTACATGTAAATGGATAGTATTCTGATAATGTGGCCGCTGTTAGAACGAGCATGTCTTCTGTTGCGTTCTAACGTGTGGGCTGCTGTGTATTGCTGTGTTGCTGTGTTTTTATGGCTGGCCATAGTGGACGTTGTGCTGCGCTGTGCCAATATTGTTTTCATAAGCTTGCCACATGCGCCATGCGTAGCCTCGCGATGTGTTTTCTATAAGCACTGCGCCGGCATATAGCGGCACCGTTTGATCCCCGACCCCCTCGGGGAACCCCCCCCCCCCCCCCCCCCCCGCGCCATAAAACGATAAATCGATACAACTTCGACTTGACTGTCTGACAAGACAGTGAAAAAATCCCAAGTCGTTAATGCCCTACTATATACATACGTACAGTTTCTTCTTCCCAGCAGTGTTCGCTCCTTTAAGTGTTTTTAAAAAGTCTATATTATATTTTTCTTTTTTTGCCAAAACGTGACACTCGATCGTTCCATGACCTCAAAACATGACCCGCGCTCTTCCGAGGGATTCCATATGCCTCGAAGTCCTCCGCACATGGCTTCGCTGAATCAGCTCATTTAAACAGCAGCCGCGCAGGATCGCTAGCCAAGAAGCTGTCGACTGCATGCGGTCATCATCCTTTACATACACAGTGCAGTATGTAGGTCACTGGGAAAACAGTGGCAGGCTGTTTTCCTGTTTTTTTTTTAGATGGAGCGCCATGATATTTTTTTATGGGGTTATATGATGTCACAAAAACGGCGTATTTATTTTTGATCGGGCCAAAAAACACAGTGGGAACACATATTAGAATATTCTAACCACACCTGTAGGTTCCATCCAGAGCAATGTTAACGCTAATACATCCTAGCTAGCTAACAAGGCACAAAACGGAAAAAGAAAAACGTTTCTGACAGCGGATTTTGTTCATTCTCGGACAACCAGTCCTTCGGCATCTCCGGTCATGTCGTTTCTCCATACATCTGGCCAGCTCATCTGTACTCTCTGCTTTCTTTTGTATCTGTGCACAGGTAGGCATGGGATGGCATGGCATTGATTTTAGACCCTGAATGATATGGAATTTTGGCAACAATACGATAATGATACGAATAGTGACACAGGCAAACAAATACCTGTCCAACTCTCCAGAACCATTGGCCACATAAACATAAAAACCACTGTAGCAGCTAGTAGTGTGCACTTCCTAAAACCTATCAGTGACAATTTCACCAATAGAATAGGACCACTAATAGAAGGGGACCCCCGATACGATAGACTGATTCTAGCGGTCGGGCTGTAGTTGGAATTCCACACAAGGGTCAAACCATTACGATGCTGATGGCGTCGCGATGCCTGATTTTACACTTGGTTGCATGCTGAAAACAGCCAATCTACAAACTGTACCAGTTGTGAGTTTGTCGGTCTGCGATTTTCAGAGCACAACACATGAGGGCAAACTGCACAACAGCGGAGAAGCATCGCATAGCAGGGCTCTGTAAGGCCACCGACATGCCGTGTTATGAACTTGTCCAGTATGATTAAGGATTTCAGCGTTCTGTACCTTGGGAAAGAGGCCGAAAGAGGTTGAAAGTGATCGAAGAGAATAGCTGACTCACAGAATTGCTGAGTCGTACGCTTTGCTTTTTTTATGACATTCCACTGGGTTGTTTCGGGTAAAGCGTCCGCTGCTCTGTAATCCATGTAATGCGTGATCTAATGACAACGTTGACCGTCCCTTTGAGTGCCTTTCTGATCACCCTGTCTGTCTGTCTGTCTGTCTGTCTGTCTGTCTGTCTGTCTGTCTGTCTGTCTGTCTGTCTGTCTGTCTGTCTGTCTGTCTGTCTGCCTGTACAGACACTCAAAAACCTGCATGTTAAAGGGTAACTTTAGAGTAACGTTAGCACTATTTGCTGCTTTTTATTTGTGGTAGTGATTTTAGCTATTTTTCACAGGTCGTGGGGGCATTCGAACATGAGGCAAAATATGTTTTTTTTTTGTTTTTTTTTAATTGAGAGCAATTTATATTTTTTATTAGCTATTATAGACCCCAGGAAATTACATATGGCCACACAAGATCACAGGACCGAATGTGAAGGAGGTGACAAACTGACATAATGGGGACTTTAAGCAGAAGGCGGCGCCGTCCCCACTACGACAACAGGAAGTCGATCAGTGCTCGATACCTGCTTGCCGTTGCAGCCGTTCCTACTACGGCAGAAACTACACTTTAACGTAGTGTCAACAACGTCTGTTTGACACACACTGTATAGCCGCGTCACCATGGTAACCAGTCGCTGTTCGGATGGCTGTTTGCTTAACGATTTTGACAGCAACGGCGATTGCGCCATAGTCCCCGTACTTCTGCTAAGGGAGCCGGTGTAAAATGAGTAGATGGTTAAAGTCCCTATTGACCCTACTGCATGGTTGTACAACGCAGCATGGCACTCCTTCAAATTCAGTAGATCCTGTGATTTTGTGTGGCCAAATGTAATTTCTCCAGAAAATGAATTACTGTTCACCATGCACGGATGGTGTGTGAGTGATATGTTTGAGGGCTCAGGCAGCTGAAGAAGACATCTCGCTACACGTTGTCAGGCGTACGGCCTGACAACTGTTACACACATGCACACATGCACCACCACCACCACCAGCTCCTCTACGCAAACATGGGTGTCTGTTCCACACGGCGCTGAACCCTGTCGGGCCGCAATTACCATGTTTTCTGAGCCAGAAACACAGTCATTTTGGGAGTAATTACACCCACACCCTTTTCCCCACTCTAGGAAGAGAGAGAGAGAGAGAGAGAGAGAGAGAGAGAGAGAGAGAGAGAGAGAGAGAGAGAGAGAGAGAGAGAGAGAGAGAGGGAGAGGGAGAGGGGACAGACATTCAAGTAAGGGTCTGGCGATCTCTCCGACATCCCAAACACAAAATGAAACCTAGTGTGTGTGTGTGTGTGTGTGTGTGTGTGTGCGCGCGCGTGCGTGCGTGCGTGCGTGCGTGCATGCGTCAGGAGCGGATCTAGGCATGGGTATGGGGGGGCAATGCCCCTCTAAATGCCCAGTAGTACAAAAGTATACAAGAGCTTCAAGATCCTTTCTAGCTTCAGATCTCTCTCTCTTTCTCTCATAGCCTGTTGCTCTAAGAGAGAGAGCCCGTGTCAAATGAGTAACAATGACTGTAGGAAATTATGCACAATTGAAACATGAGTGAACAGATCATGTTTGTGTCATGTCGTTTGCAATTCACAAAAGCTAGCTTATTTAAGCCATGACAATGTTAATTTGCTGTTATAACTATAGCCTATACTGTATGCATGCAGTAGATTCAGTTTTTGAAGCAGATATCTTCAACTCCCTCCCTGTGTGTGTGTGTGTGTGTGTGTGTGTGTGTGTGTGTGTGTGTGTGTGTGTGTGTGTGTGTGTGTGTGTGCATGCATGCATGTTTGTTTGTGAGCACACAGGTGCATGCGCACACCTGCAAAAGCCCTGATATGAAGGCTGAAATATTTACAGAACTCAAACAACCTAACCCCCCCCCCCCAAGCACACACACTCACATGGACGCATGTACACACACACACACACACTCAAGAGTGCATGCATGAGCACTGAGCAGCACTTACCTAATGGGGTGGGCGGGGGCGTCTCATTGTTGCAGGATGACATGTTGGCATTCCTGAGTGATAAACACACACACACACACACACACACACACACACACACACACACACACACACACACACACACACACACACACACACACACACACACACACACACACACACACACACACACACAGAGTCATACAATTGCACGCACATGCTTGCGCTCGCACGCACATACCATACACACACAAGCGCACACACAGTCGCATACATACAGGCCGACTGAACGGACAGACGGACATAACATTTGCACACGTCCGTGCAAGTGCAAGTGCATGTGCACGTGCACGTGTGTGCGTGCGTCATCAGTGTCATGCAGTGAGGCATGTGTTTGCGGTTTCACGCAGCAGCGCCAGAGCTGTCATGTTTGGAGCGTTTCACGTTGTGCCGGTGAACTTGTTCTGTCCTTACAAAAAGTGTCTTGTCCTCAAGTGTACTGTTGACTCCACACCCCAGAGACCCGGCCTGCACGCCGCCGGGCTGGCCGGCCGGCCGGCCCACTCATAATGTTTATTAGAGAGCAGTACGGACATTGTTTTGGACTTAACGCTGCACCGCGTAACTTCCCTGCTCTTCTGTTTCTTCTCCCAGAGTTGAACCCGGGAGGGTTCTCCACAGGGGCGGATCTAGGCATGGGCATGGGGGGGGGAATGCCCCCCTAAATGCCCAGCCTGCCCCACCAAACACAATGGCATGCAAAACATTTCAAATTAAAGGGCTTATATTTAAAATGATTTACATTTGTGGCACCATTAAACCAACAGCATTTCATCATTGACATCATTGAAAACAGAAAACTCTCTGAGTCAGACCTTTAGCTTTATGCATGCTGCGTGTCTGTTGCAACTTCAACAACTGCTGTTATTATTGATGCTTACTTCACTAATAAAAGTCCTTTAACCGAAAATGGAATGGGTGCGGCTTCATCGCCCGTGGCGTGAAGCGACACGGGTGATATAGCCGCCCCCCTACTATTTTCTCTTGCCCCCTCAATTGGGAAATGTTACATCCACCCCTGGTTCTCCACCAACCACACAGCTGGACAAGTTTACGCCGAGCCAATAGATAGAGCCTTCCTGTTTTCTCTGAGGAGACATTGGACTCTGAGCACAGCAGTCATATTGGGGGAATAAATTGAACCTCACACAAGAATTGTACTACTAATTAAGTTCCTATTTTGTGTAGGTTCTCAAATGTGTTTTCTTGTTGTTTTTGTTCTTTTGCTTCTTGGCTTTTTATGCCTTTCAACGGTAGCTAGACAGGAAAGAGGAAGAGAGATGGGAAGTGACACGCAACATAGGCCAGCAGCAAGAGAAAAAGTACGCACATCTCTAAAATATTTTTCCGGGTGCTGAACTTAAAAAGGTGAGAAATACAAAAGTGAAAAAATGGAAGTTTGCACACCTTCAATTGCTCCCAGGTAGTGGACCCAAAAGGGTCTTCATCAGGTCCTGATGAAGACCCTTTTGGGGTCGAAACGTTGTCAATAAATCCACTACCTGGGAGCAATTGAAGGTGTGCGAACTTCCATTTTTTCACTTTTGTAAGTGACATAGGCCATCCATGGCCGCGAGAAGATATTTACAGTATGGACTGCTAAATGCTTTGTTGCTGCTCTAAGGGGTGCTGCCAAATGTGTATGGCACACCAAATGTGCACGAAACACTGGTGCACACACCTTTTGCATGTACCTTTCCGTGCATTTTCACGACATGCATGAGCAAACTGAGACAGGCTGTCAAACAGTATATGTATCAGGGGCATAATAATGCATGAAAGTCCCCCCCCCCCAAAAAAAAGAAGAATCATTTAAAAATGTTACACATGTAGTGTCTCGTAAGAGGTTTAAAGCAAATTGCCCAGCCTTACTCCAAAAGGAAGCTGAATTGTGGGATAAGGTGTGTGTGTGTGGGTGTGTGTGTGTGTGGGGGGGGGGGTATTACATTGTAGTGTAGAGTGATCGGTACTTATTCACTGTAGCAGAAGAGGTTGCATCGCAGATATGTCGGATTCCTTGTGGGATTTATTTATTTATATTTACGTTTTAATAAAATTAAACAAACTTGGAACATGACTTTACACAGTCCCCACAAAAACGTTGGAATATGTTGTACATCCTGAATGATTTCAGTCTTGCACAGCATGCCGTTTTTCATCGTTTTGGGAATTTTTGAGGATTTTCGTTTGAAGAAAAAAACGTTGTCGGTGTAGACCGGTGATTTTCAACCCATGGTCTGGGGACCGCAAGACATCCTTGAGAGGGTTCCAGGTGGTCACCAGCTAAATTATGGAGGGTTGGGATCCTTATAGACCTTTTAACTCTTCTCAGGAGTTGCATTATTTACTCAGAAGAGTCGTTATTCATTTTGGCCAACATTTGCCTGTAAATAGACCACAGTAATCCGTAACCAAGACACAATTCTTCATTTTTGGGTCCGAGAGGCACGAGTCAAGTGTGTCCTTAATATCCTTCCTCCAGTGAAAGTCCAGTCATAAATCTCGACTCAGTGTGTGCCTTGGTCCGATTGTCATGCACGCACGCACGCACGCACGTACACACACACACACACACACACACACACACACACACACACACACACACACACACACACACACACACACACACACACACACACACACACACACACACACACACACACACACACACACACACACACAGACAGACAGACAGTCTGTTCCTCAGTGAAAGGTCCGTAGACACAGGCTGTTCTTGGGACGTGGCTGCTTAGATTTACTGTCCACCTCCCCCCACCCCACCCCACCTTCACATCTCTGGACCGCCTGCAAGCTTTTCATGACCTCCTCGCGGTGATGAAGTGCTTCCAGACACAATGGAATCCTCGCTGCGTGCGCGCCCACTCACTGCTGACAAACGCTGGTGAGTGGATGGAAAGTCACTGGGCATAACACTGTGTGAGGTACTCACACAGCCATGTCAAGCACTGCAAGTAAGATTACAAAAAAACAATAAAATCATTGGTGAGAGAGGAACTAATCTCTCTACAGAAAATAAACAAGCTTCATGTTTTTATTTTGTTGTATATTTTTAGGAAGTTTTTTTTTTAATGAAAATATTGACTTGGCCCCGTTTCTTCACTGCCTTTTTGGCCTTGGAGATTGTTATTGAATCCTTTTGCTCACATTCTCCCAGATTTCACCGACTATAAAACATTCGCATTGCAAAGACGACTACTTTTTTTTTACGACTGCCCCGATGTTCTTCGTCTCTGGAATAACAACAACAAAAAAAAAAAACACTGCATGCATAGCTCTGGTAGACGCAGTAATACTCTGGTATTTAGTTTTGTCTCGTAACTTAAAGCTACAGCCTACTGTGTAACCTTTTTCAATGAAACAAAAGTTCAATTAGATTATACTGACTGGCAAAAGTTCCACAACACCCACTCCAAGAATTTCACCCCCTAGGGCCTTTTATATCTATATTTTCCATTGAAAGTTGATAGCGGTAATCTCTCCTGGCAAAAAATGGTAATGTAATGGCAGGAGCTCTTAATTGATCCCTCTGGGCTTCGAACTGGAGCCGGTTGGCATGCAGTAGAATGACGAAGGTTCTAGTTCCTCACCGTGGGGGCTCCTCCCCGGCAGGTGAGCCAGTGTATAGGATACGACAGCAGTGGCAACACAGAAATATGGCGACGGCGGTTCACTCGGCGGTGCCTAGATGACACTGTAACAGGTTTGTTGGTGGAGTATTCGCCCTATACAGATATGTACTTGTATGCTTGAATATATTTATATATTATATATAATGAGATATATAACTTATCAACTAATATATTAACACATATAAATTATGTAGAGTTGATCCACTTGATAAACCCTTCTACACGTCCCCACACATAGTTTAGTCTTCCATCAGATCCATATTCAGTGTTTTTTTAACCCTGGAGTATGGTGAGTGATGAGGCCCTTAATTTTTAGCCACGTAATCATGCCATGTGGCCATAAAACCACATAGTATGTTGCATTGTTATGGTATTCTATGTAACTTTACTGCAAGTATTTACCAATTTATTTTCTTCTTGCTTTTCCCTACTTACTATATGAACTAGGAACTCCTGAGCTTAGTGATATTATTTCTGTATTCCTGTCTGATCTGACTTCATTGAATAGTGACTATGACAGTGTGTCATGTACTTATATATATACATTGAGTTTTGTCATGAGGGGTAGGCATTCATAAGCTTCGGCTTCTGCCTACTCCTTTTCGGTGCCGCTAAGAATATGCAATATGCATTTATTTTTTCCTGTGACTTTTATGTATACTTTCTAATTTTTGGTGCCGAAATAAAGCTTACTACTACTACTACTACTACTCTCTTCTGCACCGTAGGCTATTTCGGCGCCCCAGTGTGATGACAAGTCAAGTGCTTGCTGTTTGGCCTTTGCTTTGAGCATGAGAAGCTCACGACGTTGTAAGCGTTGTAGATATGCTCTTTTTAGAGAGCCCAAACATAAAATGACATGTCTCTTGGTTCTACTTGATCTCTTCTCCAACAGTCCTATACCCTAACATTTTAGCCTACTGTAGGCTTTATTTGTTGATGAAATTGTCAACATATTTAGCCTAGTATTATAGCCTAGGATTATATTAGTATTTAGCCTAGTATTACGGTATATTAGTCATCATATATTAGTCATCACCTCAGTATAGGTGTCCCAGTTAACTTCCAGACCTACAAGACCCCACAAGTTACACCAAGATGCACGGACATCTTAACTTTGACCTGACAGGCACTGCTGATGAATGAATGAACGCTCATTGGACCCCATGTTGAGAACCAATGACCTCTCCCAAGACTGTCTGCTGCTTAGAGTGTGAACTTGACCTCGCATGACACACTAGATCAGCCCCTGAGAGGTTCATTAAGACCCACTTTTTCCTCTTTTTTCTGAACTTAAGGGTCTCTTTCCTCTATCTAAAGCTCTTAATGGCTGGCCAAGTACAGCATTCCTGAACATTAGCACGTCATAAAACCATAAAATCACTCTCTCTCTGGTCTGAAACTAAGGTAGCCTTGTTGTGTCCAGGCATGGGCTCTTGTGGGGGATAGCTACATATAGTGGGACCCTCATTTTATTCAACATTTTTAGGGCACTCGGTTTAACTAGCGGGGCTCTGTTGCATGCACTTGTATGTGGGTCTATTTACTGTTAACCTTTTACCACAGAAAGGTCCAGAGTGGTAAATATACTTTTTATTCTGGCAGTGCTAGCCACTCCAACACATTCCCGCCATGATGTTTTGCGGGAGACAAGTCTATGGACTTTATACAGAAAATTTCTCCCATTAAGTTCCAGGTCAAGCCAAAGGCAAACTACATTGACCACAGTGTATTTGAGAGCATTATAACAGGCTCCTCAGTTCACACAAGAGTGGGTTTTAATTTGTATTTTAAGCCAGTGAGTTCATTGGGATGAAGTCGATAAACATTTATAAACAAACATAATGTCATCACTTTACTTGTGGCGAAAAACCAGTGGGAATCTGGTTGCGAATGTTGCCGCACATTTTTTTTCCCGTGTTTCGGAGACTTGTCAGGACTTGGGACACCCAGCTTGAAACAAGAGGACGGTCTCCGGGCCAAGCCGCGATGTCTGGTCACCGCAGACATGAAATATTTGATGTCCAAACTCGCTTGAACCCTCATGTCATAGTTATTTGTTGTGTAATGTCCCCTGTGCCGGGTTGAACAATGCCCTCCTCGCCGACACAGTAACTAACAAACAAGGCTGGAAAAGTTGAGATGTGCTCAGCCGACGGCCTGATTCCGCACGGCTATTTGAGGCAGCCGGCAATTTGGCTGCAGTCTGCCCTGGAGGAGAGGAGAGGAGAGGAGAGGAGAGGAGAGGAGAGGAGAGGAGATTTGATTTGATTTTAAAGATTCCTTTATTAAGCACTGCTGGGTGGTACGAACCTATTTACAACCTAAACTACATACTTAATAGCAAGCGGGGGGGGGGGGGGGGGGGGGGGAGACAAACATAGCCACACACCAGAACCAAATCAAAAAGACATCAGCAGCTCAGCATTTTCTCCCACTGTGCACAGAACTCCCTCAATCGCCCATCTTTCCGGAAAAGTTCAAGGTTGTCCGTCAACAAAAAATAGGAGTATTCTACCCTTAGGCGTGCTTTCACAAGCCCAGTCAATATAGGGACAGGGTCCACACAGCCCACCCTTGGGCCTTGTTCCTGCGGCTAAGCCAAACCGCTAATTTTGCCGTAGCAGAAAGAAAGTTAACCAACGTATGGACAAGTTTCCTTGCCACTGTATACCTTGGCCCGTATATAAAGAGATGAAAAGAGAAAATCTCTCCCAACCCCATGAACCAACCCCTCAGTAGGTCAAAGACTGGCTGCAGCCTGGGACACTGGATAAAGAGGTGGAACAGAGTTTCAACTTGGGGGCAAAAAAGACAACCCTCCCCGTGATTGGGATCAATGTGTGCCTTGTGTCTGTTTGTAGCTATCGCCCCATGTACAATCCTCCATTGGAGATCAGCCGACCGCTTGTCAACGGGCGGTTTGTACAGACACCGCCAGCTGCCTTTCGGGGAGGAGCCTGGGCCAAAGAACTCAAGCCACCTCGATGCTCTTGTGGCGTGCAGAGACTGACAGTGTCTCACCTTTACGCACAGAATGTACATTGCCTTTTTGTCCAAGTCCTCGCACAAACAGGGTTGTGGAGTGGCGAGCGACAGGATGCTGCCCTCCTCCTCCATCTGCTCCACGTTGGCAGCAACAGTCACATCAGGGAAACCGTAATCCATATCCTCCTCCCACTGCTCCACTAGAGCGCTGTTCTCCCGTAAGAAAGCTCTCAGGTGCTGCGGGATGGCCCCCCTCACCTCCTCAATCACACGCCTCAGCAGCCTGGGCCTGATGCGTATCCGCTCCTGTAGCAACTCGACAGGCGCCAGCAGATGGCCCAGCTTAGTGCAACCAGCTTCCCTGAGGGAGGTTCTCAGGCAAGCTGAGGACAATGTTTGTGTCTGTAGCCAGTCATTATGGAACAGTGGCTCCTCCAGTAACCACATCCCGGATGTGGCCTCAGGATCTCTGGAGACTTTTAGTATCCTCCATGCCTCCAGTACAGATCCATAAAAAGCAGGCAGCCCCGTCAGGTCTACCCCCTCCAGCCGTAAAAGAAAAAGATGTTTGCTGTAGCCCAGACGTCCAGCTTTACACAGAATGAGCCTGGCTGTGTCCAGCCACCTCACCCCACAATCGTACAGCAGTCTCTGTGCGGTCCTTAGCCGGAAGGCCGCCAGCCGAGAAGTAATATCCATCAGCCCTTGTCCTCCCTCCTCCACTGGCAGATACAGGACCGGGGCACGGACCCAGTGCTGCCCTGACCAAAAGAAATCCACTAGGGCCCTCTGGATGTCCTCAATTAATCCACCAGGTGGAGGCAAGACACTGAGTCTGTGCCACAGCATCGAGGCGACCAAGTTATTGGCTACCAGAACTCGACCCCTATATGACAACTGGCGTAGCAACCATTTCCAGGAAGACAACTTGGCACACACTTTCTCCATCACACCCTCCCAATTCTTTTTTTGAAAATCTTCTGTCCCCAAATACACCCCTAAGACTTTCAGCCCTCTTGTCTCCCACTGTAGTCCTGTGGGTAGTGTTGGTACTGAACCACCTCTCCACTGCCCCACCTGCAGAGCCTCACTTTTTAACCAATTTACCCTGGCAGAGGAGGCCTTTCCATACATGGACAAAATGTCCTGCATAACCGCTACATCCTGCTGATCAGAAATAAAAACATTTAAATCGTCCGCATAGGCCGAAACAGTTAGGGGGGGATAATGAGTCCCCGGTAGCCTGAGGCCCTTAAGCCGGCTTCTTAATTTACTCAGCAGAGGTTCGAAAATAATACTGAACAACTGACCGGAGATGGGGCAGCCCTGCCTTATACCCCTCTGCACTGATATCGGCCTACTTAGACCACCACCAACCTTAACCAAACATTCTGCTCTGTTGTAAAGCAGCCCCACCCAGGAGATGAAGCTGTCCCCAAAACCAAATGACCTCAATGTGGAAAACAAATACCCATGGTCGATTCTGTCAAAGGCCTGCTCCTGGTCAAGGGAAACAATACCAATGTCCAGATCATACAGTTTGCATACGTCAATCGTATCGCGAACAAGGAACAGGTTGTCCATAATAGTTCTGCCCTGTACACAGTACGTTTGATCAACATGAATAATCATCGGCAAAACGCGTGCAAGCCTATTCGCTAATACCCTGGAAAGAATTTTATAGTCTGTGCATAACAGAGCCACTGGCCTCCAGTTTCTCAGTAGGGCTAGATCTCCTTTTTTTGGAAGAAGGGAGAGGACTGCTCTCCTACAGGAGGTTGGCATCTCTCCTGTATCCAGGCATTCCACGAGAACCGAAAGCAAATCGGGTCCCATTATATTCCAAAAATGTTTGTAAAAGTCTGTAGTGAGACCATCCAGCCCTGGCGCCCGACCAGACGCCATCTGCCCCACGGCCTCAGTCAGTTCCTCCAGACTAAGCCCTCTGTCCAACAAGGTCCTCTCCTCCGGGCTGAGCTGGGGGAGCCCCTCCAATAGTTCTGCCACACAGTCTTGGTCACACCCCTCTGCTCCATAGAGGTTAGAAAAAAACGTCACTGCATGACCACGCATCTCCCCTGGGTCTGTAGTCACCCTGCCATCAGGGAGTTTTAGAGAGGACATCAGCTTACTCCTGGCCACTGACTTCTCCAAATTGAAAAAAAAAGAAGTGGGAGCGTCCATGTCTTTAATGCTAAGAAAACGTGACCGAACCAGGGCTCCTTTCACCCTTTCATGCAAGAAAGACTTCAGCTCCAACCTCTTGCTCTGCAGCTGACCATCAGCAACAGCGCCTGGATTAGTGTTCATTTCCGCTTCGATGCGTCTAATGGAGTCCTCCAGCTTCTGTACCGCTGCCTTCACACCTGCAGTAGAATGGGCCGTATACTGCTGGCAGAAGATACGAAGCTGGACTTTACCAACCTCCCACCACTGCCTCAGGGAATTAAAATCAAGTTTCCTGCTCTGCCACACTATCCAGAACTCCTGGAAACCCTGGCAAAAAGTGTTGTCCTGCAACAAGCTGTTGTTGAAGTGCCAGTATGACCTCATTTTTTGACCAGGGAAAGCTGCCAAATCTATGGTCACAAGGTGATGGTCAGTGAAGCCTACAGGGGTGATTACACCACACAGTAGACTGGATCTGAGTGTTTCAGAGACGTACAGCCTGTCTAGCCTGGCTGCACTCACCCGACCACCGCTCACCTTAACCCACGTATACTGCTTGGTGCTGGGGTGTTTTAGTCGCCAAGCATCTACTATGTCTAGCTGGGAGACAAGTGCATTCAAAGCTCGAGATGACTGGAGGTGGGGCTCCTCACTGTTTCGGTCCATAGTAAAGTCCAGAGTTGAATTCCAGTCTCCCCCAATAATAAATTTCTCATGACTATATCTAAGTAGCTCATTTTTCAATGTGCTAAAAAGAACCAGCCTCTCAATTCCATTATTTGGAGCATATATATTCACAACACAATAAATTTGCCCCTCAAACTCCACTCTTACAATAAGGACCCTCCCCTTAACCAGCTCTAGAGTGGATAGAATGTTGGGGTTACATCTCTTATTAAAGAGAACAGCAACACCCCCACTTAGGTTTGTACCATGACTGAGCTTACACTGTCCATCCCACCATGTCCCCCACTCAACTTCATTATTCAAATCACTGTGCGTTTCCTGCAATAATAAAATATCAATATTTTTCTGCTGCACTACCTCCGCAACTAGAGCTCTCTTGGTCCTATCCCTCCCACCATTAATGTTGAGAGATCCTATCTTAAGGCTCTGCATTGGGAGAAGGAAGAAAAGGAAACAAATGAAAAGGACAGCCATTACAGGAGAAAATGAAAGCACCCTGTGAGACATAAACATCATCATTTCTTTGAGTTAATTTTCCTCCTGCCTTTTTTGCCCTTTGTAGATTTTCCAATACTTCTTAAATTCCCCATATGCTTTCTTAGGCGATACCGTTTCTTCTCTTCCAGTTCATCAAGCCCCACAACCTTCTGCAAGATTGTAGCAGACCTAATAAATTTCTCAATGTCTGGGAAATAGTCTGTCACTTTAGTCTGCTTTCCAAAAGTCTCATCTAAGAAATCATTGATTTCTTTTAATGTGTACAAATCGGAACTGTTAGAGTAAGAGCTCTCACTTACTGAAGCCACTGAAGATTCATCAGTATCATACTGACTTTCCATCTCCTCCTCAGCCATAACTTGACTTTTTGGAACAGTATTGACATCTGGAGTGGCCGAAAATACAGTATTGGCCTCTGGAGTGGCTGAAACCACAGTATTGACATCTGGAGTGGCTGAAACCACAGTATTGACATCTGGAGTGGCTGAAACCACAGTATTGACATCTGGAGTGGCTGAAACCACAGTATTGACATCTGAGAGGACCGAAACTACAGTATTGACATCTAGAGGGATTGGGACCAAATCCCCAGTATTGACATCTGGAGGGAGTGGGACCAAATCCCCAGTATTGACATCTGAAGGGACCGAAACTACAGTATTGACATCTGAAATAACAGGCGTGTGCCCAGACAGCCCCGCTGCAGCAGCATGCTGCACCAACGACACCCCCACCCCTCTCGTAGACGTGGATGGCTCAGCGTCAGACCTGGCAGCGTCTGTGTTAACAGGCACCGCTGCCTGCTGATCAGCTGACTCCCCTCTCACAGTCCCTGCCTCAGTGCTGCTGCCAGCGCGCGCTGTTTGAGTGTTTCCACCGTTTACAACAGCAGGCTGTGTCCTGTCTCTATGAGGACATGCAAAACGTTTATGGCCAACATCGCCACAATCAAAGCATTTCATCTGGCCCGAGCTGGCGTACACCATATACGAGCCTTCGCCACATTTTACTCTAAACGAAACCTCTAATGTCTGCGATGGCGAATCCAAAAACATAAACACTTGTCTTCTTAAAGACTGAACGTGTTTGAGCCTCGCGTCCCTACAGCCCAGCGGGACCATTTTTACACCACTAGCGAATTTGCCGAACCGTTGTAGTTCATCCAGCAGCTGAGCGTCGTTTATAAACGGCGGAACGCCAGAGATAGTGACGCGGACAGACGGCACTGACAGCGGCGACACAGTAGTGAAGATGTCCCTGACAACAACACCTCTCTCTATCAGATCACTAACATTTTTCTCATCGCGCATGAAAACAACCACCGCTTTGTTCATCCTGGAGGCATACAGGACATTGTCATGCCCGATCGCCTCCCCAACACACAACAGAACCTCCTCCACCGACACGCTGGGATCAGGGGGAACGATACGAACCCCTTGTCGGATAGACGGAGGAGGTGGCGGATCCCCGAGGAGGGACGCCATCCCCCCGGTGTAAACACCAACAAACCTCTGCTTCGTTTAGTTCCAATCCAGCACAATAAGAAACAAATACTCTCTTACCTGAACATGCGGGAAAGGTGTGAAAGAGGAAAAGTAGAATCCACAGAAAACAAACTTTCCAAACTCACACACACACGCAGCCAGCCACACTCACTCGCACCACCGGCGTGAACCCAGCATGCACCGCGAGAGAGAGACAGAAGAAGAGGAGAGGAGAGGAGAGGAGAGGAGAGGAGAGGAGAGGAGAGGAGAGGAGAGGAGAGGAGAGGAGAGGAGAGGAGAGGAGAGGAGAGGAGAGTGTGGATGTAAGTGGATCTGTGTGGAATGCAGTGTGAGGGAATGCATGAGCAGAAAACCCCAAACTGCAGCCCTGCTCCGCTCCGCGCCTGGCCTGTTCCCAGACCAACGCACGCGCACACACACACACACACGCACGCACGCACGCACGCACGCACGCACACACACACACACGCACGCACGCGCACACACACACACACACGCACGCACGCACGCACGCACGCACGCACGCACGCATGAAAGCACGCACTGGTGGAAGAAGTACGCTCTTTTAATCAAGTACAAACGACACCACAATGTAGTAATGTGCTCAAAGCAAAAGTCCTGTGTTCAACATTTTATACTTAGGTAAAATTCCTTTTTACTAACAGTGGAACGGTGGCACAGTGGTAGTGCTGACGTCTCATGGCTAGAAGGGCCTGGGTTTGACTCTCGCTAGGGATGCTGCTGTGGCTGCTGGCGGCGTGTCTCCTCCTCCTGCATCATCAGTGCCCATACTCGAGGTGGTTGGGTTGGCGAAAGGGCCTTTCTGTGTGGAGTTTGCATGCTCTCCCCATGTACCCCTAGGGTAGGTACCCTCACCAAAACATGCAGTAATCCTGGTCTCCCCCTGGCCAGCCGGGGTACCTGATGGAGGGGAAAGGAAACTAGTTGGAATAACATGTTGCTTCCACGCGCCATATCCAACCAGGGAAAGAAGGCAGCCGGACTCCTCATGCATGAAGGAAGCATGGAAGTTCAAATGTCTTGAAAGTGTGACAAATACATATTCATAAAATTGGCCTCAGGTCTTGACAGGTATATACTGTATGTTCTATCATGCAGATTGGATAATATGCATGACATCCCATTCATTAAAGAAAATATAAGAATAATACAATGACGTTGCCACTTGAAGCGCAGCAAAGTATACTAGGGTATACTTTTCAGCACATTGGACAGAAGCAATGTGACACATTGTGAGCTGTGTATTGGGCTGAAGTGTTTCGCAACAATAATAGTAAAATTGTAAGTATAACTACATTTTTCATATGGGCCTAGTAGTGGAGTAAAACTACAATATTTCCCCCTGACATGTACACACAAACAGACACAGTAATAACATCCACAGCATGCCTGGAGTCAGCGACGGCGCTGTTTGCGGTGTCACGTTATCTGATGGTGAACATTAGACTTAGACGACCTCCCGGGCGCTAGCTGGCTGGCAGGAGAAAAACGACCGGGTTGGATGTAAACAAAGTATTTAGAAGAAGTATCAGCATCATTTTTCTTTTTCCTACGCTGTGGTATGCACCCGCTGGTGTCACGCAGGCTGTAGTGGGATCTATTTACTTTAAGGGACCAAGCAGTCCACAAAAACAAGAAGGGACTTGGCCCCTTCTTGTCTTTGTCCATTTTCTTCTTCTTCTTCATCTCCAAAAATAGCTGTTCTGGCTGAACCGTGCAGTCGGTTTTCGCAAAACTCAGTAATCTGGTAGAGGGCTTAGCCAAATGCAGATGATGTGAAGCCCATGACCATTGACAAATTGTGATGGTATAGCACTCAACTGAAAAAATGCAAACTTTGAACACTCAGCTTATGAACTACTCGACCGCCAGCAATAAAACTTATGTATGCGTCTCCTCATGAACTTTCCTGTTTCTTATTTTTGACCTCTGACTTTTAGACTATCCACTATTTTGTTCAAGTAAAATGTTGTTAGCCAATGAAGACTTTTTTTCTTCTTCCCTAATATTTGATCTTTGAATACATCAACATACATCATCCGTTGGTTTGAAGGCTACAGGAAATGCTATGGTTTCCCAGAGGCAATAGAACAATCCTTTCCTACAGAAAATACATTTTCCAAAAGCTCTGCAGCAATGAACCTCACAAGCTCTGTGAGCTCTCAGACCTCAGTGACCTAGAAGTTGCAAGACCGTATGGGTATTTCCCTGGTTTATTTAAGTTACTACGACACAGCAAAGGGTATACATTGTGGAGAATCTACCCTTTAACCTCCAAGAAAAATGGAGAGAAGTGGGTTCAACTGACAGAAAGATGTTCATCATGCCCTGTTTCCATGAGTTACTATGTTACAAGAAACATGTTCAAAAACGCGTCCGCTAAAATTAATAAGAGACTCCAGCTAAGCTTCTTCACTATATCGGCTCCAAGTTTTAGTAGATTTCAGGGCTGATTTTGCAAAAATCATGGGACTCCATCTTTAAATGTTAAGGTCTGGTACCTTAACCTTCCTCTAGGACTGCATGTCCTAGACATATTTCTCTTCATTGTCAATGGTGTTTTTAAAACAAACATGTTAAAAAACAAAACTTAAACCTGTAGAGCAGAAAACAGGAAAGCAGTTTTCTTGGCTTCGACAGGCAGCACCTGTAGCTAGCTTTAACATGTTTTTATTTCATTTTAATTCATTTTTAAACCCATGTTTATTTATTCCCTCACCTTTGTACCTAATTCACTGCCTTGTTATTTCAATGTTATTTTATGTTTTTTACTATTATTTTAGGCATTGCTTTTTTTCTAGGGTTGTCCCTATCCATTATTGGAAATCACTAAATCAGGGCCGATTGGATCGTTCTGATGAATTGAAAATGGTGGACCCTATTGTAATCAAGTGCAAAGTTTTATGGTATCGAGTTGCGCTTGAAATATCCTGTAATTTTGCCATCATGGATGAAAACGTTGCCCTGAGCAAAAAAAATATGTTGATGTTGAAGCACATGTTCTGTTTTGCCTTTTCATGTGTTCCGCAAATCGAACTACAGTCCCACATTATGGCTGGAGGCAGGCTCCACTTTTCAAAAGCATATTCAAAAAATAAAATAATCTGGCTTCCATCAAATGGCTGTGTAGCAGGGGCGGATGTAACATTTCCCAATCGGGGGGCATGAGAAAATGGTGTGGGGGCGGTGACGGGCATTTTCTGTTACAGGACTTTTATTAGTCAAGTAAAGCATAAATAATAACATCAGTTGTTGTTGAAGTTGCAACAGACATGCAGCATGCATCAATCTAAAGGGCATTGCCCCCCCATTCCCATGCCTAGATCCGCCCCTGCTGTGTAGAACACATCCTTCTCTTCAAAAGGACAGTGACATTAGCCATAAATCAACACACAGGTGTCGAGAGGACTGCTGATGGCTGAAAGTCTTTAATGTGAGCAGCAGACAGATTGAATGGTGTTGTTGGCTCATATGAGGCAGAGCTCAGCCAAAACTAAGTGGACACTGCTCAAGCAACACATTATAATGACAGGTTCACTTTGTTAGATGCAACTGTACTCTGAGTGTATATAAAGGTTATGGTTATGATGATGATCATTAAAGAGAAACGTTAATGAAGCCCTTTGTGCAAAAAATGTATATGTACACAACCTCTATCCACCCTCTCAACTTTTTCTACAGCTAAACAGTTCTAAAACTGATGTCATGCAAATTGGCAATGTGTGGTGTGCGACATTCATAGGTTCCCCACACTACCAATTTGCATTGGTACACCATGACTATGATACCAATGGTTTTTATTTTTGAAAAGCCACAGAAGGGGAATCTTCTGAGAGCTCCATGAGTGACATACAATGCAATGCAATGCAATGCAATGCAATACAATGCAATGCAATGCAACAAGGAAGGTAAAACACAAAAACACTTCCAAACATGCCCAAAACAGTAACTGGAGTAACCTGAGTATAGACAGAGTTACGCTGTCGGCAAACCCTGATAACTAAATGGGATCATTCCATTCTTTTACATAGACTTCATTATCTTTATTTTAGATTGTTTTGTAATAATATAGGATATATAGCAAAAACATCAGGCAACAGCCTGATGTTCATAAATCCCTTTATTTTACATCATTTGGTACAGCATACACACTAACAACCCAGCTTTGATGATTAGACATACATTGTTTTATTTCAGAATGTTTTGTACTACTACTAGTAGGCCTACAGCCTAGACATTACAGAGACTTTAGTTGTCAGTGTCACTGTGCAATACATTAAAACAGATGTTTACATAGCTATTATTTGCACTGCCATCGTTGAAAACAATGTATTTCAAACTCCAGTTTGTCCCTCTTTCAGTCTGGAACAGCCCTCCCGAGCGCTCAGTTTTCTGACTCCTCAATGTCGCAACATTTCGGCTGGTCCGACTTTTATTTGGGCCGACTTTTCCAGTATTCCCCAAAACCAGGGAAATCACCTGTGAAGGAAGAAGGTTTTCTTGCCTTATCGCGCCACGTTTTCTCTCCACACAGGTTCCTCTCAGAAGGCGGTACAGCTGCTCTGCTCTGGGTGGGTGTTTGACAGGAAGTGGTCCTGGCTCTCTGGCGGCCGTCCTCGAGGCGCGGTTCCACTTCCATGCCAGCTCCTCAATGCGGCGGGAACCCAGACCACCGTGGGAAGAAGGAGCCAAGTGAAAGAGTGCCCTTTCAAACATCCTGTGGGAATTCTGGGAAACGCAGTTGTAGGCTTCTCCCTTCCCATTCCCCCCCCTTTCGTGACTTCGTGACCTCCTGCGCGCACTCGCCGACACGTCGCGCACGTAACGGGGGCCTCTGCGAACATATAGGCCTAAAAAAAGACGGACCCTATATTTAAGTGTCCAGATTTGGGATGGGAGTCCCAGAGAATATGACTATGAATGAACGACTGAATGGATTTGGAACTGGTTGTTTGGTCCTTGGACTGAAACCCCTTATGATATATAAAAATGCACTGTCTCCATATACCATATATTGTGACCGGTACAATTTGTTTTCCAGATCCACTGTTTGGGGAAACCGCCGACTCCAGGGTGGTGGATCGATGCCAGACACATCCACACCAAGGCCAGATCGAACGATGCACCGCCATGACCCCGCTCGCACGAGGGGGCTAGCAGCAGGGGCGGATGTAACATTTCCCAATTGAGGGGCAGGAGAAAATGGTATGCGGGCACCCATAAAATTTTCAGTTACAGGACTTTTATTAGGCAATTAAACATAAATAATAACATCAGTTGTTGTTGAAGTTGCAACACAGCATGCATAAAGCTAAAGGTCTGACTCAGAGAGTTTTCTGTGTTATAATGAATAACTAGAATGTTCGCAATTTAAAAATTGCAAAGTGTGGTTGCCGTTGTCGCTTGCGTCGGCCCCCCTCAGCTTCCGGTAGCCAATTACGATGTGAACTTTTACGTCATCCCCGGGATCACGTGGAAGTATTTTGGAGGGCATTTATTTCGCACATTTCGTGCGCTTGTGGCGCCCCCTATGGTTGAAAATGGAATTGCTTTTGGCCCTCTGTTGAAGGGCTCAGCCAAGACCTGTGATTCAAATTTGGGGTGGATTGGACATTTGATGCGTGATTTGTGGCATTTTCTGTAAAATAGGCCCCTCCCACTAACTTGCGTAGGCCCCTCCCAAACCAATTATGATGTGAACTTGTCAAGTCATCCCCGGGATCATGTGGAAGTAATTTGGAGGGCATTTATTCCCCCAAAATGGCGTTTTTGCAACAAATAGTTACATTTTGTGCATTTATGGCGCCCCCTATGGTTGAAAATGGAATTGCTTTTGGCTGCCTATTGAAGGGCTCACCCAAGACCTGTGATTCAAATTTGGGGTGGATTGGACATTTGATGCGTGATTTGTGGCATTTTCTGTAAAATATGCCGATCCTACAAATTTCAGAAGGTCATTGCGGCCAAATGATACGCAATATCAAAATTCTTCTAATGCTGTTTTAATCGGATTGGTCCAGAGACCTTCCGTACCAATTTTTATGAGATTTGGACCAAATATGAAGGAATGGGGGCAAAAAGTGTGTTTTGGACAAAATTCAAAATTGCGTCTCTAAAATTTTTAACGGAAATGGGCGTGGCCTATTTGGGGCGATGCGTCATGATCCAAGGAATCCATGGAAACAAGAAATCCGATTCTACGACCTACGGTTCAAGAGTTATAAGCCAAAACGTAAAGTGGCCTGTTATAGCGCCACCATCTGGCCGAACGATAACATCAAAAGGCAATTCATTTTTTAAATCATTATGAACATCCTCCCCAAGTTTTGTAAGAATAGCCCTTATGGTCTGCGAGGGAAAAATACTTGAACTTGATTTTTTGCCCACAAACCCACGTGGGCCGACCCATGCCCACAACCGCATCTGGGTTAACATGTGTTAACCCACATTAACAAATAAATTAATATCAATTAAACTATACAACGGATCTCTTAGAAAAATACAAGCACACCATTCCCGAGGAAGCCGGTCGATTTGACATATGGCTCGGGTGCATGCGACAAAAACTGTGGGAGGAGTAGCGCGGCGAAGTTTCCCAACTTGAAATACAAGAGTCTGGTTGCCCTTCGGGCAACCACACAGTTTTCTGTGTTATAATGAATGATTAATGAACACAGAAAAACACACTTCCTATTGGCGCCGCAGCGCCAACAGGAAGGGCCACAGTCACACGGAGACTAAAGGATATGAGGGATTTCGGACCCCTGCCGGTAAAAAAGAGAGAGATGGATCCCTCTTACAACTTTGATGTCTGGGGCGGCTCTGCTGTTGTCCTCCACACTGCAGGGGTGGACTGGGAGCTCAAAACGTACCGGGCAATTTTGTCTCAGAGCGGCCCTCTGAAGACCCTTATAATGTTAGTTAGTTTTAGTTAACTATAAAAACCCTGCAATAGGCAGTCTCATTTGAATAGGACAGAGGGCCGCCAGCACTGATTCGTGGGCCGGTTTTGTGCAGATTTTTTTTTTTTTTTTTTTAAATTAAAACACGACATTAACGGCCCCCGGGGGGGTCGGCCCACCGGGAAAATGCCCTGTATGCCAGACTGTCAGTCCACCCCTGTCCTCCACACTGCAGGAGATGTGTCTAACGACCTCTAAAAAATAAGTTGAAAAATGGGAGTTTACTGAATGTGTGCGATGAAAGACAGAGGTGGAAGAAATGGTGGAAAGAAAGAGTGGGGAATTAGCTACTTGTCAGTATGAGGGACATATGCTTGGAGTACAGGAGAGGTTTTGGAAAGGAGGGGTTTCCCTGTTGAGTGCAGCTTCACCTCTGTGTGTGTGTGTGTGTGTGTGTGTGTGTGTGTGTGTGTGTGTGTGTGTGTGTGTGTGTGTGTGTGTGTGTGTGTGTGCGCGCACGTGCATGCGCGTCTCTCTCTCTCATGACAGACATTGACCACATCAACCCACTGACATTATTATTGAGCCATGCAGGCCCACACACACACTTATGACCTTCTGCACTGCGCTGGCCACACACACACACACACACACACACACACACACACACACACACACACACACACACACACACACACACACACACACACACACACACACACACACACACACACACACACACACACACACACACACACACACACACACACACACATTCTTTGGCTGTTGGGTTGGCTTCTCTTGGCTCTGCGTTGACAGCTGAGTGATTCTAGATGTAATTCAAAAGACTTGTGTGTGTGTGTGTGTGTGTGTGTGTGTGTGTGTGTGTGTGTGTGTGTGTGTGTGTGTGTGTGTGTGTGTGTGTGTGTGTGTGTGTGTGCGTGCGTGCATGTGGGTGTATGTGAGGCTCACACGGAGAGCCAGCGGTCGCAAAATGATTTGGCCCCTCCTGCTCACAGGTGTGCTTTGCACTCGGTGTAGCTCGGCCTGTAAAATCACTATACCTTTAACCAAAAACAGCAGTTGCACCATGACATCGTATACATGTGCTATTTGGGGAAAAAATGTTTCGGTATAGTCACAACAATATCTATCCTTTTGTCATTCACAGATTTGAATGGATTCATGGACGGATGGATGCACTGACTGATACCTGAATAACAACAACAACGACGGCGACAACAACAACAAAACAAGATAGCAAGCAAAATTAAGTAAACAAAAAACAAACAAACAAACAAAAACAAAAACAAACTTTAACACAGTTGGAACTGGAATTCTATAAAAACTAAAATAAATCCGATAGCATCAATTTTCTGACCATTACCCATCTTCACTATTTTATTATGTCAATAATATATCTTAAGATATGTTCTGTGGACATAATAAAGTGTACAAGTCTACCAAAAGAACCAAAATGTTGAAAATGGCTGGGATTCCCCTTTAACCTGAGTTGAAGATCCCAATGGCACCTCTGTTAGGCTGTCACTGACCACCGTCAGAGTTTTATGCTTCCCAAGATTAAACAAAAAAAGCAATCCGTTCCATCACCTTTAAGTGGTTAAGAACCTCCAGTGTGGAGTCGAATTGGACTCCTCATAAACAACGCGAGGCGTCAGAAACAGACACACATCTCCGTAGGCGTTCTACAACACAAATATTTTCTAAAGAACGTCACAAAATCCCTTCCCATTATTTCTTGAAAAACAAGCTTTGAAGCGGTACACTCCTGGTGCTCCCCCAAAAAACGCGCGCACACACACACACGCACACACACACACACACACACACACACACACACAAACACACACACACACAGACACACACACACACACAGTTGTATGATGTACTTGTGAGGACATTCATTTTAGGACAGAAATTCTTAGGACAACTTTATTATTATTACTTTATCAGTATTTGTCCCCTTTCTTTAATTTTAGGGATTTCACATTCTTCCATTTCTTTTAATTTACTAATAAATCCTATACTAAATCCTTTACTAATAAGTCCTAATAAATCCCAGGAAATTACATTTGGGCACACAATGTGGCTTCCCACCAGTCTAGGCTTCCTTCACATTCAGTAGATCTTGTGATGCTTTTTGGACAGATGTAATTTTCTGGCATTTATTAGGACTATAGAAAATAAAACAAAAGTCCTCCCCTTTCATGACATTGCCTGCAGCCTAGAAATGAATTCCTCATTCATTTTCCTAATACGTTGTAGAATATTACAAACATAATTCATCTAAAAATCATTCCAGTTACACAATATTACCATTCTCTCAAACATTGTTCACAAATCTGTCTAAATGTGTGATAGTGAGCACTTTTGCTTTGCTGAGATAATCCATCCCACCTCACAGGTGTGCCACATCAAGATGCAGATCTGACATCACGAGTAGTGTGCCTTAAACTGGCCACAATAAAAGGCCACCCTGAAATGTGCATTTCTTTTTTGCTTTATTGGGAGTCTGGGGACTCAGAACCAATCAGGGTCTGGTGTGGCAACCATTTGCCTCATGCAGTGCAACACATGATTGCATAAAGTCAGATTGTCAATTGTGGCCTGTGGAATGTTGGTCCACTCCTCTTCAATGGCTTTGCAAAGTTGCTGCATATTAGTGGGAAAAGTGCATCTCATGAAAATTGGGAGCAAAAACATAAGTGTTGCGTTTATATTTTTGTTGTTGTTTATAAAAGTTGCCTATTTTTGTTGTTGTTTAAAAAAGTTGCCTAAAAGTTGCCTATATGAGTCCTTATATGCAGAAGGCTGTATATTGTTCTGAATGCCATATAATGATGGGCTCATTTTAATTGATACGAAAGTCTGTATAACCACGTCATTTACGCCTTTTAGAAACCTCCCACAATCCCAACCTGATTCCTACAATTACTGAGATTGAGTATATTATTCTCATTCTATTTCTATAGTAGCACATGTCTCAAGTGCTGTTATTCTACTCTCATATAGAACTTGTGGGGACATTCGCTCCTCACAAATATAGTAATGACGCATGCGCATACACACACACACACACACACACACACACACACACACACACACACACACACACACACACACACACACACACACACACACACACACACGCACACGCACACGCACACGCACACACACACACACACGCCCCAGCAGACCCCAGACGCCGCAGTTTCCTGTTCCTCTGCCCGCACTGGCGCACAGACGGCCAAGATGGATGTGTTGATGTATCGACACTGTCATGTCGCACTGGCAGCCGTCGCATAAACACTCTGTCAATCTGTCACGTGCACACACACACACACTCACACGTGTATTAGTATAGCACTTCCAAAAAATAAGCATCGACTCGTAGCCACTATTTTGTTGTCATTAACCGTGAAGCTCAAGCTTGCAGATCTGTTGTGTCGAACGTGCATGATCCTGGTGCACGAATTATTGGTATATGACCGGCCAGCCCTAACCCATGTTACATCCGCCCCTGACCCCGATCGCGACACACACACACGCATGCACGCACGCACACACACACACACACACGTGCGTGTGCACCGAGTTGTTTACGCAAAGACAGTGGAAAGAGGTGGAGCGAGCCAACGGCTCTAAAACATCATGGGTGTGGGTCCTTCTCCAAACACACATAAACACATGTACCTGTTTGCAATATTTTTTTACACCCTAGGTGTGTGCGCGTGTGTGTGTGTGTGTGTGTGTGTGTGTGTGTGTGTGTGTGTGTGTGTGTGTGTGTGTGTGTGTGTGTGTGTGCGCGCGTGCGTGCATGTGTGTGTGTGTGTGTGTGTGTGTGTGTGTGTGTGTGCGTCTGCATGCGTGATTTCAGCTACTGCACACACATGACCTACCATGTGGCCATTGAACACCCCATGATAAACACTGTAACGTTCATATCACGTTCAAATCATTGTTTAACATCAGTTGGTCATAAAAAATGTCTGTACAATCCGTAACACAACAATGGTACCGATATGTTCTTGTTATTCATAATTTGTGGCTGCCGGGGCGGTATCTCTATATGAAATGGAGCTTGAATGGCCTCCAAAAAGAACCAAATGATTCACAGTGCAATATAAAATATTATATAAAAAATAAATAAGACTGGCCAAAAGCAAAGCTCAGAAAAAGAGGAAAATAAGGATAAACCACTTGACGACTAGACTTAGGAAAAACAACAAATATATTTCATTTTGAAAACGTGCATGTGCAGCTTCAAACTCCACTTGAACCATGATAGATTCATTGGAAGCATGTGTTCCGAGGTTCAGATGACTTATGTTGTCCTTCCTAATGCGTGAGGGCTTGTGTTTTGTCTTTAAAGGCGTAGCAAAATGAAAAATACATCCTTCTCATTTTAGAACATATCCGTGCCGTGGACTGTGGTCGTGGTTTTGGCATGCCTATACAATACCTGCAAAAAGCAACAGGCAAATTTAAATATGTGTCCTATATATCAAAAGTCCTTCTATGGACTCCAAAACACGACTGCCCCAACTCTTGTTTTGGTGGCCAATTATTTGATAACCTTCAAGACAGACACTTTGCATTTTGTACTGTGATACATCAGGTTTGGATCATGTGACTGACGCACGCTTCTCAGGGCTTCTGGGTGATGGGAGTGCCAGTTCAACAAAGAGTGCACCTAGTTGCTAGTGTAACGTTCCATAGCCTGAAGTCTAGCCTGCCGGCCTGGCACCCTCAATAGAGAGTATGCATATGCACACAGAACATGCCCCCTCACCTAGACTGAGTGGCAACTTCCCATAGACAGCACATTCATCCAAACTGAAAAGCCCTATCTAATTGTATTAAGTAACGTTAAACTCACCAATTGTACGTAAAGCTTGAATTATCCACTTACTATCTGCAATACCGTTTTATAAATAAAAATCCATTGTACACTATGTAATGTTAGACAGGTTTCTTTCTTCCTTCCTTGCACATGATGTTTTTTTCCGGAGTTTGGAAGTGCTTGTTGACTATCACTCAACTGCCCATACATAGCTCATGTTTTGAATTTGCACCTCATTTTACGAACAGGAAGTAGCTCTTAATGTTGCTACGGTGGAATAATTCAATCGTTCCGCAGAACTGCAATACTGGTGACTTTAACGTTGTTTAATGCAACCAGATAGGATAGGACCAGATTTTCTGTTGGGGTGTAGGGGCTGTCAAGGCCAGAAAGTAGTTTTTCTCAGTGGGCATTCCCACATAACCTAATGGTGCGATGATGTCACATACATACTCTTTATTGCAAATTCTCCCCCAACAGTTTAAGTGTCATGCACATATTGTTTTACTATATACAACATTTTTGCCCCCTCACCATTTTCAACTGCCCACGCGGTCATTTCATCCTTGAGCCAAGCCTGGTGTGCGTGCATGTGTACAGTAAGCGGAGACACAGGGAAAATGATGTTTGCCCTTGGTTGCCATGGGTGCGAGTGTCGGAATGTGAAATGGCTATGCACTTCCCACAGCTCGGACCACACGCACGCACACACACACACACACACGCGCACACACACACACACACTCGAGAGCTGTTTTGAAGCTCCAATCTGAACATTTTAAGTAGGCTGTAACAAGGTAATTGCAACGATGTGTGAACTTCTATAAAGACTGACGGTGCTGCCCCTAGTGACCAGGCTGATGCACCGATTGTGACACATTTACGTGTGTTTACGTGTACAGTCCTCTAATCTGAAAATATCTCCTGTAAATATGGTTGTTGAAAACACTTTTTTCAGTTTCTGCCCGAGGGCTATACTTCTTTGAAAAACAGAGGTTCCAACGCGACACAGGTTTCAATCAGTCTTGATATTTGTTGGTAACAAGGTGTGAAAGTGGAACACAACGGTAGGTAGCCTTCTTGTCATGCCGTTGTTCCGAAGGTCCATTGATCCGGAAATACCCTCACCCTCAATATAAGCACAAGCATATTGCAGTGTTGGACACAAGGCTTAAAGCAAGGCGGCAAACCGGCAGCGCTGACCGTGGATTTCCGTGCATGTTTGGACTAACGTGACTTCGGATGGGTAGTATCTGTAACCTCAGATATGCACATGAGGATTTCTCAAACTGAGGTCTGAACATTCTTGGGACATGTGCACTACGTAACTTAATATATTACATAATATATTACCAAAATGCAGTAACTTGTAATATAAATATATTACTTAACAAAAACAAATATATTATACTTTTCTTTCTGCATTACTGCATTACTTTCAATATTACTTTCTGTCAATCTGTCTTGTTGAAAATGTTCTTGTGAAATTTTCTTGACAACTGCAGAAGTTAAATAATTACTTATTTTCTATAATTTGTCATCAAATTATTTATTCAGGAGGACGTTTTTTCAAGTTGATTTCATATGGATTTCCCAGATAGCCAAGTGCGCTTTCTTTATTGTAGCTATGCCACTGGCCTACACAATATTTGATTAATAGTGACACTAAATATTTAATTATATATTTTGCACAACATTTTTCTTTTAAGTAATATGTAATAGTAATATTAATATATTACACTTGCTCAGACAGCAATATTGTAATACAATATATTGCTTTAAAATGAAGGTAATAAGTAATAAGTAATACATTAACAAGGTATAGTAATATTCCCAACACTGAGGTCTGAACATTCCCCCCCAGAATTGGCAGAGTCCCGGGATTCAAGTGGTTTAAATGTCAAGAATTAAAGTTAGTTTCAGCAAATACTGGAAAATGATTTTCTCTTGGGTTTTCCTCTCATCTGACATACTCTGTCTTCGTTCTCTTTCATGACTGAAAGAGCAAAACAAAAACTAGAGTCGTTAAAGGGCGTTCTTGGCAGTAAATGTGCTATCTACATTACTCTTAAGGCGCATCCAGCAGAAAACAGTTTTTTGGACGAGGAGCACCTTCTCTCATCAATGCTCACGTCTGATCCTCCCTGCACTGTCAAGCAGGTCATTACCACCAGACTGAGAACCCTTTAGAAGTCTGGCCTGCATACACACACACACGCACGCACGCACACACGCACACACGCACGCACGCACGCACACACACACACTTTCTACACCCTCTAAGAACAAATGAAGGTGTGTCTGAAACAATAAAAGAAGGAACTTGCAGACGCGTAAAAGAATAATGACGAAGGACAAGGTCACATCCTCTTCCTCAAGTTCAGGAAGCGCCATGACATGCACACACACACACACACACACACACACACACACACACACACACACACACACACACACACACACACACACACACACACACACACACACGCACTTTCTACACCCTCTAAGAACAAATGAAGGTGTGTCTGAAACAATAAAAGAAGGAACTTGCAGACGCGTAAAAGAATAATGACGAAGGACAAGGTCACATCCTCTTCCTCAAGTTCAGGAAGCGCCATGACATCCACATGCACGCACACACACACGGGGGAACAATCGCTGGGGTCTGCCCAGGAAAAGCTGCTCATCCCTGGGCAGCGAGCGAGCAGCAGAGGCCTGGTCTGGGTGGAGGGTTCTGGAGGGTTCACATGCAGAGGATGGGAGGATCACTGGAAAAAAAAAAAAAAAAACATTCCTTTACGCTTTACACTACGTCCACGGAAGGCTTTCCTGTGATCACATCGCATCACATCACATCACACACACACACACATGCCAGCAAACGCATCCCGCGAAACTGCAGCCATTTGATAGCACTGATGCGGGGCCAACAGCAACATGCTCTCATTGTGTGTTTGATGTGCAATAGGGAGGTGCCGGAGTCAGGCCAGCTCTCATCACGTATCGTTAGGCCGGGGCAGAGGCTCCAATTTGTTACGGGAAACCCCTTTAGGCGTCACACCTTGTTATGCTGAACAGTCCAGTATATAGGCATCGCAGCCAAGACCAATTAGGCCTACTGTTTTTCTTCATCTACTTTCTTTCCTTCTTTTGTTTTACTTGAAACATAACTTTACTTTTTGTGGTATGGAAAACATACCATACTTTATCTACATTTGGGGTGGTTGCATTTGGTCTCCCAGTACTCTCCTTCCATTGGGGCATTAACAATGTAGAACAGTGGTTTTCAACCTTTGATACCAGGGCCCACTATTTATTCAGAATTTGAGCCACAGACCACCATCTGAAGACATTTTAGCCCCAAAGACCCAAAACCCATAAAATGACAAAAGTTTTTTTTAAAAGTGGAATATCCCTTTAAGAAGTCTACACTACTAGAGAATGTAGAAGAATGGCCATTTTGATCTATGTTTGCGAAATCCACTCTGGTATTGTGGACAAAAGCAAAATAAATGTTTAGTTTGGGGGTGTGTGGAGTGAAAATGTTCTCAAATGGTGGTCCGTGGCTCAAATGCTGAATAAATAGTGGGCCCTGGTATGAAAAAGGTTGAAAACCACTGATGTAGCAGTACTGAGTTCACTAGTTCCCTTCTCCTGCTTGCATCTGGTCTCTATCAAGCAGAGACGGTGAGCCTGAAAGCAGCAGGAGTTCTGCAGGACAAGAATCTGATATCTCCATAATCATTTCTAGGTGTAGTCTTATTAGGTTGTGTTTACATTTGTGCTTCGGCAGAGCTTCCATACGTCATCACCTGCCTCCAGCGGCCGCGTGTGGCGGCGCGTCAATGCCGACCAGAATCGGTTCAGAGTGCAGCGTTTCTGCCCGAGGGAGCCCAGATCAGGGCCGGATCTAGAGGGGGGCAACGTGCATCCTGCCCACCCAATAAAAGGTAATATCAGTGGTTTTCAACCAGTGGTCTGGGGACCACCAGTGGTCCGTGAGAGAGTTCCAGGTGGTCCCCATGCAGGCGGTGGAAAGTTGGTTAACCAGATGTAACAAATGAAACCAAATGTAAAGTTGCGGGTTCATTTTTACGCTCTCAAATATATTCATCATCTGAATTATCCCAAAGTCTACACAACTAGAGAGTTTAGATTAATGGTCAGATTAATGGTCATTTTGATCTGTATGTTTGACTGTTTCCCCCCAAATCCAGCCTGGTATTGTGGACAAAAGCAAAATAAATCTTTAGTTTTGGGGTGTGTGGGGTTAAAATGTCATCAAATGGTGGTCCGTCGTCCGTGGCTCAAATGCCCAATAAATAGTGGGCCCTGGTGTCAAAAAGGTTGAAAACCACTGCTTCATATATTAAAAAAAACTTTGCTGTTGCCCACCCTGCGATTCCTCCAGCTCACCCTAGTAGGGCTGGCTAAATCCGGCCCTGGTCCAGATTATCCCTTCTGGAATGCAGTCCAGCATGGGGTGTGTTTTCACCAGCCTATTCTGACACCCGTAGGACTACCTATTTGGTAATGGATCAGTCGTTTATATTCCATAGAAGCCACCATGTCTTCAACACATGAAAGCTATAAGCTCTGACAGTGATGGTACTGGTGGTAGGCAGGTTTCTGAACTGCTCCCAAACCCACCTCAATGAGACACAGTTGTCAGAAATGGTGTCATCTTATGATGAACATACAGTATTAAAACAAAAAAAAGTTGAATATAAGTGAAGTTGAAAAGCCATATATTGTATATGCTGTTGTAATAGTGACATTTTGTTGACATAATTTGGCCTATGCTGTGACGCTGCCAAACGCATAAAACTCGGTAGAAAAGTGCAATATAAAAGACGGGGGAAAAAGGACATAATTCAGAAGAAATGCCCCAGCCCAAACCCACAATTCATGCCGACATTTTTACAATTACGCTCTCTCCACGCTCTGTCCCGTTTCATTAATCGTTACGTTGGCCAACACGTTTTTTTCTTCTTTTTTTTTGCTGGGCTGTGGAACTGACGCGAGCGCGACAGTGAAAAATGCCGGTGTTTTGAATGAAAAGATTCCAAACATTTTGGGACGTGCAGTGTTCTTAGAAACCCTCCCCAAGCATATGGTTCTGCTTTGGCCCTTTTCTGGGAAGAACATGAAAGATCTCTGCCATGCAAGGGTGTTCACTTTGTTACCAGAACAAAACACTCCAGGAATGTTGCCCTACCTTACCTATAGAGAATGTACTGTGGAGGTTTTAATTAGTGCTAAAATATCTATAGGTTCTAATAGTAAACATTGAGTGTTTGTACAGTGAGAGCACATAATGTCAGATTTACGGCTGGGGTGCAAGTCAGACCCCAAGCCTGCATGATTTGGGGGATGATTCGGAATATTGCGTCCAAATAAGTCTAACTCTTACAACTTATACTTTCTGAACTCAGTTTAGGTTCTTATTTTAGTATGGAAGCAGTGCTTTCATAGTGAGCTTTAATAATGCCTTTTCAGTTTTTAATGCATGCAGTTTCATCTTTGGATTTCTCTCTCTATTAAGGGACATACTGTAGCTTTTGAAGGAAAATTACTTCTTTTTGCCGTTTCTCTGGCCGCGACTTCTAGTACCATTTTTTTCTATTTTGGCCTGCTGTGTATTTGAGTTTAAGGTCCTCTGCTACAGGATGTTTGTTCAGTGTATCAGTGATGAATAGCTCTGTATTGTGATAGTAATCAAGCAGCAATGAGAGATGAGAGTGCTCGGTAAGAGCTCTCCGTCTCCCAGCTCTTGTATAAACAGAGACGATGCGATTTCGTGGTCCAGGATGTCCAACATGACATTGATAGGTGGAGGAGTCCAGGGGCCATCGGAGTAACGGCGGTCCTTGAAATAAACAAAGGCTCTGAACAGCAGGGCCGTATATAGGGTCCGAGCAGGTAACACGTTGCTCTTCTCCCCTGTAATCATGTGCTAAAAAGCTTCAAATGCACCCATTCGCGGACACATCCCCATCTGTCTGTCCGTATGTACGTCCATCCGTCTGTCCATCACACACCTGGTCCCAATAAAAAGGGGAATACCTACTGCATGGAGGAACTGACTTCAGAAAAAAAAAACAGCAATGAGATGATCAGAATTTATACGGTAGATGTGTGCGCGTGCGTGCGTGTGTGTGTGTGTGTGTGTGTGTGCATTCACTGGAATGCCCTTCATTCTTGGGCAGGGTGGGGGACACCCATACCCTGCACCCACCCATAGGAGCCCACTCCTTTCATATTATCCCCTCCCTCTCTCCTTTCATCATCCCTTCGTTCCTTTCGTACTTTTCTTTCTCTTTGTTAACCCCCATCTCTCTCTCTCTCCTTCATAGCCACTTGAAGCATAAATCAAGTCGTATTACTTGTATTACTCATTTGCATTACATTTCCATTATAGGGCTGGGACTTTAACTGATTGAGATTAATTACAGAAAATAGAGGGAAAAAAACTAATTTAATCACGCATAGATTTCACACCACAGAACCTTTTTTACTGGACAAATTTCAGGAGTACCGATTATACTATACGAGAAGACCTCCCATTGGTCCTGAAATTACTAACCAGGGGTTGACACTAAGGTCTCCGAGGCACTTGCCCATTGGGCAAGTGCAAGTCAGGTTCTACTTGCCCTCAGGTCATGGTCACTTGCCCCCCCAAAAAATATATTGTAAATTTTGCATTTAAGTTTACTAACCAGATGTAACTCTTGAGAACGTAAAAATGAAACCAAATGGACCCTTGCGGGTCCATTTGGTTTCATTTTTACACTCTCAAGAGTTAATATTCATCGTCTTAATTAGCCCCAAGTCTACACAACTAGAGAATGTAGAAGATCATTTTGATGTGTGTGTTAATTTGCCTGTTTTGTTTCCCAAATCCAGCCTGGAATTGTGGATATCTAGAAAGCAGGGAAAGACACAGAGGCAGAGTGCAATGACTGCCTTCAAGACAAATTCATCTTGTGTTGTGTTATAGTGCACTAAGTTTCACACTTGCCCGATCGGGCAACCAGGTAGCAGTCTTCACTTGCCCCACCATTTTTTTTACTTGCCCCGGGCAAGCGGGCAAGTGTTAGTGTCAAGCCCTGCTCTCCCTGTCCCTCACTCTCAACATAACATGTCAGTCACCGTGGCGTGTAGACACAGATCTTAAAACAAGGTCGACAACCGTTAACTCGTGGTCGATTTCCAGCGCATTTTCGGAATAGTGGGACAGATCTAGTTCAGATCTAGGAGCAGTCCCCACCAATCAGGTCAAATATCCCTATTTTGCCATATCAACATTTTTTTAATCTGGGATTCAGCACCGAAGCCCTTTCTAAAAATACTTTCTGACTTCTGAAATACTAACTAATAACAACTGGCACTAACTGCACAGGAACAACACAAAACACATGGTTACTTTTCTATTCATGGCAAAAGCATCAAATGTAGCAGATCCGCAAGAGAACTTTCCGTCAAGTTATACCCTAGGGGTCCGTGATTGAGTTCCAGAAGATCCCCAGCTAAATGACCCATAATGGACCCTTATTATGGGTTTCTAGTTAAATTAACATTGATTTTACACTATAAACTGGGGTCTCAGTTACTTCATTCCCACACAACAGGTGGTGAGTGGTTATAGTGATGACATGAGTGGAATTATCACTACGTGGCTGTCGTATTTCTGTCATTTCATTTCCACATTGGCTCGTGAGGAACGTGTATGTTTGGGGCGTGCAGACGATGCGTTGTTGCTTTGCTGTCATAAATTCGCACATGTCTGTAGTGTTAGAGCGTTGTGTAGAGTATAGAGCTATGAGTTGTGACTGTGGTGTTCATATCATATCATATGCCGGAGGACTATGCCGTTCAGACCATGTTTTTTTTTGTCTGGGCAGCCAATCTCGAAGATGTGTCTGGAGACGAGCTGACCAATCACAACTAGGGCAAGGGTCCTAATAGCCATACAGAGAGAGGATGTAGAGCAGCTTGCAGCTAGTAAAAAAGAAAGAAAATAAAAACTGAGGACGTCGGTCCTCCTGAGGACGTCGGTCCTCCCGTGTGGGACCCTGGTTCAAGTCCAAGTGTTTACAATTGGCCTTTCATCCTGCATGATCCTGGGCCATAAATACAGTTTTATCTTGACGTTAAGTCCGTATAGATCAGGAGGAGGGTCCCTGAAATGGCTAGTTAAAAACACAAGACCCTCCTCATTCCGCTTTTAACAGCGGTGGTGAAGGAAGTCAGAAGACATTTGTAAAAAATAAAGTATTTATACTGTGGAATTGAAAGTACAAACTTGTCACGATAAAGTTTGTTCTCCGCATTTCAACTATCTCTTGGAGCACCTTGTTATCCAATTTTAGAGTCTTTGGTATGACCCCAGCCGGGAATCGAACCTGCGACCTCATAGTTTCAGGGCCGACACCACAAGGCAGGCTGTAGGGGAGTTGCAATATCAAAACACGGGTGTGTTCATGTATAGTAAAAGGATATCTTAGAAGTGTGCTTCAGCAACATTGGCTATATGTACAACATAATTGGCTGGTTTCCAGCAGTGTTTAATAGGGGGTGAGTGATGGCAGGTATAGATGGAATGCATGGGAACCTGTAGAAGATAACCAGATAACCTCTGGCACTGACCCTGGCATGCGTGAGAGCATGTCGGTTTTCTGGGTCACATAAACCCTGGTATATATAGGCCATGGGTAAATGTATGCATTTGGAAAAAAGATATCTGATAAAATATATTATATACTTTATACCAAGTAGTATATAAAGTACTATATACTTATATAGGCCTACTAGTTATTAAAAAAGCAAACTCATAATATTCAGAATTAAACCCGGGAAAGGATCAGTGTCATGTTAGATTCTAGAATTTATTCAGAAAAACAAAAGGCAGATTGTGGAGTCTGCTGTGTCTGTGGTCAAATACATACAGTATCATATTCCGGGAGTTCTGGGGGACAGGAAAAGGTTTGAGATCTACTGAATTTCCAACCAGGAAGGACAAAGGTTGGAAAACAGGTTTTTCGTGCTTTGAGGATTAGTAGGGAAGGAGGGTGACGACCCGCAATGACCAGTCATGGAAGGTAGAATCGCTTCTAAATTCATATTTAGAAATGATTACAGACAAAAAGAAAAACAGAGATGACTTGAATTGCATAGGAAAAGTCATGGAAGGGGAACTTTTTCAGACCATCACAGGCAGAGAAAATCCACTTCAAAATCTCAAAAAGGGGTCCTTACAGCCCATTAGTCTTTCTAGTGTTAAACTGTGACGGAGGCACACACAAACTTGAGACCACGAGAGGCAGAACCCATGCAACCCAAAGCGAGCGAAAATTCAGTCTGCAGCGCCATCCGAGTTGCAAGTGAATGCGCACAATAGTGACTACTGCGGTCATGCTGGTGGATGCAAGGAGGTGGTGCTCAGTAAGACTGGCAGTCTGCCTTGAAGACTTGTCCCGCTTGCCTGCAACACACTGTGAGCTTGTAGATCAGCTATTTCTGGCAAACCCACCAGAATAGTAATGCTGTGGGTTCAAGAGCATTGAATTAATTGCATTTTTTTTTTAGCCACAACAATCGTGTCATGTGATATTAATATCGCCCCTGGTTCCCTAGTTTCTGCTTTTAATCAAGTAAGTGAGAGAGTGTGTAATGTATGATGAATCCATACAGACAGATGACAGCCAGCCAACTTCACTGGACTCAATGTGAACCTATACCTCACCATTGGATCTCTATTTATACCTCACTGCAATTACCCATCTGGATACCATCTCCCCCTGTGTGTGTGTGTGTGTGTGTGTGTGTGTGTGTGTGTGTGTGTGTGTGTGTGTGTGTGTGTGTGTGTGTGTGTGTGTGTGTGTGTGTGTGTGTGTGTGTGTATGAAAATGCTGACACAGGAGTGTTCTGTGTGTGTGTGTGTGTGTGTGTGTGTGTGTGTGTGTGTGTGTGTGTGTGTGTGTGTGTGTGTGTGTGTGTGTGTGTGTGTGTGTGTGTGTGTGTGTAGGAGGGAGGTGATTCGGATAAGAGAATGACACAATGAAGAAAAGGATGAAAATGTGTGTGTACGCGCGTGCGTGTGTGCGTGCGTGTATGTACGAGATGAGTCACTGCATAGTCGTATAGTGTTTTTTAACATAATTGTGAACAACCTATAGTAAGGGGCACACTGACAGGACCTGGGTTCGATTCCCGTTGGGACGCTGCAGTGGGTGCTGGTGCGTGTTCTCTCCTCTGAGTCATCAGTGCCCATACTGTACGTACGTATACCCGAGGCGGGGTTGGCAAGAGGGCCTTTTTGTGTGGAGTTTGCATATGTATGTTCTCCCTGTGTCCCCTACGGAAGGCACTGTAGTGTTCAGGCACACTGTTGTATGTGTTTGCATTTAAGTATCATTTTATCACAAGTATCATTTTATCACAAGGTACTATGTGTGGGGTGTGTGAGCGGTGGGGGAACATATAGAATGCAACACGTCCTGTTTATATTATTACTACGCTGACCAGTAAAGAGTGAAGCGCAAGCCAGTCCTGTCTCTGCGTGCTATTGTGTTTAAATACTGCTGCATATAATACACTACAGGCACACTCACCACAAACATGCAGCGATCCTTTAAGCTCTCTAAACTGCCTCCCTCTGGTAAGCCAGGGTTGCCCCTGCGACCCGACCATGGATAAGCGGTTGAAGATGGATGGAAAATTGTGGATGGAAGATTAAAAAGAACTATATATATAGCTGCATGTGTTTAATTAAAAGTAATACAGGCAACTTTAGTGTGTACAAACATTGTGTTTGTAAAACAGAATCTAACTCAATCACCTCAACGCTATTGGCTCAGTATGAATCTGCTGGAGACTGCTGTGATTGGCTAAAACGCTGAGCCTGATAAACGTTTTGTTTTCATGATTTGTTGACAACAAAGTCCTGGACCCTCTGCAGGATGAAACAAGTACCTGTCTGCAGGGAAACAGCTGCAGCATCAAACTAGTACCAACCTAGAGGGGGGAAAGGCAAAAAAATATATATTTTGGGCTAAAAAGTTGCTTCTATCACCTTTAAGATATACTGGTCTTCTGATCATGATGTATCCCAGGGCGGATGTAACATTGGTAACATGGTAAGAGGGCAGCTTCATCGGCCGTGTCGCGAAGATGAAGCCGCCCCCTTACCATTTTCTTCTGCCATCCCAATTGGGAAATGTGGCATTTTCGGTAGTGTTTCAAATACTAAATAAAAAATATAAGCACTGAAATATCTAGGGTTTGTTTTGCATGCCATCATGTTTGGTGGGGCAGACTGGGCATTTGGGGGGCATTGCCACATCCCACATCCTTGTGTGCCGTGTGTGTCTGTGTGTGTGCAGTGTGCACATGTGCACTTGTTTGCCCCTGTCAAGTGCTTCATGGGCAGCTCCTGTCAGCCAGCAGGAAGCCAGGTGGTCCACAACTGCGGTATGAAGTCCAGCTGAAACCGTTTTCTAAGGCGGGCGCAACATCCAAAACGGCCGCTCTGGCCTTCTCCACATGCCACGATGGGTTCACACGCAGGGGCGGATCTAGGCATGGGCATGGTGCGGCAATGCCCCCCGAAATACCCTGACTGCCGCACCAAACATGATGGCATGCAAAACAACCAAAATTCCAGAAATATTTCAAATTAAAGTGCTTATATTTGAAAATGATTTGAGACAATACTAACTGCAATTGTGGCATCACTACCAACAGCATTTCATCATTGAAAACAGAAAACTCTCTGAGTCAGACCTTTAGCTTTATGCATGCTGCGTGCCTGTTGTAACGTCAACAACAACTGATGTTATTATTGATGCTTAATTGCCTAATATGAGCCCTGTAACCAAAGATGGTATGGGGGCCCGCGGCGCAAAGCGACACGGACGAGGAAGCCGCCCTCATATTATTTTCACCTGCCCCCCTGAATTGGGAAATGTTACATCCGGCCCGGGTCACACAGCTTGGGAGACACCTACCCAGCAAAGCATGGCGTGGCCCCAGCAAAGACAGCTCCATTTTGATCCAGATACCACCTCAGCCTCCTAATTACGAACTTGTGTGTGTGTGTGTGTGTGTGTGTGTGTGCAGGGGTTGACACGAAGGTCTCTGAGGCACTTGCCCACCGGGCAAGTGCAAGTCAGGTTATACTTGCCCTCAGGTCATGGTCACTTGCCCCCCAGGTTCCAGGTGGTCCCCAGTTAAGTTGGTTAAGTAGATGTAACTCTTGAGAACGTAAAAATGAAACGTTAAAATTCATCATCTTAATTAGCCCAGGTCTACACAACTAGAGAATGTAGAAGATTAATGGTCATTTTGATGTGTATGTTAATTTGCCTGTTTTGTTTCCCAAATCTAGCCTGGAATTGTGGATAGCTAGAAAGCAGGGAAAGACACAGAGGCAGAGTACAATGACTGCCTTCAAGACACATTTATCTTGTGTAGTGTTATAGTGCACTAAGTTGCACACTTGCCCGATCGGGCAACCAGGTAGCAGTCTTCACTTGCCCCACCATTTTTTTTACTTGCCCCGGGCAAGCGGGCAAGTGTTAGTGTCAAGCCCTGGTGTGTGTGTGTGTGTGTGTGCGCGCGCGCGCGCGCTCACACACTCGCTTGTTGCTTGCATAATGCCCGTCTGAAATGTCTCATTTCCATGGGGTTAGTGTGTGTGGCAACGCGTGGTTGTGCCAAACCCCACATTCTCCAGCCGTTACGCTATATGCTTGTGTAAACGCCGGTGCTTCCACTGTAACGCAACATGAGGCCGATGGGGTCAGAGGTCACAGCTGGCCGTGTCATCGCTGCACTCGGAGGACCCTTAGCTGCAGCTGCCGTCACATCCCCCCCCCCCGACCACCTTCCTGTCAGGTCAGTTTTTCTTCCTGTTGAAATATGCTGTATATACTGTATACTGTACATCAGGAGGGCCTACACTTTTATGACTTGAGAGCTACTTTCAAAATGACCGGCTCAACAAGACTTTGAAATAGTGGTGATGGTGTTACTTACCATTATAGTGTTTAAAAATAATGCACTTATAATGAAAAATGGGGGGGGGGGGGATTGGAAGGTTTTCTTGTATATGCTACTACTGATGTTTGAAAACAGTATTTGGGGTTTGAGTTGACGGTTTGTGATGTTGAATTTAGTCTCTTGCACCCACAGCTGATAACTTTCACGTTTTTGTCTACAATTGGGAAAGAGAACTGGCAAAATAACAATTATTCTAACGATCTCAAGAGTTACAGATCTATACATTTTAGGGGACTGTCATGTGATCTACCTGCATGGCCTGTGTGATCTACTGGTAGATCACGATCTACCTTTTGGGCACCCCTGTTTTAAGGGTTGTACAAAGCCAACTCTTGTTGTGACAAATCATGACAAATATTTTGGGACCTGTTTGCTGAAGACAACACAATATGAGGTGTTTGGAGCTTGTAGATCTGTTTTTTCAAAACAATTGCCTTTTTCTTACGTAAAGTTGTCTTTAATTTGTACTTTAGAAATGCCACTTTTAGGTACACAGTATGAACTTGCATGTCAGATTGTTTCCAATTCTAATCATCTAAGGTACCAACAAAATAATTTGGGGGGTGTAAGCCGCAGTTTGCATGTAATATAGTGATACAGTATATGTCTGTGAGGTCCACGGTGGTTTACATATAGCATTCACCCATTCACACTCACATTCATACACCGATTGCAGTAGAACCCAAGCATGGTATCAACCAGCACATTGGGAGCAATTCAGGGTTTAGTGTCTTGCCCAAGGACACTGTGAGATGTAGACCGGAGGAGCCAGGATTCGAACCACCGACCCATGAATCATTGGACGACCTGATGTCATAAACTGATGAGAAATCAGTTTACTTTCTCCGTGGACAAATCCACTGTTGCAATTGTTTGAAAAAAAACAACAACAACCAAAAAAAAAAACATTGTATCCAGGGGAAATCCATCCGAACAATGTTCCGGACCAGCATTTCCGCCGATAGCGCCTTGTGCCTTTTCTCTTCGCAAAAGAGTAAGGCTAGTTTGGGAATCACCGCATTGGCTCACTGTCCGGGGTCATTGGAATGGAATTAATGGCAGGGTATACTGTTGGCCAATAAGGGGAGGCGTGGTGCTCATTCTGGACAAGGGAGAACATTCTTTTGATCCCGACATGTTGAATTGACCCGCCCAGGATTGCGCTGAAACGCACGTCGAGCCCTGGCTGCTCCTTACGGGCACGTCTTGCACAATCGTTTGTATGAATACATGGAATGCATAACTATCATTTTGCCAATCTACAGATCTGCAAACGTGTGTGTGTGTGTGTGTGTGTGTGTGAACTAGCTCCCAGTGAACTATCCCTTTAAGCCAGGGGTTTTCAACCTTTTTCATCTCAGGGACCACCATTTATTCAGGATTTGAGCCACGGACCACCATTTGAGGACATTAAGCACCACAGCCCCCAAAACTAAAGATTTATTTTGCTTTTGTCCACAATTCCAGGCTGGATTTGGGAAACAAAACAGTCAAACATACAGATCAACATGATGATGAATATTTTAACTCTTGAGAGTGTAAAAATGAAACCAAATGGACCCGCAAGGGTCCATTTGGTTTCATTTTTACGTTCTCAAGAGTTACATCTGGTTAAGCAACTTAGCTGGGGACCACCAGGAACCCTCTCAGGGACCACTGGTGGTCCCTGGTTAAGCGACCACCTGTTGAAACCCCTTGCTTTAAGCAAACATCTCTGCTGCAGAGCTCTCCTCTCCTCTCTTTTCCTCTCCTCTCGCCTTGCTCGCTCGGTGGAGTCATACCGGTGACACTTTCCAGAGTACAGCTCTGCTTTTCCTCTCCCCCTCCTTTAATGGCTTGTGACACGCCCCGGCCCTCAGCGCCCAGCGGACCCCCACCCATCCCCCCATCATCACCCCCTCCGGTCGGACCCCCGGGACGGCTGGAAACATGGCTCCTCGCCCGGCATGACACAAGCTCTCCTCCTGACCGCAGCGGTCTGCAGTCAGACATACATGCGCATGTCGTCACCGTCGGGGTGCATGCAGGGGGGATGAAAAAAGTTAAACCTAGGCTCTCCAGAGGGTTCTCGAATGTGGACCGTGGGTTCCTTGAGGAGAGGACCCTTACCAGGGCCGGATGTAACATTTCCCAACTGGGGGAGCAGGTGAAAATGGTATGGGTGCGGTTTCATTGATGAAGACGCACCCACACCAAAGTGTTACAAGACTTTTATTAGGCAAGTAAAACATCAATAATAACATCAGTTGTTGTTGGTGTTGCAACAGACACGCAGCATGCATGAAGCTAAATGTCTGACTCAGAGAGTTTTCTGTTTTCATTGATGAAATGCTGTTGGTTTGGTGATAATGTAGTTAGTAGTAGTGTTTCAAATGATAGAAGCACTATAATCTGAAATATCTTTGAAATTTGGGTTCTTTTGCATAACATCATGTTTGGTGGGGCAGTCAGGGCATTTAGGGGGCATTGCGAGAGAGAGCATACAAATGAGAACGCTGTCACAGCAGGTCCATTTGTCAATTATTAGTCATCACGACTTACAAATGGTTCAAAATTGCTGAAATCCACATGAACACACTTTAACACATTTTGAATTCCAGAATTCCAGGCTCAATAACAAAGATTACCTTTCCACCCCAGAAGGGAGAGCCAGTGAAAAAATCCTCGGTTTTATAACCGCTGTGGCCGTTTAGCATAACAACCGCGACTGTTTTGCATAACACTTGATCACCTTGCATAACAGTCCACCGTTTTCCTTACTAAACCTAAGCCTAAACACAACCTCAGTAAAACCTATGACTAAACCTAGCCTTAAAGAGTAGGTATCACGGATATTTCCTTTAAAAACTAATGACGCATATCTATCAATGACCCCCTAAAGATGTCCAGAAAAAAAGTCGTTTCAGAAAAAATACAATATATAGGCAGAGTTGAAGAAAGAAGTTGAGCGCCCCCCCTGCTTCCCTGAAAAGCAGTTGCATTCGGGAAAGAGCCGAACGCGCCATTGCGTGACGTATACAGTGGTACGCTCGGCCAACTTCTGCGAGCAGGTTGTGCAGCTGAGCTTCCGGCTAAAGTTATCCACAGTAGCATAGCATAGCATAGTAGTAGGATAGCCTACCCAAATACAATACAATTAAATTATATTTGGCAGCGATCAGCTGCTTAGTTGTCATGATCTTCAAGATCACATGTGCGTTGGTGCATACGCACACACACGTTGCGATCGAGGTGCGACAATAATACTTTTATAGAGACTAACTAATGTTCTTCTAGCTCCCACTCTGCTCCGTCCCTCCGCTCCGAGATGGGAGCTGCACTAGAGGAAGCACAGGGTAGAGTGTAGGACCGCAACCCTGCTTTCTGGTCTCAACTCTGGGTTGTCATGCTTTATTTATAGATTTGTCTTTGTTTATAGATTTGTCCATGTTTCTAGAGATGAGCCTCGCACCGTCCCAAGTTGGATGTATGCCGTCTCTCCCTATCAGACCAATTTTCCCCTCAAAGCTTTGCCAATGATTTATAAAGCCCACGTTGTTATCTGGACACCACCTAGACAACCAGCGGTTGAATTGACTCATACATGTCATTGTTGATCATGTTTGGCAGGGGGGCAGAGAAAATTACGTATGACTATGCTTCCTTCCAGTAACAGTCACCCAGCCGCCGTCACGATCTGATTCGTGGGGACCCCGATCAGCCGCGGACCGCGGCTGATCGGGGTCCCCACGGTGTCCCCACGGTGGCGTCCCTGTGTCCGGGTGCGAGCGGTGGGCGAGCTAGCCGCACCACCGCTAGCACTTTTAACAAGAGCCTCCAGCTCGATCAGCCTCTCCGTTAGCCCCGTTCGTGACACTCTCATCTCGCTGGCGATGCTGACTACAGCTCCTCGTAGCTGTAGTCAGCATCGCCAGCGAGATGAGAGTGTCACGAACGGGGCTACCTCTCCGTTAGCACAGAGATCGCATTGCATTTGTTACACAGACCCATCGTTCCAAAAGTAGTGGGGTCGTAACTATGCATGCGGCATTCGATGCACACGATAGGGCTAGAGCGAGCGGGGGGCTCGGGAGAGGATGCAGCCGCCGCCATCACAGCCCGGTACTAGCAGTAGCAGTAGCCGCTAAGCCGGTGCCACTGCTAGGTGGCTAGGCTATCAAGCCAAACAGCCAAGAAGTTACTACATACATTAGAGTCTATGGGCTCGCGCAAGTACATGAACCACGTAACCAGACTATTTTCTGCCCCCTCAATATCGCAACTCTGTCTATTTCCCCCCCATACCGACACAGAGTAAACTCACTAGCCTGCCCAAGAGAGGTAATCTCTTCATGGGCAGGCTAGCGAGCGTGGCCCGCTGGAACCAGCCTGGAGGATACAGTGACTCAAGAAAGACACGCCCCCCAAGCCTGTGTAGAAATGCGAGCCGTGCACAGCCGTGTTTCCCAGTAGATTATGCAAAATCGGCTGGCGGATTATTTACAAAAAATCTCGAGTGCATAGTATAGCGGTCCCTGGTCATGCTAACCAAAAAAGATTTTTATTTACTTCATTAACATGACGCTAAAATAATGGAATTCCGAGGAGTTTTTAACATGTGTTCCTATGTGTTCCTAGAGGTGTGACGTCAGCGTGTTCTACTGGTGACGCGCTGTTTTGGGTCGGGCTTTTCCGAGCTGGTGGGAGGGGTTTTTCAGAAGAGTGTCCTCCGACTGGAAACAGCATTGAAACGGCTTTATATAGCCATATGTTTGCATTTTCGAATGTTATCACAACTTTGTCATAGTTAAAATGAGAAAAAGTTGATATTAGCATGATACCCTGTCTTTAATCCTTAACCCAATTGTTTTGCAAAATGGTCGTGGCGCTTAAAATCTTTGCAACGGCCGTCGTGGTCGAGGATTGCTTTTGCCCCTCTCCCCAGAAGGCGCTCTTACCTTTATTTGTACTCAGTTGATTTATTTCCAAAATAGTGGTCCATTTGTTATTTTCTGGAGAAAAAAACTCATTATCGGCTGTTTCCTACATACAGTTAAGCTTAAAATGGGGCTGTGGGATGTTGTTCAGCGGGGCGGCAGAGTCTCCTAGCAGTGACATTAGCATCTTTCCACCATCAAATTATTGGTTTGGGAATGCCACCAAAACTAAACAAATCACAGGCTGTGTAATTGTTGGAAAATAGAAAAAAAAAATACTTTTTTTTGCTTCTTCTTCTAACTATTTACTGTATCTGTAATTCGTTTATGGGCAAAGCCATAAAAAGCAGAATTATGTTGATGCGAGGGTTCCGCCTAGCTGGCAGCTTCGATATGCTGCTTCCACTAAGTGGTAACGTTTATCCACTGCTGGCTCTTTGCTTTGCTTGGCCTACGCATAGTACTGTTAGTTAGAGCTACCATGGATCCAACTGAAGGTTGTTTTACTGACGTTGTTGTGTATGTTTATTGACACACCGACACACGCTAGACAGACCCATATGACCTCACATATAGATCTGTGCACACACACAGACTCACACTGACTATGTTACTGCAATTTCCGTGCACATGACAGTTTGGATTTGACGAAAGGACCTACTCAGAAATGCACTATCAAGGACCCACAAAATGACACAGTATTTGGCTGCAGTCCCCAATCTAAAAAAATGGGCATTACTATATATAGATTGTGCAAAGACTAACCAGACACTAGGGCTGGGTTCAAAAAATCGATCCAGCGATTCGATATCGATACACGCTCAAAAACATGATATCGATTCAAAAATGTGTGGATCGACCTTCTCCAGGCGGCTGGCACTATTTTCTTTTACGTGCGTGCGTTACAGCACAAACACTGCTCGACAAGATCACTTGTAACGCAGCGAGCGCCCTGTGCATGTGTTCTGAGAGAATCATGTTAAATTAGGCTGTTACTGTGTACCTTTTGCAGTATTTTATCAACTATATCCATCACGCGCAGCGATGGTCGAGGGAGAGGAAAGAGTGCGTGATCGCCTTCTATCTTGCTTTCTTTTAGGCTCGTGTTTGCAGAGCCGGCTATACAGCTGGGGCCAGGGGGGGAATGCCCCCCCAAACGCTCTTAATATAAGGACGCTATAATGACGCTGACTCATACAGCCCCCCCAATTGTGAAATGTTAGATCCGGGCAAAAAAAAAACTTTGATCGCACGCTCCGCTCCAAAGACTTTTACTTTCCCATTACTTTCACATTAGAACGGTCAGTCTCAGTGCAAGATTTACGCACACGCAGCCGTGCGCACACACAATTCAATTCATTCAGTCGCCGTCTCTCACCGAATGAGTTTTCATCCGACACACGACGTTCTCCAAACATATAACACAGACGCGAGGCCGTCTTGCTGCGGAACAAATCCATTGTCATCTCCCATCTGGACAGGAGTATTTGTGCCTTTTTAGCCAAGTTTATAATGTTCTCTCACACGGAGCTAAGTCCCACTCTCGGCATCCTGCGTATAGGCTACTGTATGATGCAATTTTAACAGCTGTGCGCTGCGCGATAATTATACAATCTACAAGCTCACAGAGCATTAGCCTATAAGTGAGAGTGAAAACTAGGTGAATTATGCCGCGCGAATACGGCAGTATAATATTTATTTTACAACGTAGAGGTGGAGGGGGTAGAGGGGTTTTCAACAGGTGGTCCGGGGACCACCAGTGGTCCTTGAGAGGGTTCCAGGTGGTCCCCAGGCTAAATGATGGAAATTTCACTAGATGTAACTCTTGAGAGTGTGAAAATGAAACCAGATGGACCCGCAAGGGTCCATTTGGTTTCATTTTTACATTCTAAAAAAATAATCACCATCTGAATTAGCACTATTTAATTAAGAAGTTTACACTGTTTAGTTTGCAAAATCCAGCCTGGAATTGTGAACAAAACCAAAAGAATTCTTTAGTTTTAGGTCTTTGGGGCTGAAAATCAAATGGTGGTCTGTGGCTCAAATGCTGAATAAATGGTGGTCCCTGGTGTCAAAAAGGTTGAAAACCACTGCACTAATATACTGTATGTTGCAGTATTAATGCTTGTGTAAAATGTTACAGCATCATTCCTCTCCCTCTATTACTAATTCTGTCTCACTGTGTATTCATTAATCAGGGGTTTTCAACAGGTGGTCCAGGGACCACCAGTGGTCCCTGAGAGGGTTCCAGATGGTCCCCAGCTAAGTTGTTTAACCAAATTGAGAACGTAAAAATGAAACCAAATGGACCCTTGCGGGTCCATTTGGTTTCATTTTTACACTCAAAAGTTAAAATATCTACATGCGAATTAGTCCAAATCTACACAACTAGAAGATTAATGGTCGTGGTCACAGAAGCAAAGGAAATCTTTAGTTTCAACACATGGGGCCGTCTTGTCTATTGGACAGTATTTATTTCCATTATGTCTGTAAATAGATCGATATCGAATCGAATCGGATCGAATCGTGGATCGAATCGAATCGTGACCTTGTGAATCGAAATCGAATCGATCTAGGGAATTCGGATCGATTCCCAGCCCTACCAGACACAGCTGAATTTAAAGGTAATAGAGGCAACTTTAGTGTGTACAAACACTGTGTTTGTATAAAGACATCTGGCTAAAACGCTGTCTCACCCCACACAACCCCCTACCCCCCGACCAATGTTTTGTTTACATGATTTGTTGGCAACAAAGCTCTGGACCATCTGCAGGACGAAGCAAGAGTCTGTCTGTAGGGAAACAGCTGCAGCATCAAAGCAGAAGCAATGTAGAGGGGAAAAAATATAGCTATATATCTATTTGGAGTTTTGGCTAAAAGGTTGCCTCTACCTTTAAACAGTCAATCAACACTGCGATAGCCTAATGGAGTGGACACATATACACACCAAGAAGTCTGGACTTTTACTCGTAACAGGCTACAGCATCTCTACACTGCAGTATTAATACTTTTTTTTACTTTTAAATAAAACTTTTGAGTATTTTCCCCAACACTGTTAACGGGTTAGGTAAACATTGTGAGTACGTTCAGCTTATTAGTAGAGGTCAGCCTATCTACTACCTACGATCTGGTTGTCATCACTGTGTCCGTCTGCGGTCCGTTTGAAGTGGGATTCCCAGAATGCAGTTCTAAAAAAACTAAAACCACAGAATTGTAGCGTTCCAGAAAGAATGCTGCCGGGGTCTTGGCGCCAGGGATAATTTTGGAAAGCAACAACTATGTATTAACTTTAAAATTATTGCTCCGACCAAATCCAATCCTGGCTCGTTTCCAGTGCTTCTAATCCCCGGTTCAAATGTGATTATTTTTGAGGTGGTCCCCTCCGCAGTTCAAATTATGGTTATTCTGGGGGTCACGGGCTGAAGAGAGTACCACCGGAATACACTTATTATATTAGTGTACCATATTTTGCTTGAGGCATCCCCACTGCCAAGCACATGTAAGCGGAACACATCATTTTGGATGAAGTGGATTTGTTTTACTCATGTCTGCCAAACTGTGACTAACAGACAGATGCTGTTATTGATGTTACAACAACAGGCACTACACATTCTCAGGAGTGTGTGCACGGTATGCGCATGCATGGCTGAATGTACTTCCTAGCCCATTGCTGTATATCTGGGGCCTCTGCACATTCAGGGACCTTGGGGTCAAAGCTAAACTTCCTAGAATCCTTAGAATCCTGTCTGGTTTTGTTCAACGTACAGGGTGAATTATAAGAGCAGGGTTAGGAACGCACAGGTGGACTATGGGCTCAGAACGCACCGGCATGCTCTCTTGTCCGTTTGTTTGTTTATTCAGTGAATTCAGTGTGTGGCTGTTCTAAAATACCACACGTCATGCAATGAAAGGCAGTTAGTGCAAGCACTGAGCAACCCTAACCCCTGGAGATAGGGTTGGTCAGTGCCTGGTTGTTTGCGTAAATAAGGCACACTGTATGCACTTGGGGTGACATCACTGCCAACTTCGCGCAATAAGGTCACCACACTTGTGGTGTGGATATAACCGAACGCACCCCAACATGTCCCATATCGATAATGTAATTCGAAGGATTACATTATCGATATTACCATTACCACCACTTTGTAGTGGTAATGGTAAGGTTGAGTAAGAATGAAGCCATATTTGCTTTGAGGATGTTGACAGCGAACTTTAAAGGAGGTCGGAGGGAGCTGCATTGTTCCCTTGTGATCTGGAGAAAGCATTACGATAGGGAGCTGAGAGAGGAACCGCAGTGTTGTACAAGGAAGTCCGGAGTGATGGAGATGTATGGCGGAGTGGTGCGAGACACATATGGAACACGTGCGCGTAACACAGCGGAGAGCTGCGCGTGCGTGTGTTTTTACACAACAACATAAATTATACAAACCAGCAGACACCTACACAACCATTTGCTGCTCTCACAAGAATGATGCTGGCAAAAGGACAGCATTTATTTGTCACTCACTGATACAGGTACAATACAGGCCTGTAATATTATTTTTTATGCACACCCTAGTGGCCCCCTATGGTCGCGGCCCACCAGGAGAGCTCCTGGTACTCCCTATGGCCAGTCCGACCCTGGAGGTGGAGATACTGTATGCCCCCACATGGAAAAGGAGAGGAATGGAGTTTGGCCGCAGCAAGACAGAACATATACGTGCGTGAATGAGGAAAATACCCGAGTGGAACAATGAAGTTACGGGGGAGTGGACGGAAAGAAAGGTGGAGGACTTTCAAGCACGACAGGGTCAACATTCCAGAGGAATGGAGAGCGTGGAACACAAGGTGAAGAAACGAGCGTAAGCAGGTTGGAAGCGGTGCACTGAAAAGTGTCAGGTGTGATGGGTGATGGATGGGAAAGTAGAAGCACGAATGAAAGGGAAGATGGCAGTGAGCTGTGCTGTAACGTCTTGCTAGAGACAGTAGGACTGAGGATAAGACAGGGAGCAGAGCTGGAGGTAGCATGAAAATTAGGGCTGCAAAGATTAATCGATGAATTGTAATAGAATCAATTACTCAATTAGTTGTCAATTATTTCAGTAATCGGTGAATTGGTTTGTCAACTAATCACTGAAGTTTTTACCCTTTTTCCCACTTAACGATAGTTTTTCCAATGTTAAGTCTAACAAATTCCACCCATTTTTGACATTTTACTGTCATTAATTAATATACGTTAGAGATGTTGTGTCGACGTGATAAAAGGTTTCCCCCATTCTGTGTTTCCTCGAAACACAGAATCATTAACATGGTGAAACACAACTTTATGATTCATCCAGCTGTGTTTCATCAAGTCAATGGATGGAATCCCCCTTTAAGGTGATAGCTAAATTAGAGGCATAATCTGATCAATCGATGAATTGGTTAAATAATCTGCCGATTAATCGATTATGAAAATAGTCGTTAGTTACCCTATAATGAAAATGTTGAGGTTCTCTCTTGGAGTTAACGTTGTTTCGTTAGCGTTTTCTCCCCACAGAAAGAAGGCTTGGGTTTGATTCCTCTCCATGCAGGGAGGCGTTGCAGCCATGTGTTCCCTACTCGTACTCAGCAGGGTGTTCTCTCTCAGACACACTCACAATTGCTCTTTCTATCTCTCGCACATAAGCCGAAGTCATGATGACGTGCCATTAGCCTAATTGCCCTGCGGTTTCGGACGATGACATTACACCACTGCGTATCAAAGGTCAACCAATGACCTCCAAAGCTAGCCAGATGACGTTTTGTTGACGACTAGGTCAGATCACAGGCCGTGTGGAGATGATCTGATCTGCTGATTATTCTGAGACCGATTTGACTAGTCATCTGGCCTTGTTCTGACTCTGATTCATCCAGCTAGGGACGTCTGTCTTATGTTGGTGATATTCTGTGGCCAAATAACGGTATGACTATAGCCTTGGTTTTACTTGATCTGGCCCCTAAACCAGACGTCACTGATTTGTCCAGATCCTGACTGTGCTTGGTGGACTAAGATCTGTCTAAAGCGCCGTTTCCAAAACTCCCGGCCCACTGTTCAAGTTTGGGTCATGGACACATTTGAATTGCTCGCATTCGGTTCCTCCCTGATGGTTTTCATTTGTTGACGAACTTGAAAACAAACAGTACTCGACAAACATTTTTCGTCACGGTTGTTAGTCGCAAGCCGAAATCAACACCGCTAACATCGGCGGCGCCCAACAGACTGGCAGTGCTGTATGGACTAGTTGTGAGGTCACCAGGCCACAGGTTGTTGTTGTGTATATGTATATGTCTGTGGATCGACTGACCGGAACAGCAGCACATGTTGCCTCATATGAATGGCATATGTACCACGCACGCACACACGCACACGCGCACACACACACACACACCGCGCAAGGCGTGCATATGGAAAAAGTTAAGTCTTGAGTCGACACAGGTTGTTGACTCTTCGACACGATGACAGCCTGCGAGGTGGAAAAAAAAGGAGGTTATTTTGAAATGTGTCATCGTTCGCCGTGATGTCACATTCTTCGACGTACTGCATGGACCCCGACAAGGCCATGGTACAGCAGGGGGGCGTGACAAGGCCCCCCCAAAAACACGCTGCACCCTCCTGTCTGTATGTCTCATTCCCCACCTTCCATTGTCCTGTGGGTGAACGTATTTCCAGCCTGTTTGTTGCACATGCACAGTCAGTCAGTGAATAAAAGTCAAGTTCACCCCCTCCTCCTCCTCTCCGGCTGTCTCCTGTTACAGAGTTCATAGAAATGTTCGGACAGAGGAATGTGTTTTCGTGACCCACATCCTAACTCGCTGCAAGACGTGTGTGCGTGTTTGTGTTGTGTGTCGTGCTCGTGCGTGCGCAAAATCTGCTGACTTCAGAAACTTAACTTGCCCACAAACAGTGCGATCACTCACTCTCTGTCTTTTCCAAAAGCTATCCTCCCTCCCTGTCTCTCTCTCTCGGAAATAAAGCAGGCTTCATCGTTTTGAGGAGAAAAAGACAGAGGACAGTGCAAATAAGTCTCTCTCTCTTTCTCCCTCTCTCTCCCTCCCCAGCTGTTGACCTTTGACCCCACAAGTCTTTCCATGGCTGGGTTTCCTGTCAATCTTGCTTAAGTAGCAGGAAATCTAATCAAGCATCGTAATGGGATGTAGAGAGTGCCGCGTGCGAGCCTGCCAAGTCGGCATGCTGCGTGCTTGTGTGTGTGTGTGTGTGTGTGTGCGTGCGTGCGTGCGTGCACGGTACAAAAGATCGAAGCCACTTGTATTTGATGTCAACCACTTATAAGACCTCCATACTGTACTACTACACAGTTGTGTTTACTTCATTTAAAGCGTCTCTTCTGTTGGCCCACATGGCAGCACAAAACACATACAGATTGTGCTCTGCGCTGCCAAATACATGTTACATTTCGGGGGTTTGAGAACTGCTGATTTCAGAAGGCATCCGCAGACTTTTTGGGCCTCGGGCCAGACATCGGTCATGTCAACACTTGATTACCGTTAACTCCCTTCCTTGCACACTTAAAAGATATTCCACTTAAAAAATAATTTTTTTTCATCATTTTATGGTCTACTCAGTCTCATGTGAACACAGCAGACAGTTCATAAGTTACTACATTCAGCATTTATATATTTGATGTTCATTTCAGTGCATCTGCCTCCTTCCTATACAGACCCATTATAAGTTAAAACTCCATTCTAACCATGACAGATTATTCGAAAACAACCCATCTTTTTTTCTGGTGACTGATGTTGTCCTCCTAATATGTGAGAGGGCCATGGAATTTAATATACAGTTTTCATTTATTTTTAAAATTATGTTTTATTCATTTGCCTACATTTTTCAAAACAATATTTTAAAAATGAATGAAAACTGTAAATGGAATTCCATTGCCCTCTCATGTATTATGAGGACAATATCAGTCACCAGAAAAAAAGATGGGTTGTTTTCGAATAATCTGTCATGGTTAAAATGGAGTTTTAAGTTATAATGGGTCTGTATAGGAAGGAGGCGGATGCGCTAAAATGAACATCAAATATCTAAATACTGAATGGAGTAACTTATAAACTGTCTGGTGTGTTCACATGAGACTGAGTAGACCATAAAATGACCAAAAGTTTTTTTGAAAGTGGAATATCCCTTTAATCCTCTACAATTGATCCAAAATGCTGCAGCTCGCTCGGCCTTTGACTAGTACTTTTGGGTATGCTTTTGGGTAGATTGGGGTACTTTTGGGTAGTTTTGGGTAGTTTTGGGTATGCTTTTGGGTACTTTTGGGTATGCTTTTGGGTACTTTTGGGTATGCTTTTGGGTTGTTTTGGGTAGTTTGGGGTATGCTTTGGGTACTTTTGGGTATGCTTTTGTGTACTTTTGGGTATGCTTTTGGGTAGTTTGGGGTACTTTTGGGTATGCTTTTGGGTACTTTTGGGTATGCTTTTGGGTACTTTTGGGTATGCTTTTGGGTAGTTTGGGGTAGTTCTGGGTAATTTTGGGTATGCTTTTGGGTACTTTGGGGTATGCTTTTGGGTAGTAAGAGAGCCAGTGCCAGAAGAAAATGATATACCATTTTTGGTTACAGAACTTTTATTAGTCAAGTAAAGCATCAATAATAACATCAGTTGTTGAAGTTTTCAATGATGAAATGCTGTTGTAGTGGAGCGGGTTAGCAAAACCATTGTTCACTTTTTGAGAAAAGCGTGAAAATTGGTACACGCATAGCCAAAGACATTAAAAAAATATTTGGATGTGGAGGCATCTTGAATTCCAAGATGGCGGCCCCAAAATCCAAGATGTCTGCCCAGAAATGTGGTTTTTCCTTCATAACTTGAAATGCATTGATTTTACGCCCATAAATGTATTGAACGTTAATACGAAGTTGGCCATTACGGACGATTTGGTACCAAGTACGTGTCTGTATCTCCTACGGTTCTTGAGATACAGCATATAGGTACTTTCACAGATTAAGGAGAGCAAGACATTTGTAACATTGATTCTTAAGTCAATCAAATGGTCATACAGACATGAAAATTGGTACACACACTCTGCAAACCCCACTATTTCTAAAAGTACTGCATGCCCTGCAAAATTCCAAGATGGCAGCCCCCAAAATCCAAGATGTCTGTCCAAAAATGTGGTTTTTCCTTCATAACTTGAAATACGAAGATCTTAAGCCCCATAGATGTATTGAACGCTAATATAAAGTTGGGCATTACGGACATTTTGATACCAAGTACATGTCTCTATGTACTACGGTTCTTGAGTTACAACATATCCGTATTCATGAAGCACCAAAAGTGTAACATTTTGGCACATTTCACTATTTAACTCAAAGATCCCTTTATCACTTTCAGGAATCATTTTCAGGAAATGGACCTACATGTATCTGCTATCATAAACCACTTCAAGTTTCTCAATTGATGAAACGGGTCAGGAGTTATTAAACCGATCGTAAAGGGCTGTTTCAGTGCTAAATTTGCTGCGTATAGTTAGCAAACATAAGCCACCCAGAAATGTCTGTCTGTGCATCTGCCCTTCACAATAAGGGTATAAGCGGACGCAAGTGTAGCATGTGTCTAGTATAATGGTATAATATGCTAATCGGCGTAATTAGGCCATGTGCTGAAGGCTTAGAAAATGAATTCCGTTCCCATGTCAGGGGGACTACAAATGCAATGCATTTTTGCATAGACCATACCCTTCTGAACATTGGGTTAAAAGTTCTACTCATAATATCCTGCAGTATTTTGTCAGGAGCCAGATATGTACAACAAGTCTGTAACTAAAAAACGAAAATCGTATGTTGCTCTTTTTGCTTGTAAAATGTGATCTATTGATTTTGGCAACCCAAAATCTTTCCCAAATGTCATAAATACATATACCTAACATCTAAAACAATTATTGGTGCTATAGTTTACTCATATGTGAATTTAGATCATGAAATATAGCAAATTTGTTAAAAAAAACGCTTCACCTTAAGTGATTGTCATCCAGCACAATGTAACATGCACATAGCAAATTTAGCCAAAAACTTGTTGTTTCATACATAAAAATCTTCTCAACCTACTGTGTAATGAAATGCATTAAAGAACATCAACACATCCTACCCCAAAATGGATGATAATCTATGAAAATGTTACCACGCCCCTAAATTGGAATATGGCAAAAATGCACATGACTACAAATGAATGCACTGAAAGTCAGAATTATTGCAGCAAATGGTATGAAACATTTATTAAAGTGTCACAGCATCTGTCATTTGTGTGTGTGTGTGTGTGTGTGTGTGTGTGTGTGTGTGTGTGTGTGTGTGTGTGTGTGTGTGTGTGTGTGTGTGTGTGTGTGTGTGTTTGGTGGAGGGCTGTAAATAACAGTGAACAAAGGCGTCTTGATGGCAAGCTGAAAGGTGTGACCTCCCAGCATTCCTACCTAAAACTTATTGTTATTATTTTGTCTCATAATGCGCGCGCGTGTGTGTGAGAGAGAGAGAGAGGGGGAGGGGGCTTACCTGCAGACAGTGTTTCTGCTCGAGAAAGTTGATCCTTCGTCCGTTTGCCTCCCATAGTAATATATTTGTCCACTTTTTTACAAAGTATGCAGATGGCTGGAAGCACAGGGCCAGCAGAGCGGACGGGAAGACCCGTCCGAGACCGAAGTTTTTTTCGGGGGGTTTCAGAAGTGGTTACGTCGGGGTGCTGCTCTCGGGCGGACCAGCGACTGCTTCTGGCTCTTCTCTCTCCTCCGTCTGTGCACAGCGTTTCTCGGCCAAACCCAATCGTCTTTTGCAAATAAAACGACGGTAACACATTGCGTGAAAACCAGCATCCTCGGGAACATTATTAAACTCCACGTCCACGCAGTGTTTAAAAGTTTCGGCGATAGCTTTACTTTCGCCGTCCAGACAAAGCCATTGGTTGACGACGGACCTGTAAGTGTCCCACCTTGTTTTAGTAAAATCCTCAACGTCCTCATTCTGTACGGTCAAAAAGTGCATATAGCATCGTTTTGAGTCGCTTGACTGCTTTTTACGTACTTTTCTTCTTTGTTTTGGTATGTTTTGCTCTGTTTCGCTACTCGAACTGCTCGTCGCCATGTTTCGAAACTTATTATGGCCCAGAGAATAAACCTAGTCCCCTATTGGTCCCCGTGACCAAAACCGCAGCACTCCCCTCGCAGAGATTACTCCGCGCTGAGTGTGCCTTGAAAAAAACAGTGCCGTCTTTGACGACCGATTATAAAAATACTGCAGGATAAAACGAGTAGAACTTTTTTATCTGCACTTTCTACCTATAGATCTATTTTATGAGATGAAAATTATTTAGTCCGCCTGCCGTGGAAATGGGATTAAACGAAAATCCATATCACAATATGGTCTACATTCTACTGTAATGTATTCCACCTTACACCAACTGTCTTTTCTCAAAAGAGTGACATCTGTTGAGATAATTATGGCACACATAATAATTATAACACAGTATCAAAGTTTTATTACTTGCATCAGTGAGCAGAGCGGGTGTAAGTTAAGCGATTGGTGTGTGTTCGGCGGTCCCTTGGAGTACTCTGATTGGTCGGCTTAGATGGTGACATAATGGTGATGTAAGTACGAAACCTTAATAACTAATGTCATGAGTATTGGCTCGCTCTGCTTACACACGAGTAGGCCATCGCCGGCTACTTGTGTGCAACGCTCAAGTTTGCACTCTACTGAGTGCTGATCTAGTGTTATTAGTGGGGTTGCTTGAAGGGGAACCCCACTATTGTTTTTGTGATGAGTTTTTTCTGTAACATTTTTTCTCTTTTTTCACCTTGTGATGACAATAGCCTATACGTTGTATAATCGAAATGATTTGATTGGCTGAGCGAGGAAGGTGTATGATGATGTAAAACTGATGATGTAAAACTTTATTTTACTACGTCACCATGTTTTCTCTGTACCATATAAATCCATGTATGATGGATGTCACCCACATGGTGAGTTTATGATCACTGATGTTGTAATGTTGAGATACATCATACATCACGTTCTTTGCTCAGCCAATCGAATCATTTCGATGTTACATCCAGGAAATAATGGTAACCATTACAATATCATCGGGGCAACCCCACTTTGCAATTGCATAATTCTATTTCTAGTTTTTACATACGGCCTAGCCTAGTTCATGTTTGACAAAGCTGCTGTCAGAGACTACAGTTCATTATTTCCTGCTATGGATATAGGCCAAATAACAGAACCTTATAGCCATTATGCCTCTCCTCAGACACTCTCTTCTACAGTATATGGCCCCTGTTCTATTAATTCAATGTTTTCCTTATTGGGCAAAGGGTGATGCAAATGAATGGGCTGCATGAATACATTCCCCTTGATTTAATAGACAATATATATTCTTTATTCATTGGATAGGCTGTGTTTCCCCATACACACATGCATAATTGCTATTCCTCATGCAGCATAATATCGGAGAGTAAATTGTAAATTCAGGGCCTTACACAATGAATCCACACTTTTTCTTTTGATAGCCTTCCGTATCTTGTTTAATTTTCTGTCCTAGGAATTGTAGGTCTACTAATGAATCATGGGTATGGGGAGGAGTGGTGTGGTGCTTGTAATGGTGAAGAAATTGGGAGACTGATAGACCATATTGTGATATGGATTTTCGTTTAATCCCATTTCCACGGCAGGCGGACTAAATAATTTTCATCTCATAAAATAGATCTATAGGTAGAAAGTGCAGATAAAAAAGTTCTACTCGTTTTATCCTGCAGTATTTTTATAATCGGTCGTCAAAGACGGCACTGTTTTTTTCAAGGCACACTCAGCGCGGAGTAATCTCTGCGAGGGGAGTGCTGCGGTTTTGGTCACGGGGACCAATAGGGGACTAGGTTTATTCTCTGGGCCATAATAAGTTTAGAAACATGGCGACGAGCAGTTCGAGTAGCGAAACAGAGCAAAACAAACCAAACCAAAGAAGAAAAGTACGTAAAAAGCAGTCAAGCGACTCAAAACGATGCTATATGCACTTTTTGACCGTACAGAATGAGGACGTTGAGGATTTTACTAAAACAAGGTGGGACACTTACAGGTCCGTCGTCAAACAATGGCTTTGTCTGGACGGCGAAAGTAAAGCTATCGTCGAAACTTTTAAACACTGCGTGGACGTGGAGTTTAATAATGTTCCCGAGGATGCTGGTTTTCACGCAATGTGTTACCGTCGTTTTATTTGCAAAAGACGATTGGGTTTGGCCGAGAAACGCTGTGCACAGACGGAGGAGAGAGAAGAGCCAGAAGCAGTCGCTGGTCCGCCCGAGAGCAGCACCCCCGACGTAACCACTTCTGAAACCCCCCGAAAAAAACTTTGGTCTCGGACGGATCTTCCCGTCCGCTCTGCTGGCCCTGTGCTTCCAGCCATCTGCATACTTTGTAAAAAAGTGGACAAATATATTACTATGGGAGGCAAACGGACGAAGGATCAACTTTCTCGAGCAGAAACACTGTCTGCAGGTAAGCCCCCTCCCCCCCCCCCCCCCCTCTCTCTCTCTCTCTCTCTCACACACACGCACACACACGCGCGCGCATTATGAGACAAAATAATAACAATACGTTTTAGGTAGGAATGCTGGGAGGTCACACCTTTCAGCTTGCCATCAAGACGCCTTTGTTCACTGTTATTTACAGCCCTCCACCACACACACACACACACACACACACACACACACACACACACACACACACACACACACACACACACACACACACACACACACACACACACACACACAAATGACAGATGCTGTGACACTTTAATAAATGTTTCATACCATTTGCTGCAATAATTCTGACTTTCAGTGCATTCATTTGTAGTCATGTGCATTTTTGCCATATTCCAATTTAGGGGCGTGGTAACATTTTCATAGATTATCATCCATTTTGGGGTAGGATGTGTTGATGTTCTTTAATGCATTTCATTACACAGTAGGTTGAGAAGATTTTTATGTATGAAACATAAGTTTTTGGCTAAATTTACTATGTGCATGTTACATTGTGCTGGATGACAATCACTTAAGGTGAAGCGTTTTTTTTTAACAAATTTGCTATATTCCATGATCTACATTCACATATGAGTAAACTATAGCACCAATAATTGTTTTAGATGTTAGGTATATGTATTTATGACATTTGGGAAAGATTTTGGGTTGCCAAAATCAATAGATCACATTTTACAAGCAAAAAGAGCAACATACGATTTTCGTTTTTTAGTTACAGACTTGTTGTACATATCTGGCTCCTGACAAAATACTGCAGGATATTATGAGTAGAACTTTTAACCCAATGTTCAGAAGGGTATGGTCTATGCAAAAATGCATTGCATTTGTAGTCCCCCTGACATGGGAACGGAATTCATTTTTAAGCCTTAATCTGGAATCAGCACACGGCCTAAATAGTGTGATATATGCAATAGTGTAATAGGGTTAATAGTGTAATATATGAATGAATGAATGAATGAATGAATGAATGAATGAATGAATGAAACCTTTATTTGTCCCCGTAGGGAAATTCGGTAATATATGCAATAGAGGTATACTGTAATATGGTAATACATGTAATAGTGTCATAGTGTAACATGTGTAATAGTGTAATAGGGTAATGTGTGTAATAGTGTCATAGAGTAAGATGTGTAATAGGGTAATATTGTAATAGTGTCATAGTGTAACATGTGTAATAGGGTAACATGTGTAATAGTGTCATAATGTAACATGTGTAATAGTTTCATGGTGTAACATGTGTAATAGGGTAATATGTGTACTAGTGTTATAGTGTAATATTTGTAATAGTGGCATAGGGTAACATGTGTAATAGTGTCATAGTGTAACATGTGTAATAGTGTCATAGTGTAACATGTGTAATAGTGTCATAGTGCAACATGTGTAATAGTGTAATAGGGTGTAATAGGATAATGTGTAATAGTGTCATAGTGTAACATGTGTAATAGTGTAATAGGGTAACATGTGAAAAAGTGTCAGTGTAACATTGTAATAGTTTCATAGTGTAACATGTGTAATAGTGTCATAGGGTAATATGTGTACTAGTGTCATGGTGTAACATGTGTAATAGTGTCATAGTGTAACATGTGTAATAGTGTCATAGTGCAACATGTGTAATAGTATAATAGGGTGTAATAGGATAATATGTGTAATAGTGTCATAGTGTAACATGTGTAATAGTGTAATAGGGTAATATGTGAAATAGTGTCATAGTGTAACATGTGTAATAGCGTAATAGGGTAATATGTGTAATAGTGTCATAGTGTAACATGTGTAATAGGGTAATGGGTTAATATGTGTAATAGTATAATATATGTGCAATAGTGTAATAGGGCAATTACACTATACAGCTATTTTGTATACCACACTCTTACCTTAATGCACATATATTACACTATTACACATATTAACCCATTACCCTATTACACATGTTACACTATGACACTATTACACATATTGCCCTATTACACATGTTGCACTATGACACTATTACACATATTACCCTATTACGCTCTTACACATGTTACACGATGGTACTATTACATATATTACCATATTACACTATTACACATGTTACATTAAGACACTATTACACATATTACCCTATTACACTATTACACATGTTACACCATGACACTATTACACATAGTGCCCTATTACACTATTACACGTGTTACACTATGACACTATTACACATATTACCCTATGACACTATTATACATATTATCCTATTATACTATTACACATATTACACTATGACACTATTACACATATTATCCTATTACACTATTACACATGTTACACTATGACACTATTACATATATTACCCTATTACACTATTACACATGTTACACTATGACACTATTACCCTATTACACTATTACACATGTTACACTATGACACTATTACACATATTGCCCTATTACACTATTACACATATTACCCTAATGCACTATTACACATGTTACACTATGACACTATTACATATATTACCCTATTACTGTATACTGCTATTGCATATATTACACTATTAGCCCTATTACACTATTGCATATATTACACTATTACGCCTATTAGCATATTATACCATTATACTAGGACACATGCTGCACTTGGTGCGTCCGCTTCAGATATACACTTATTGTGAAGGGCAGAGGCACAGACAGACATTTCTGGGTGGCTTATGTTCGCTAACTATACGCAGCAAATTTAGCACTGAAACAGCCCTTTACGATCGGTTTAATAACTCCTGACCCGTTTCATCAATTGAGAAACTTGAAGTGGTTTATGATAGCAGATACATGTAGGTCCATTTCCTGAAAATGATTCCTGAAAGTGATTAAGGGATCTTTGAGTTAAATAGTGAAATGTGCCAAAATGTTACACTTTTGGTGCCTCATGAATACGGATATGTTGTAACTCAAGAACCGTAGTACATAGAGACATGTACTTGGTATCAAAATGTCCGTAATGCCCAACTTTATATTAACGTTCAATACATCTATGGGGCTTAAGATCTTCGTATTTCGAGTTATGAAGGAAAAACCACATTTTTGGACAGACATCTTGGATTTTGGGGGCTGCCATCTTGGAATTTTGCAGGGCACGCAGTACTTTTAGAAATAGTGGGGTTTGCAGAGTGTGTGTACCAATTTTCATGTCTGTATGACCATTTGATTGACTTAAGAATCAATGTTACAAATGTCTTGCTCTCCTCAATCTGTGAAAGTACCTATATGCTGTATCTCAAGAACCGTAGCAGATACAGACACGTACTTGGTACCAAATCGTCCGTAATGGCCAACTTCGTATTAACGTTCAATACATTTATGGGCGTAAAATCAATGCATTTCAAGTTATGAAGGAAAAACCACATTTCTGGGCAGACATCTTGGATTTTGGGGCCGCCATCTTGGAATTCAAGATGCCTCCACATCCAAATATTTTTTAAATGTCTTTGGCTATGCGTGTACCAATTTTCACGCTTTTCTCAAAAAGTGAACAATCTGCCCTAATGAGAGAGCTAAACCGCTCCACTATTACTTTAGTGGTGCCACAACTGTAGTTAGTTAGTAGCAGTAGTAGTGTTTCATATCATTTTAAATATAAGCACCTTAAATTTGAAATATATTGGGTTGTTTTGCATGCCATCATGTTTGGTGGGGTCTGGGCATTTAAGGGGGCATTGCCCCCCCCCATGCCCATGCCTAGATCCGCCCCTGGGAGGAGGCGTTGTGCACCAACTGCAGGCGCCTGAGTGATGACTGGTCGATACCCGAGAAGAGGGAATTACAGTATGATTCCACGTCTGGAGGATATATGGAAGCATGGATTGAAACCTCCAGCTGTTTGGGTGGGAGATATGTTCGACCTTCGCCCACAGTCGCAGTGGAAATAGCTCCTTTTTTTAAACCACAGAGGTTATAGGTTTATTGGGGGTGATTGGTTTTGTGTCTTCCTTCCACTGGAACCACATGGTGCTTCTGAAACAGGAGGGGGATTCCCACCAGCCGTCAAGAATAGAATTTTTTTCCTTAGTTTTTACACTAAGGTTCAGTACATGCCGCTCTCACATGCCGTTGTTCTAACAGTGGTGAACATGACAATATCAATATCAAATCTCCACGTTCAGAATTGTTTATTTTATATTTATGTATTTATACTTTTGTTCGTGTCAGAAAGATATCACAATATGATTGAACTTTTCAATGCTCGGGAGTGTTTCGGATTGTTTTAAAATCTTCTATTATAACATAAGGAAAGGCATTTGTGGGAGAAAATTCGCAATAGAACGGCTCTGCCAGCAGCTTTGATGAAGTCATGCGCGTCCCGTGGAGGATGGATGGTCAACAGGAACATTAAAAACTGTCATCTCTATTTCGGGCGTATCATTACGAACTGAAATTATGAAATATAATGAAATAAAAAGTGGATTAAATGAAATGTTTTCCATGTTTGCTGCAAAGTGGTTTAAGTGGTTAATGGTTAAGTGGGTAAGTGGAATAGAGGAAATGTAGGTCATGTGTGGACATTTGGTGCGGTCTCCATTCTATGCCTGATTGATTTTACAGAGAGAGAGAGATGCATTCAGTAGTGTATGTTGTGTGGACTATACATGTACTGCATATAAGTACTGCACTTAACACAAGAGCCGCCTTTGCCATCCATCTTTGTCAATTGATATAAAACGATAGTTACCCCCCTCCCCCACCCAGTGATGGGCAGTAGCTTGTTACAGGTAACTAAGCTACATAGCTTAACTACATTTTCCTGTAACTTGTAGTGTAGCTTACTACAATTGTTCTGGGAATAGCTTGTAGTGAAGCTACACTACTTGTTTTCGAGTAACAAGGATTGTAGCTTACTACATTTTCCCACACACATTTTCAAATTAACCCATCCCTAAGTTATTATTATGATTTTTATTTATGTTATTTTATTATTATGATTATTATTTAGAAGGTTGTACATTAAGTTGAGATATATATTTATATATATGTATATATGTAGTGTTGATGTAGCTACATCAAGCTACTTTTCTGGTGTAGCTTGTATTGTAGCTTGCTACAATTTTCGGGGGATAGCTTGTAGTGTAGTTTAGCTACATTTTTTTTCGAGAGTAACAAGTAGTGTAGCTTACTACATTTTCCCAGTAACTTGCCCATCACTGCCCCCGCCATTGCTAAGGATCGTCAGCAAGCATACCGGTACCTTAATAGTCCTATTGTTTAATTGGGTCAGGGCGCAGATCGGTCATGAGTGACTTTATGGGAGCAGACATGTCACTAAGAGGTTAAAAGAGAATGTGGTCGATTTGACCACATCCTGTGTGCTGATATAATATGTCCTCTTTCAGTCGGAAACTTGGCTCTTTAAAATATGAGTTCCACATTGATAATCACTGGCGGCAGCCAACTACCGTTTATTTATTTTTAAAAAATACTTGCGGAATAACTGTTAAGTACATTGTTGGGGCATGTTTACTGGCTCTATTCTCCACAGATAGTATTGGAATGCTCTTTTTTATTTTCCACTGTTTCCTCCTTTTCTTCTTGGCCTGTAACGTGCAGCCACACTGGGCAAGACCTGCACTGTAGAGTCTATCAGCGGAAGTTGGGGGGTTGGCGAAAGTATCGCCAAATCCTGGGGAAATATATCCGACCGGTACTCCCACCATAGCGCTGCTGCATTACATTGTGGCCAGGTTTCACAGATGAGGTGGATATATCCTGATGTGGAATAGTTTCTTTAGAGAAATGAGAGGTCTTAGAAACATCTACATATCCGAGATACTATACCGCATTTGTTTAGATGCTAGTAGCGCTTGTTGACTGTGTTTGTTTGTTTAGAAACCAGGTAGGCCACAACAATCAGCTTTACAGCTATTTTGGTTGGTGTGAACCAATCACCAAAGACTGCCACTTTAGCAACACCCATCCCAGAAACGGCTTCCAGTCTGAATAATGAAGTGAGTGTCAGGATACCTGCAACTCTGAAAGTGTACAAATGAAACCAAACGGATCCTTACAGGTCTGTAACTCTGGGAGTGTACAAATGGAACCAAATGGACCCATGGGTTGTACTCTCGGTCACTTAATTACCCATTAGGTCCCAGTCACACCACCGTGCTGGCATTGTGTGAATCGCTTCACTGTTTGCATTCTTTCCTCTCTGCAACAACTCGTCACAGAGAGCCGCTGGTCAAATGTTTCCAAAAGCGTCTAAATGTACTTAACAATTACCAAGTTTCCAGCGGCTGGCCTTCAGTGCGTATAAAATCCACACACTGTCCCTCACTGTGTGTGCAACGCAAAAAAAAAAACAACAACATTCCCTTCTCCAGTGGTTGTCTAGAGCCTTGCTCAAGGACACTTTGACACCAACTCCGGGACCCTCACAGTTCCACTCTGGCTGTTCTACGCCCTAAACCACTGCCGACCATTGTGTTGGGCAATATTACCTTGGAGAGTAATGTCTCATTTTACTTATGACCCCTTAGAAAAAGTAATATTACATTACTTTAATCAAAGACTAATATGTTACATATTAATTGGTTACTTTCCCAATTTCCCCCCCTCCACATCATGTGTGCAGAATGCTGTGGTGGATTAGGGTGTACAAACTACTGTGCATCTCTGTTCAGGGCTTGACACTAACACTTGCCCGCTTGCCCGGGGCAAGTAAAAAAAAATGGTCGGGCAAGTGAAGACTGCTACCTGGTTGCCCGATCGGGCAAGTGTGCAACTTAGTGCACTAACACAACACAAGATAAATTTGTCTTGAAGGCAGTCATTGCACTCTGCCTCTGTGTCTTTCCCTGCTTTCTAGCTATCCAATTCCAGGCTGGATTTGGGAAACAAAACAGGCAAATTAACACATCAAAATGACCTAATCTTCTACATCCTCTAGTTGTGTAGACCTGGGCTAATTAAGATGATGAATTTTAACTCTTGAGAGCGTAAAAATGAAACCAAATGGACCCGTAAGGGTCCATTTGGTTTCAGTTGATAGCTTGTAAATCTGTTGTATTTTCATATGCAACAACAACGCTCATTTGTAATGAGAAATGATTCCTTACTGCCCAACACTGTTGCTCACTCCTTTTTTGTCAAGTGCAAAAGTGGTCCCTTGAGCAGCACTGATATAGCAACATTTGTTTGAGGGGAACTGATTTAAAAGACAATCTTAGAGTGGGCCTCTGCTAAGATATTGGCTACTCTCGACGGGTGCTACACGAAGTGCACTTGACGAGTAGGCTCGTCTTAAGGCATTTCATTATTAATATAAGATTGCCTCGCTATTTTCCATTTTTGGAAGCTCTCTGGTTGGTAGGAACGCCTCCTCGGGCCTTGTCTGCACTGCGTCTAACCGACTGCATTCTGAATAACTCAGTAGTTCCTGATTATATGATCATCGCGATTGGAATATTGGCATTTTTTCTAGAGCAAGGATGGACCTCACATGGCTTTTAGCTAACCCAATTCCCGATGCACGCCAGAAGAGGCATTGCTTCTCATGGCGTGGCACCCAGTTGCCACCACTTTTGCCCCCCAGGTGGCTCAGCGTGTTTCATGGGCTCATTTGGGAGTCTTTGACATGAAAAAGATTGGGAATAACTGTCTTAAGAGCAATGACATTGACAGGGAGTAACCTCCACTGCATCGCACGCTTGTGTGAATAATATGGAGACTCTCGTTATGCAACCTCCATTCCACACTCACTCCCACACACACACGCACACACACACACACACACACATATATGGCCTCTGCGTCATGCGTTAATATGCAGTTTCCATTCTCTCACCCCGGTATTACTGGGTCGTAACGGCCATTCCACTCCTCCTGAGCCCAAGTGTAGTGGTCTACTGCTGCGTGTGCGTGTGTGTGAGTGCGTGCATGCGAGTGAACTCTTGACACATAACCAGATGTCACATTTGCACATTAATTTACATGCACCATCTCGTATTGAAACTTCACTGTTCACGCAAAAGCATCATATAAAGTATTTGGCAATGTGAGTATTTGGAGGGTGGGGCCAGTCAACATGGCACTGCGGACCGGAAGGAACTGTGGTTTAACTCACACCCTTAAAAACGCCACACACAATTGTTTAAGGCAGTGGTTTTCAACCTTTTTGATGCCAGGGCCCACCATTTATTCAGAATTTGAGCCACGGACCACCACTTGAGGACATTTTAGCCCCACAGACCCGAAAACTAAAGATTTATCTTGCTTTTGTCCATCTTCTAGTTGTGTAGACTTGGGCTAATTCAGATGATGAATTTTTTAACTCTTGAGAGTGTAAAAATGAAACCAAATGGACCCGCAAGGGTCCATTTGGTTTCATTTTTACGTTCTCAAGAGTTACATCTGGTTAACCAACTTAGCTGGGGACCACCTGGAACCCTCTCAGGGACCACTGGTGGTCCCCGGACCACCTGTTGAAAACCCCTGGTTTAAGGAAACGTTGTATCGCGCCACGGGGAGATGAGCTCCAAGCTGGAAGCTTGGAAGGCCTTGTTAAAGAGACTTTAACAAGCAAGCCAGTTGGGTTTGCACAGTGTAAAGTGTTCTTGAATGTGAGTGTTCTTGACTCTTGGTCAGGGGCGGATCTAGGCATGGGCATGGGGGGGCAATGCCCCCCTAAATGCCCTGACTGCCCCACCAAACATGATGGCATCCAAAACAACCCAAGATACCCAAGAAATTAAAGTGCTTATATTTAAAATGAAACACTACTACTGCTACTAACTACATCTGAGTCACCACTAAACTAGCCTCGACACCCAGGCTTTCATTTTCGTTCGCCTTGCGCGAAAACGGAAAGCCTGGACTAACGCGCGTTGGAAAGTGGCCTTGAGGGGCGTGTCAACCTTCCGGGGTGGGCGTCGCTCTAAATGATGTGACGTAGAACAGCAGTGGACGGGCGTGGGAGGGGCCGGAGATGACGACACGTTAGTGAGATCAAATCAGAGCGCAGCACTTCCGCCGTGTGGATCCCACGACACCCCCGCCCCCCAAGGCCAAAATCATTGAGGGCTAGACCAGGCTACCACTAAACCAACAGCATTTCATCATTGAAAACAGAAAACTCTCTGAGTCAGACCTTTAGCTTTATGCATGCTGCGTGTCTGTTGCAACTTCAACAACAACTGATGTTATTATTGATGCTTTACTTGACTAATAAAGGTCCTGTAAACTGTATGGGGGCGGCTTCATCATTGCCGGCGATGAAGTCGCACCCATACCATTTTCTCTTGCCCCTCCAACATGTTATCTACCCCCCCCCCCCCCCCAAATGGGACATGTTACATCCGCCCCTGCTCTTGGTACGATAACGGGACTGGGTCGGGCCAGGGCTGGAAACTCCACAAACCAGGACCGCGGGTCCACAGTTTGCACGCGTGCAGGACTCTACTGTAAGTGTATCCTGATACCAATTAATACTTTGGGGCTTTTACGCAAGTCAATGTTGATTATCAGACTTTTACTTGTTTCAGATTCACTGTTTCTACATGTCAGTATTAATACGTTTACTTCGGCCACCACTGGCAATAGACTGCATTACACACCTGACGTCATGCTCTGGGGTCTGTTCTACGAGCATGTAGAGTTTTCCTGAGAGCAGTGGGGGTGGGTGGGGAGGGAGGGAGGCAGGGAGGGGGGGGTGACCCTCTTTAACTCACATCCTGTGAGACAGGAAGTCCTTTTTGCGCAGGAAATGGAGACGTGATTGATTGTTCCCGCCGTTAAAACACTGTCCCAGCCGGGGCCCTCAAAGCATATGGGCGGAAAGGCAGGTGAGTAAGACGAGGTGGATGGTTGACACAATTGGAGCAAGGGTACGTGTTATGAGTGTGTGTGCATGTGTGGAAGTGCAGGCTTGTATTGTTGTGTGCATAGCCTCAAGTACTTTCACATATTAATGGATATATACAGTACGATACGCATAACATATACAGTGTATATGAACTGTTACAGGTAAAGTGTCCAACATTAACCAAAAATAGATATATATATATATTTGCCTTATTCCCCTCTACGTTGCTTCTACTTTGATGCCGCAGCTGTTTCCCCGCACAGACACGTTGTCCTGCAGACGGTCCAGAACTTTGTTGTTGTCAACAAATCATGAAAACAAAACATTCGTGGGGCTCAGGGAAGGCAGTACTAATTTTTGAGAGGGAGGGGGGTTGTATGGGGTGAGGCAGTGTTTTAGCCAATCACAGCACAGCAGTCTCCAGCAGATTCATAACGAGTCAATAGAGTGCAGGTGAGGTGGAGTTAGATTCTGTTTTTAAACAAATCTGTGTACAAACTCAGTGTTTGTACACACTACTGTAAAGTTGCCACTATAACCTTTAATTGTTTTGGACTGGATGTCGTTATTCATGGATATAATGCATGCAAAACTCAATGCTAATGTTAATACACCAGATGGAGCAAAATATACTAGTTTACATTCAGTCCACAAAAATAAAAATAAAACAGGCAGGCTGTGAAGTTTCAAGTGAAGATATACAGGAAAGAGTAATAGAAAGAAGGGAAGAGACACGCAGCGAAGGTCGTCATGAGCGGGACTCGAACACAGTACACAATGTCAAACCCTAGTACCTGTATGTGGGCATGCGCCTGGACCACTTACAGTAGGCCAGCAGGCGCCCTGGGGCATAACTATAACTAGTTATTGTGTCACCACTAAACCAACAGCATTTCATCATTAAAAACAGAAAACACTCTGAGTCAGACCTTTAGCTTTATGCATGCTGCGTGTCCTGTAACTGAAAATGGTATTCATCCCCCCTGGCACGAAGCAACACGGACGATGAAGCCGTCCCCATACCAATTGGGAAATGTTACATCCGCCCCTGTTTAGCACACAGTACTTGAGTGAATCCACGTGTAGTCGCTTTCCAGGGATGACACAACGCTCAGTAAAGTGGGGGCGAGACACACTACAGTACATTTGTGCTCCATTCAAAAAATGCGTGTGTGCATGTGAGTGCATGTGTGTGCGTCAGTGTAATCTGGTCCGACGGGCAGGCAGGCTCCCACAGGACCCAGCCAAGAACAGCAGGTGTTGGTAACAGAAAGAAAAAAGTGAAATGTTTGTACCATTAGAGAACAACACTGGAGCAGCTTTGAACGCACCATGGAATCAATTAATGAGCACTGCGGTCCGGTCCTCACGCACGGCTCCTATAGTGCGACAATAGTCATGCCGTGCAGACCTCTGACCGCTGTTGCGGTTCCAAGTTTGTGGCTTTATGCAACTTCTACCCTGGACTTGAACCCGGTTTCCCTGCACTCACAACAAGTGGTTCAACTTTCACTATTATGAGCAGGGGTGTAATGGAGGGGGGACGCGGGGGGACGGCATCCCCCCACTTCTCTAAAATATTTTTGGGGCAAAAGGAAAAAAAAATCATTAGCATGGTGAAATACATCTTAATGACATGATCAAGATGTGTTTCACCATGTTAATGAGTTTGCACAAATGGAACCAAATGGACCCGCTAGGGTCCATTTGGTTCACATTTGTACACTCTCAAAAAATAATAAAATGGGTGGAATTTCCCTTTAAGAGGCGTCCCCCCACTTCTAAAAGTACCACTACAACACTGATTACGAGCTTAAAGGAGAATATCACTGCAGAAGGCTTTCTTACCTCTATTTGCAGGGGGTGGATGTAACATTTTCGGCGCACAGCTTATGACTGAGCCACTGTGTCAACACACTATTGATGTGCCGACACAATATATAGCAAAAAAGTAGCATTTTAGAGAGATGCAAATAGGTGAATTTGAACAACATGCCATAGGCCCATTCTAACCGTATTTTGGGTGGATGGGGGGGGGGGTGGAATTCTCCTTTAATAGAGACTGCTTTGGTCACAAAATGTGTGGGATCCTGTGTCTAGGTGAGACATGATCTTTGACCCCATCTAATGGTGGAGCAGGGAGACAAAATAGCCTGCCACAGCCCCACCCGCCTCTCTGATTCCGGAAGAGAATTCCCCATTAAGTTTCCTCATAGACATTTCCAAAATGATTTGTATAAAGGCGAATATGCCACAGACAAAACTAACCCAGGTCGTGACAAATCATGGCAATGAACACAATGTTTTTGGCAACTCAAATCATTTGTGAGGAGGAAAACGAATTTAAAAAAGCGTTGTAATCGTTATTTAATCATGACAAAAATATTGTGTTTGTTTTCATGATTTGTCACAACCCAGGTTGGCTTGGTCTGCGACATATACCTCATTATAAAAAAATACTGTTTGAAAAGTCCTCGAGGAATATGAACGGTTGAATTCACTTCCGGAAAACAGGCGCTCTGACGTCACTGCAGAGCTCTATACAATGGCCCAATTGTCCACTATATTATGTCAAATTGTATTAACATGCGGTGCCATAGAGGTTGTATAAGTCATGAGATATTACTCACTGTGAGCACTTTAACTTTCTCATGCATTTTGCACTGATGAATTTAGACAGTGTTATCGATTGCAGTTGATAACTACAATTTGTTTTGGGTTGAGATATAGTGAGAAGTACACTTGTACGACAGATTGCTGTGATTGCTGTGGACAGTGTATTAGTTTTGTTATGACAGGATACGGTGAGACCCGTGCGTGGTTGAAATCAGTTCTCAGCGGCTTATGACATTATATACTGTATGGGCAATTATTTTTCCCAAGGGGCCAAATGAGATATATAAAATATTGTGGAGGGCCAAGACTAAAGGCTGAACTAAAGTCTGCGTAATATTAATTTAATTTCAAGATAAACGTAAGAGTAAGACCAACCATTTTGACACCAGGGCCCTCAATCTATTCAGTATTTGAGCCACAGACCACCATTTGATGACATTTTAGTCCTACAGACCACTTTTGTCCACAATTCCAGGCTGAATTTCACAAACAAAACAGACAAACATAGATAAAAAATGACCACTTTTTTACATTCTCTGGCTAATTCAGATGAATATTTTAAGAGAGTGTAAACATGAGCATTTTTTACGCTCTCAAAGATGAGCGTGAGTTGGTTAACCAACTTTCCATATTTAACTGGAACTCTCTCAAGGATCACTGGTGGTCCCGGACCACTGGTTGAAAACCCTAGTACCCTTTCGCGCCCAGGTATGATGTATAGTAAGGGCAAGAACTCCCACATGTATTTCTGCATTGCAGTGTTGATACTCTTACTCACATACAATATGTGAGGACCTTTGTTCCACCATCCCTGGCTGTCACGTGTTGGCGCGACGTTGTTACCACAAAGAGTGACATCAATGTGACCTTTGATCTGTACCGTTTGGCCGCTGACCCCCCCTGGTCTGGCTCTTCTGGGGGTCTATTCTGTCTCTTCATGGCCCCCGTTGGGATCACCGGCTATTAGCGGGCGGACGCCGACCGCCAGGAACAAAAGCAATGCGATTGGATGTGGTCTAGCCTTCGCCTGTTGTAAAGAAGCTAGTAGGGCTCCCTGCACTTCAATTCCAAATCTCAAAGGAGTAGCCGAATAGCTCCAACCCCCCAGAAAAAATGACTTGTTTTCCATCACTCCATGAAGCGCTCAAATTCATGGAGGTTTCCTTGTTTTGTCACATTGTAATCATTTGCTGACCACGGTCGTCGGTCAATAGGAGCCTAGGGCCTAACATGGAAAGAATACATAGAATTTGACCATATTGGTGTCAATCATAAATCAGGAGACAAGGAGTGAATTCTCCCATCTAAGCCCTGAGCACCTGCGTGCTTGGGAGTACAGGACACATAGAGGAAGACTAGATAACAGTGTGGGAACCAAGGCCACAACCATGTTCTTATAAAATGAATAATGCCGTCTGTATGTTCTCTCTACTGATAAGACCTGGCACCCTTTAATGAGGGGAAGGAAAAAAGTCTTATACAAAATATATGTATGAGAGGGATTAAGAGAAAGAAGACATTACATGACAGGTTTCTTATAAAATTATTCCCTAACAGGATATGGCCTGTTTAATGTCCATTCAGAAGACCCTATTCAGGTTTGCTGTACTCTCAGTCCTGAGAGCCATCCCGCCCTAGCTACCATAATGTGAGTTCTGGGTGTAACCCGTAAAGGCCTAGTAGTAACCTGACCAGTTTGTTTTGAAGAGGTCTGCAGTTTTATTTTGGATGCCTTTTTGAAATGCCATCGGATGACCTGCTCGCGTGTTGTTCTTTGGTTGACTTTTCCGATTACTTTGGTTTCTAAGACGTTGCCCCAACATATAACCCAGGTTGTCATAACATGCATGAAGCATACATCTCTATGCACGCATGGACAGACATCGCCGGAAACTTGAATACCTCCTTGGGGGTTTGTTTGTAAAAGATACTTTTCTTATCGGATACAGGATGGACACGCATGACCCCCTCCTTCGGCTGATGAGTTCCATACATTATACAGCTGTACTGTATATGATAACACTGTCAGATATATGAACCATATGGTGTTTTTGTGCCACAGTTGAATGAATGAAGAGGGTAGGACACAAGCAGAGGTGCATAGGTAAAGTTTAGCCCAAAACAACAGAGGAACTTCAGATGAAACTAAATGAGGCATACAATCAATTCTACCCGATATCAAAATACAATAGGATTACATTAATTGCTGTTATGGGTTATAAAATTATGGTATATATAAAAACACACACTGAAGGGAGGTACTTCATCAAATCATTAATCAATAGACCTTTCAGTAAGCAAACTGCTATTGTATTGTCTAATCACAGCTGGGGAGAGGGCGGGGCTTATAGAAAGGTCTATTGGTGTGCTCACTTTTCTGTCCTCCACGCCATTAAACACAACACAGAAAATGTTTGATATGCGTGTATGAGGTGTGTGTGTGTGTGTGTGTGTGTGTGTGTGTGTGTGTGTGTGTGTGTGTGTGTATGTGTGTGTGTGTGTGTGTGTGTGTGTGTGTTGCGATGCATGTCTGAGAGGAAAAGGGTGTTGCACGGAAGGAGCAATTACACTTTTTACGGGAGGGTAAATTTCCACCTTATTATTGCAGAGGGGCGTTTTTATGAGAGAGAGAGAGAGAGAGAGAGAGAGAGAGAGAGAGAGAGAGAGAGAGAGAGAGAGAGGAATGAAATATTTCCAAATAGATTTGTGTTGTCTCTTTCTCTCTCTCTAACACACACTTATGCCAGCTGTGCCAGTGATCGCCCTCCCCTGTGCCAACGCTACGTTGGCACCGTGCCCGGGGTTGCCTACCCTGTGTAGAAGAGACCGACCACCAGGGGCGGATGTAATATTTCACAATTAGGGGGGGCAGGAGAAAATGGTTAGAAAATGGATGAAGGCGCCCCCATACCATATTCGGTTACAGGACTTTTATTAATCAAGTAAGCATGAATAATAACAGCAGTTGTTGTTGAAGTGGCAACAAACACGCAGCATGCATAAAGCTAAAGGACTGAGTTTGCTGTTTTCAATGATGAAATGCTGTTGCATGGTTTTGTGGTGCCACAGCTGTACTTAGTAGCGGTAGTAGCGTTTGAAATCATTTTAAATATAAGCACTTTAATTTGAAATATCTTGGGTTGTTTTGCATGCCATCGTGTTTGGTGGGGCAGAGTGGGCATTTGGGGGGCATTGCCCCCCATGCCCATGCCTAGATCCGCCCCTGCCGACCGCACAAACAGGAAGTGAGCCCTCTTATAATTTTAATGATCCTTGCAGATAATGGCACTAAGCGGCATGTTTACAGCGGCTCAGAATAGACTGCGGCACAGCCAGGGGGACTTTTCCAGCCTGACAAAACCCTCCTCTCATTAAAACCACAGCGTGCTCGAACCGGCACAGGGCAGCTGCTACAGTGGTGCTCCAAATGATCCCCTCCTGGAATCCTGGGGCAAGGTGATTATAAATAGTAAGAATCGTGAACTGAATTAAAATTAAAAAACTGAAACTGTTATTGTTTACAAAATATCTCCATCTTTTTTTTTTATATATATTTTTTTATCCCACGATTTTGCAACCCATTTTTTCACCCAGTGCCAATTCCTAATGTGATCCTGGGCTCTACACACCCTCCACCAACCTGGGGAGGCAGCGGACTGGCCTCATGCTTCCTTCAATGCATGAGGAGTCCAAGCTGCCTTCTTTTCACCTGACAGGGGGGAGTTTCCCTGGTTGGACGTAGCGTGTGGAAGGAACACGTTATTCCAACCAGTTCCAGTCCCCTCCATCAGGCGCCCCGGCTGGCCAGGGGGAGGCAGTCTAGAGTCCAGGATTACAGCATGTTTTTGTGAGGGTATCTACCCTAGGGGACACGGGGAGAACATGCAAACTCCACACAGAAAGGCCCTTTCACCAACCCCGCCTCAGGTATGGGCACTATCTCCATCTTTTGTTAAGTTCATATAAGATCTTTTTTCTTTTTATATCATATTATATTCTGGTATTTACCAATACTATCGGTATCGGCTAACACAGAAACTGTGCTGTTAGGATCGGAAATTAAATAAAAGTGTGAACAACAGGGAGTTCCAACCGCGCCTCAAGCCTACAGTATAGCAGGCCAGTCTGGTGCATGTCAGAAGCAGGACTTGTAGCAGTAGAGAAGGGAGGCAACGTTTCGATGTATCAGTCACTGTGACTATCAGTGACTGATACATCGAAACGTTGTCACTTTTGTACCTGCACCCTGTATTTAAATTAAAAGGCTTGAACTGTCTGTGCTCCTCCAGTGCCTCCCTTAAGTAAAAGTGTATCAGGGCATCCCTAGTTTTTATTACCATGTGATCTGCAACAAGGGGGATTTGTAAGCCACAGCACAGGTCAAGTTAACGTAAGATCACATCATTATTTCCGGTCCATGAAGTGTCACTTCCTGCCAGACCAAAACAACCAGCTCTTTCACCAACCAGCTCTTTCACCGTGTGTGTGTGCGCGCACGCACGCACACACACACACACACACACACACACACACACACACACACACACACACACACACACACACACACACACACACACACACACACACACACACACACACACACACACACACACACACACACACACACACACACACACACACACACACACACACACACACACACACACACACACACACACACGAGAGATCCTAGGACGTTACTATGCCAAAATGAATCATATTGAAGTGAATGTGAAAGTTTAGTTGCTGCCGATTGCCACAATAGGCTCAGATATGGACTTAAACACTGCGCGTGCACCCCTGTCCCTGTGAGTGGGTGCACCCACGCTAGTGATTCAAACTTGGTTAACATCGCCCACCTTGATTAATCCACCCAGCGGATTAATCAAGGTAAGTTAAAATATCGTCTTGATGTGCCTGGCACCTGTTACCTTGACCTGTTATGTAAACAAAATCTCATCTTAACACCCTTGGCAAACAAACAGTTAAGTGCAAGAATGGCGTTCCTAAAATTGGTGTCCGGAGCCATTGACGTCCTCACAAGTATGCCAACAACATCCTTTGTGTGTGTGCGTGAATGTGTCATCGAGGCTATACATCTGCTGAGCACACAGAAACCACGCAGGAGAGAGAGACCGAGAGAGAGAAAGGGGTGTGGGGGCCGTTTGTCTTTCCTCGTCCGTCGCTGTGCATCGTCAGACGGGGCTGCCGTTCAGCCGACGCGGCGCTTTCTCCTGTTTTCATGACTCACACGCTAAGCTGCGTTCATAAACACTGTGTAACTGTATAGCATAAATACAACCACACAACCACACGGCTGTTTTCATCTTGGGCTTTCAACGCTTTCTCTCCCACCCCCCTCTCTTTGTTTCTTTCTCTCTCTCCTTCCTCTGTCTACCTCCAGAACCTTTATAAACAGTGTTTCACTGGACTTTCCCACGGTGGCACAGACGTTTGCCCACCCATGTGCATTATAAATATACAGACTCGTGGCCAGAACAAACTGGCAGAGAGATGTGCACACACGTGCGGCAGAGTTGAAATCTACTGAGGATTTGACATATTATGAGCGTTTCGAAGGTTGAGTTGGGTACTCCGTGACATCACCGAAACATTCCGCCAACAGAGATGGGTGTAACAAGTTATATGAAATAATATTCTCTATAAAAGTGATATAACAAGATTACAGTTCCTCCTACTGATATTACTAGTTACTTTCGTCATGCTGCTGCTTTCAACAGTATTGCGTTGGCGAAGGGAGATGAGCTGATGCCACTTTACTTTGAGCTAAAAATGTGCAATAAACAGGAAGCAACGTATTGTTTTTACAGTCAGCCAGATTTGAGTTAATAATGTTGGTTTTAAAGAACATAAGATCCAAAGATTTGCACCATGCTTTCACTATTTCACCAAAACAATAGCTAAAGCTAATGCTAGCTAATGTTTAAAATGCCAAAAGGTGTACCAAAAGGGGTTCCGGTCCAACATGATTTAACTAGCTCTCTTTTAAGCCCTTTTCACATCAAATGGACACGTTGCAACTCCTTGGGTCCAAACGGACGCTAGGGGTTACAAGGTGATCTTTTGAGTCCAAGCACTTAATTTTTAGTACTCACCGATACTGATATGAGTACTTTTTATGGTTGAGTAACAACAGTTGTCCTCATTTTTTCATTTATTTTCATTGTCAGGCCTTGTACTTGTATGTAATCAATTTTTAATTTTCAATTGCCACAATAATAACACCCTGAAATAATTTTGAAAAAAGCAAAATCAAATTGCAAACTGTTGTTAACAATGAAATGGTTTCAATTGAAACTACTCATTTCAAAGTGCTGGTTGAGTTCTGACTGGGTCATATCGGCTGAGTACCCCGATACCAGTATCAGTATCGGGACACCTCTTCACACCGAAACAGGGCTCAAAGTGGTTAATTCATAATGTAGACGAGTTATTTTTCCTTCCTAGAAATGTTGTGTGGTCAGAAAGTATGAAATGTCGTCTTTGAAACGCGCACGCACGCGTGTGTAACTCAGTCTGCTAGACAGTGTTATTGCAGCTGCATCCATCTCCCACCACCTCCCCTACCCTGAGTCACTCTACAGGTGCTTTCCACACTCCCTCCCCTCCCCTCCCCTCCCCTCCCCTCCCCTCCCCTCCCCTCCCCTCCCCTCCCCTCCCCTCCCCTCCCCTCCCCTCCCCTCCCCTCTCCTCTCCTGATCAGTGGCTCCCAAACATTTTAGCCCACCATGACACAAAGGGGAAACATTGGATGTACTCCCCAGCAGATCTACAAGCTCACTACATGTCACTTCTGTGTTTTGCGAGCTTGTTGGTCTGCAATTTTCACTACTACTATAGAGGCAACTTTAGTATGTACAAACACTGTGTTTGTGAACAGATTTGTTTAAAAACGGAATCTAGCTCCACCTCACCTCCATTATAAAACTGCTGGAGACGCCGCGGCCCACAAATGGGTCCCGGAACCACTTTTTGGGAACCGCATTGCTCTAGAGCAGTGGTTTTCAACAGGTGGTCCGGGGACAACCACTGGTCCCTGAGAGGATTCCAGGTGGTCCGCAGGCTAAATGAACACAACTAGAGAATGTAGAAGATTAATGGTCATTTTGATCTGTACGTTTGACTGTTTTGTTTCCCAAATCCAGGCTGGAATTGTGGGGGCGAAAGCAAAATAAATCTTAAGTTTTGGGGTCTTTGTGCGGCTAATATGTCCTCAAATGGTGGTCCGTGGCTCAAATGCTGAAGAAATAGTGGGCCCTGGTGCCAAAAAGGTTGAAAACCACTGCTCTAGAGGGGTTTGGCACTGCCTGCATTCGTTCTTTGATGTCATGCCAACCCGCGGGGTCCTGAGTGACAGCTCCATTTGGCCAGACAGACTGCCCAGCCCCCACTACCAACCAGGGGCGGATGTAACATGTCCCGTTGGGGAAGGGGCAAGAGACATTGTTGGAGGGGCAAGAGAAAATGGTATGGGGGCGGCTTCATCGCC
>CM076988.1:18658669-18758669 GCA_039105355.1 Benthosema pterotum
GACTTGCCCGCTTGCCTGGGGCAAGTAAAAAAAAATGGTGGGGCAAGTGAAGACTGCTACCTGGTTGCCTGATCGGGCAAGTGTGCAACTTAGTGCACTATAACACAACACAAGATAAATTTGTCTTGAAGGTGGTCATTGCGACCTGGGCTAATTAGGATGATGAATTTTAACTCTTCTCAAGAGTTACATCTGGTTAACCAACTTAGAGGGGATCACCTGGAACCCTCTCAGGGAAAACCTGTTGAAAACCCCTGGTTTAAAGCACCCAAGTAGGAAGTAAACTTAAATGCAAAATTTACAATATATTTTTGGGGGCAAGTGACCATGACCTGAGGGCAAGTAGAACCTGACTTGCACTTGCCCGATGGGCAAGTGTCTCGGAGACCTTAGTGTCAACCCCTGCACATACAGTAATAAACAGAAAAAGTGGCACCCCATCTTTAATCGGTCAGTCTCTCTGCTCGGACAGCACAATATTTAAATCCCTCTTGGGGTCAACGGCCTCGAGCTATGCACTTTCATCAAACAAATATCGGAAACTGCAGTTTCCAAACATGTTCTCTCACTCAAGAACACACAGGTGATTTTCATAATATTGCTGATCTCTGAGGTGGGCGGGTCTTTCAGCTCCTTCATGATGCTCAGTGACATCATGGAAGGTGGGTTTGTTTTCCTGCCCTGTTTCAGTTTAGTAAAACATACAGTACATCCACAGCAGACTTTTGTTTTATATTCTTTAGATATATGTTTCCCCTTCACTGAACCATCTTCACATGTCGCCCCAGGGGTGGGTGGGCCAAAGGAGAAGTTCCCACCTAGATTTTGATTATTGTTACAAAAAATACACAAACCACTTCCACCACATACACTTTGGCCATTTGAAAATAGCTGATCTTGTGGATCTGCCACTTTCAAAAGACGCTTAAACATTTAAAAACTTAAACGGTTTGGGAAAAAAATTGTTCCTTATGGTTATGGTTAAAAACTAAAATCAAAAACTTGATTTTACGATTATAAATTGGAGATAGAAAACACCATCTGTAGACGAATGCATGTCAAACTGGTGGTCCTTGAAATTAAAGTGGTCGAGAGAAGATCTTCTCTTATGGAGGTCAAATGGGGGTCCATCACGGCCCACAGGGCTAATGAGTGTCCCTTTGAGGGTCCTTTGCATGAAAATGTTTTGGAAGCTGCACTGTTCTAGACGGCAGTGTTGATACTTTTCAGTACTTCTTCTCTCCCACCACCCCTCCCTCACCACTGAGTGTTTACTCTCCAAACTGCTGTTGGATGTGACCCCTGACCCCCTCGCTGCTAGTGGAGCGTTATGACCACAGTGTGGACGGACAGACAGACAGACGGACGGTCAGTCTGTCTGCCCAGACAGCCCCAATCCCCCCAAATCCCTCTTGGGGTCGACGGCCTCAAGCTATGCACTTTCAACAAACAAATATCGGAAACCCGTTCTCGCACTCGAGTTCACAATGGAGGGCCCTGTGTGCTTCTGTGCGTGCATGTGTGTAGTGTGTGCATGCGTATGTATGTACGGGTGTGTGCGTGTTGTGCTTGCCCTGTCTGTGGTCCAGACTATGGTGAAGAACAGGCCTCGGCGCTCTCTCTCCTTCCTCTCAACGCGAGTGGGCGAGTTTCGACCCTGAACCCGTGTCTCACGTTCGGCTAGTTTAAACATACACACACAACACGCCACATGCTGGTTGTTCGTGCATGCATGCGCGTCGCCGGGCGTATGCATGCGAGAGAGATACAGAGATACAGAACGAGACATATACTGAGAGTTGCGACAGACATGAAGACAAAGACATGCAGACAGAGGATGCATTGGAGACTAGTACATTATATGATGAAGCGCGACATGCAATAAAATACTGTTTGACCGTTCAGAATATCGACTCCCACATTCTGCACCAACTAAGAGGGCCAGACTTTGAGAAAGTGTTTGAAACCAGTGAGTTAATGGCAGAAATTAATTTTGTTGTTAATCTGATTAAAAACTTTAACACAATTAACATATATGCCCATTGAGCATTTTCTCATTGAAAAAACAACAACAACAACATCATCAGTAGGGGACGTTTTTTCGGAGACATAGAGCTGCGCATCGCCCTGTAAACAGAGCCATAGAGTATAGCTTGAGGGATCTACAAGCAATGGGGGCTTGATCACCCATTTTGATTAAATGAACAGATCTTGTTTTTCCAGATTCTATTTCTTTTTTAAATGTTCAAATCCTGTACAGGAAAGCATGGCATATTTAGTTCAAATGGTGAATTATGAATGGTGATTAAATTAATAAGCAAATAGTTACTTTTGGCCGGGATTAATAAGTGTCTATCTATTTCTTTTTCACAGTATGAATCTGCTGAACCGATGTCATGTCTACAATTCCAAGTGCTTGTCAGGGTGGGAGTTCTCCAGTTTAAAAAGCGTGTTTATTCTGGGGGGAGGGGAGGGGGGCAGACCGAAAAGCTTGAGAACCAATGACCGTGACATGTAGACGCACAGTCTGAACACATAATGTGAACATGAAATATACAACCATTCCAAATGGCTGCTGTTATGCACACCCCAGTAAACACGTGAGGTACAATCATGGTGGTGCCGCAAGCACACGCACGCATGCACAAACACATTGCGCACACACACACACACGAGCCAGTAGAGATTGTTTATCTTTATTTATTTATTTTTATTTCATTTTATTTTTTCATTTTGTCAGCAGATCTGCTCGGCAATGTTTTCTCCACGCGAGTTCAAGACACATTTATGACCATTGAAGTGTCAAAGAGAGCATGTGCACGCATGCGGCGTCACATGCACGCGCACACACACACGCACACGGACATCACTGCCAGACAATCATTCTAGGGCCTGTGGTCTCACACCGCAAGACAATATAACTCATACCACTGTTTCCAAAACACAGGGCGGTTTATGTATGCCGCAGAGCAGAGTTTTTTATGGGATTGCGAGTAAATAACTTTCAATTGAATTAATTAGAGGGGGAAAAATGCTATTATTATTATATTTAGTAAAAATAGAAGATCATTACGCTAGTCCTCAGGGGAGACATCAAATGTCTCTTTTGTTTTCCGGGTGGTTTAAGACCTGCTGTTACACAACCGGTGATTCACACATACAGACAAGTGGTCATCGTTTTCCCAAATCCACTCTAGTCTAATCTAGATCTAGACCAGACCAGCAGCATGCAAACCAACTCCATCCCAAGCCACACATGCCTTTATAAATGAATGAACACATGAATAGCACCACCAAGGCTTGTGAAAATAGGAACTAGTTACCTTTGTATTTGTGGGGTGAAAAAGCAAATGAAATATGAATTCCAAGATTTAAAAAAAATACTGTAAATGTTCAAAAATAGCAGATAAACATTATGCTTGCTGTGAGGTTGTATATCTGCTATGCACCTTAAACGTTATCGGTCATTCAAAAATATCCGAGCAACAGGTATGACGCAAGTGATGCTATACATACTGTATATTTAGAGGGAAAATTGTTTGGAAAAGGTACTTTTACTTCCATGCTTTATGTTTTAACGCCAATAAGTATATTGCCATCAAAGAATACAGCACATTAAAGTAAGAACCGAATACAGGCCATATACTTTTTATATATAACTGCTAGTTTTATTCAAATTACTCCCAGTATTCCACTTCGCTGGAAGTATCCCTTCACAAACATGTTCTAAATTACATTTATTCCCCAAGGTTTGATGCCCTGTGCAAAGGTTCAATAAAACAAAAAAACATACCCGTAATACATTTAACAACTCTCTGAGAGTTAAATAAATGCCCCTTATACTGTAAGTCTACTAACCCATGGGGGCAAATACAAAACGATTCCAAAGTCACTTTATGATTTCCAAACACGGCTGGACATTCATGGGAAAAGCAGGGTCCACCCGTTGACCTCTTCGCAGACACAAATCCCTCCCCGGCGTGCAGTAAGCTGTGTTCTGTTTGGCACCATAAAGGCCCCTTCAGAACTAGGTGTCAAAGAATGATGTTATTCTACATGCAGGGTTTTGCCTACTAAGGACTTTACAAGTCTTATCAGGCCTCCATTCAAGCATCATCTGGACAGAAATCACAGCCAGAAGTGTAGATTTATCTCTGAGAGTGCGTGTGTGCAGCAACGTGGGAGGAAGTAGCGCTATTGTTTTAAATAAATGTTGAAATACCCTGTCAAAAGTTAAAGGGACAATTTGAAGTTTTGCAAAAAAAAAAAAAATACTGTATATAGGTGACGTCTTTTTGTGTATAATATGTGATTCTAGACCACTGGTCTCTGATGTCGTCAACACTACTTCCTGGACTACATGTTGTCTCAGTAAGACAACTCCTCCCTCCATCCACAAGGAGGAGCAGTGGACCAAAGCATTATTGGAATTGTAGTCACAGGAAGTAGTGTTGATGACATCAGAGACTGACACTAAACCACATATTACACCCATAAAGACCCCCAGGAAAGTGTTCTAAATCTTCTCAATGTCATTAAGAGCGAAAGTGGTTAAGTGCCGCATTCAACATTTTACTTGAGTTCACAAAACTATACAAAGTAAAAGCACATATTTACAGTGGTATAGTATTAGTCAAATGTACTCAATGTAGTAACTCAACCAGATGGAGACAGCCACTGTGAAATTGTACTTCCGGTGTTTGTGAAAGCCATGCCTTTATGACAGTCATAATATATGAAGTTATGAACAGACTTTTTGGTTGTATTAGTCGTTTATCTATGGAATGTCAATTCCATTATTTTACTATATTATTATGTATATTATGTATCAGGTCTGTAAATGTACTGTATGCACTTACAGCGTATGTCTACACATGCAGTGTTTGTACACTCTCAGAGCTGTGGGAGTCCATCGTCTAATGATGCATAATAGCAAAGAAGTGGGATTCCTTCCTATGCTTCAAATTAAAGAAAATCTGAGGTGGAAAGACTGGGCTATGAGATTGAGAGCCTCTTGTGTCCATTAAAAATTAAAAATAAAGTCCAGCACAATGCTTTGCTCCGGAGGTCTCGGATGTCTCCGTAAGGCTACTGTTCCCAGGGGAGCACATATGTTCCATTATATACGATCCTCTGGTGCAGATAATGAGGAATGCATATGGGACTGAAGTGCATGTCGGCACAATACCATAAAACAACCGGCAACGTGATATACTGTGGCCCTTATTTTACCAGTTACAGTATACAATGAAGTCTTACAGCTGTCTGTATCGTGTGTGTGTGTGTGTGTGTGTGTGTGTGTGTGTGTGTGTGTGTGTGTGTGTGTGTGTGTGTGTGTGTGTGTGTGTGTGTGTGTGTGTTGTGTGTGTGTGTGTCACACATGTAGATCTGCTTTGCCATCTTCAGCTATAGGTAAGGCTTAAAGTGACGCAAAATAAATAAAATTTAATAAAAATAAAACAATGAAACTCATAAAACCACAGCCTAGTTATGCTGATATTTTCTTAGCAATTTAAATCTGTGTGACACATAGACAACCCCCCCACCCCCAATCAACTTCATTCTAGAATAGTAGAATAAATACCACTGCTCTAAGGAAACGAACTTTTCCACTGTTCTTGTACTGTATATATCTAGCTACTGGTTATCTAATGCCTTGCGAGAAGAGTGCGCACACACACACACACACACGTGCGCACGCACAACGCGCGCACACACACGCATGCACGCGCACACACACACACACACAGAGTTGTCCAGTACCTAGTCTCCAGGCCATGTCTGTCTGTCTACAGTTCAGGATGTGTGTGTGTGTGTGTGTGTGTGTGTGTGTGTGTGTGTGTGTGTGTGTGTGTGTGTGTGTGTGTGTGTGTGTGTGTACAGGTCAGGGGAATGTGACAGCGCAGCACATCGCAGCAGCCAGGCCTCATCACGACAGCATGTGCACATGCAGTGCATGGTGGAAGACCACAATGCATCAGTAATGTTTCAGAGTTGTTTCAAAGTAAAAAGCCTGTATCCTGCAATTCTGTCATTTCACAGGGCTGCCTTTAAACACAGCCTTCAAAAAGGCATTTGCGTTTGTACGTACTGTAGTCGGCTCAGTTTCATCGGCCAATGGACACTTACGGGTCCATTTAGTTTCATTTTACTCTCTCAGGAGTTAAATTATTTTTAAAAATCTGAATTAATCTACATGATTAGAAAATGTAGAATAATAGTTATTTTGATATTAGGAGGACAGTAAAAGATTGGGTGCAATAATCTATTATGGTTAAAACTGAGTTTTAAGTTATAATGGGTTTGTATAGGAAGGGGACGGGGCAGCTAAAATGATCATCTAAATACTGAATGGAGTAACTTACAAACTGTCAGGGGTGAAATATCCCTTTGAGTGTTCAGATTTTAAGTAAAATACTCTAGTGTCCAACATTATGCCCGGAATAAGGATGCAAGGTTTAAAGTGGGTCAATTGTTTTTCACCACATGGAAAAGAATAAAGTGTATTTGGGAGCACGTCCAACATCAGTGAACTCATAGTGGGCATGTGTTTCTCATCAGTTGTAGATGTACAGCGCACGTGACGCCATCGCTGATCTTCTCCCTTTGTCTGCGAGGGAGTGTGCATGGTGGTGTGTTATGAACCAGTGTTGCCATGTCTGCATATTATTACAAGCGACTAGTTCTTGTAAATATTTAGATATGGGTAAAACAAACCGATTCGCGTTGTTAGAATGCTTAAAAAAATGTTCAACATACGCATAGCATGTTGCACTGTGACGTGCTGTGAGCTCGTAGATTGGATCATTTAACATAGCCCAATATTTAGGTTTATAATAGCTGCTTATTTTGAGCCTGGATTACTTCGTTCTCTCATAAAGTCTGGCAAAAAGGCAATGGTGGGACAATTAATATACCGGTAAGTACTGAAAGTATGAATAAAAGTACATTTTACTTTTTAATAGCAATACATTGTTGTTTGTAGGCTATTGACAAACCTTTCCAAACCTTTCCAAAAGTATATAAAAAAGAAAGAAAAAACAAAAAAAAAAAAAGTGAAAATGTAAGTTCCAAATGATGCGTGGTTGGTTTGTAGATCTTTTTCACCTTTTTCACTGTATTTGAAACAGGACATCCGACAAACAGTTACTGGTAATTCTTTTTTTTCCCCAGCAGCCTAGCAGCCTATAGTCAGAGTCAGAATTGTAATGTTTTTGGTATAGCAGAGTGAAAGTACATGAGCTTGCAATACGCACACACGCACGCACACACGCACAGCTGAAGTAACTGTATTTGGTCCTCTTTATGCATGTGTCACAAATTAGACTTGACATGTTTACTAAGTGAGCTGGGAGCTGAGCATGACACATGGACAGTGTAAATACACGGTTACTGAACTGTGCTAATGTATTGTGTCTGTACACTCTGTTCTTCATTTGCGCCATTTAATTGCATTTACTTGAGTATTTCCAGGCAGTTTTCAATAATTCTTCAGTTATACTGCACTACATCTTAAAGGCAAATATTTGAAAACTTTATCTATAGCCTCAGTTACTTGGTAGGTTTGGATTATTATTACAAAACAACTTCAGACCTATACCATATGTACAGTATCGTTTTGTCTCGTTTCCAAGGGATTTTTTAATACATTTTGAAACTTGTGAAATGGAACCTTCCAGTATTTCACTTAAATGCATTTGTCAATTCACAAACTTGTAGTATTTGCACCATAGTAAACAAATGATCTGTAAAGATCTGTAACTCTTGTGTAAAATGAAACCATTTTAGTGTTGCGCTCTTGACCAAATTGACCCATAAGGGTCCATTTGGTTTCATTTTACGCTCTCAAAAGAACATCTGAATTACTTAATCTTCAAGACAATTAGAAGAATTGTTATTTTGACCAACGTTTTGCCAGTTATCTCTCCTAAATTGTGGACACAAACTTCAAAATCCTTAGTTTTGGGTCCAAGAGACTAAACTCAACATCAAATGGTGGTCCTCCGTGGCTAAAATGCAGAGTAAATAGTGGGCCCTGGTATGAAAACGGTTGAAAACCACTGCATTACACCACTGTGTGTAAGGTCATGACCAGCAAGCGTAGTAGGGAGAAAAAAATAAGGTAGCGATAGTGAATTCTCTACGTTCTCACTTTGCTTTTTGGAGTTTGAGTCTGAGCGGTCTGGGAGTCTGGGAGAGCTGAAAGGAACCGCCGGACCGTTCCAAGACCAACATCCTGCCCTGTCTGTAGCCATGTCCTCAACGCCAAGGCCTTTCCACAGAATGTGTGTGTGTGTCTCTGTGTGTGTGCGCACACGCGTGCGTCCGTGCGTGCTGTCCTGAAAGCCAAGGGCTTTCCATAGACGTGGGGGGGTTGGCGTGTACAGAACCTTGGACGGCAATGAGAGAAGTGATCGAAACACCTAACCACCCACCCACACCCACACACACACACACACACACACAACACACGTGTGACGTGTGTCACATGCATGCATGTACGCATCGAACCCTTGAAGGCCTCACACACACGAAGAACAAAAGTGTGGAGCTGCAATGTTCTTTAACTGTTAGCTAATGATATGTCTTCTGTCTGTGGGGATTCCCTAGATTTAAAGGTTCCCTACATTTAACCCATTAAGGAATCCATATTTGGATCCTGTACAGTTAGTCCAGGCAAAATGAATTTTTCAAGTGGAATAAATTGTAACATGGGATTTTTCTTCACAGATCATTTCTTTGAGGTCTCCAGACAACATATTAAAAGTCCCGAAAAATCCCAGTTGCGCAAATATGTTTAATATCATAAAGTAATAGAAATCATAGGCTCCAATGGAGTGATAGCCCGCCCCCTCCTATACAAACCCATTATAACTTAAAACTCCATTTTAACCATGATGGATTATTCAAAAACAACCCATCTTTTTTCTGGTGACTGATATTGTCTCCTAATACGTGAGAGGACCATGGAATTTCATTCACAAGTTTCAGTTATTTTTAAAACATTGTTTTGGAAAATGTAGCTGCCTCCATATCTGGCTATGCCCATCCAAATGAATATTAAAATAAATAAATAAATGAACCTGTAAATGAAATTCCACTGCCCTCACCTTTTTCTGGTGACTGATATAGTCCTCCTAATATGTGAGAGGGCAGTGGAATTTCATTTACAGGTTTCATTTTTTTTTTTTTTTAATATTCATTTGGGTGGGCATAGCCAGATATGGAGGCAGCTACATTTTCCAAAACAATATTTTAAAAAATAACTGAAACCTGTGAATGAAATTCCACTGTCCTCTCACGTATTAGGAGGACAATATCAGTCACCAGAAAAAAGATGGGTTGTTTTCGAATAAGGTAATAGAGGCAACCTTTTAGCCAAAAATCAAAATAGTTAGTGTATATAGCTATATTTACGTTGCTTCTGCTTTGCTCCTGCAGCCGTTTCCCTGCAGATAGACACTTGCTTTCGTCCTGCAGACGGTCTAGAACTTTGTTGTCGTCAACAAATCATGAAAACAAAACATTGGTCGGGCTCAGGGAAGGCGGTGCTAATTTGCGAGGCTGTGTTTTAGCCAGTCACAGCACAGCAGTTTCAAGCAGTTTAATAATGAGCCAACAGAATGGAGGTGAGGTGGAGTTCGATTCTGTTTTCAAACAGTGTTTGTACACACTAAAGTTGCTTCTGTTACCTTTAAATGACTATGAAAAATAGTTATAATAATATATAATAATAATAATAATAACAGAGATATGTTTTTCCCAAGGGAGTTTTGTTGCGCCAGACTGTATTTGTCAAGCTTGGGAGAGAAGACAGAGTACTCTGGATCATGGTGGGCTGCAATACAGTATATTGAATTGTGATTATATTGTAAACACACTGCAATTGCATCAGTGAAGTGGTGTCGTATAAACCCATAAGGGTTGGGCACTTTATGTGCAGGACACAAAAATAAAGTGATTGATTGATTGGTTAGGATCTGAGGCCAATTCTACAAACACATTCTAAACCTACAGTACAGTACAGTAGTACCAGCAAATTGATTTGTATTTGGCCACAGATCATTTTCTGTTTTGTTGTTTTTGTAGGTGAAACTCATGTTTGAACAGTCAGTCAGTCAGTCAGTCAGTCAGTCAGTCAGTCAGTCAGTCAGTCAGTCAGTCAGTCAGTCAGTCAGTCAGTCAGTTCAGTCAGTCAGTCATATAGTCAACATGCTTCAGCCTCATCATGGTCTTCTGCAGGGCATGCACAAGTCTGCTGAATAAGCCCTGAAACATGTTGACTTGTTTCTTTTTTTTATTGTTCAAAGACGCACACTCATGCATGTGTACTCATGCATGTGTGACTGTAAAGCCTCAAGGCTTTACAGCCTCTGGGCATTACAAACCAAAAGGAGCAATCCCGTTTTGGACTTCCAACAGGGCTCAAGCTGTAGATCAACACGCAGAAAATCTAAACAAAACTAAAACCCTTCCTTGGATTCCTTGGGATAATTTCACAACTCCCGAAATAGGCCACATGCAGCAATTGTCATTTGACCAAAACAAAACAAAAAATACTGGCATTTTGTGTTTTTATTAGCAAACCACACTTTAATGTTACTATTCTTGTTGTCCCAGTAGACAAATTTATATACAACATCTGCGGTCGCCCCGCGGGCCGTCTGCAGGGTGAGATGACATTCTGATCACACCCATTTCTCTTCACGGGTCAGGGGTCACTGACTGTGCCATGCTGCTTCGAGGGCTTCACTCATCACTTAGGACACCGTTTTAGTCATAACACTCACACACACGCACAAGCAGGCACGCACGGCCACACCTACGCAGAGACTTGAGAGGAGCAAAGACCTGGAAAGGTGAACAAATCAATTAAAATATTCCCAGAAAACTCATCAGATGTTTGTCTCTCTCCAACGTCGTCACCGACCCCGTGACTCCTAACTGTGTGTTTGTGTGTCTGTGCGTGTGTTGTGTGCGCGCACTCGCATATGAATCATGTAGAGAGACAGCATGTGTGCCAGCTCAAAAGCCATGGTTTATACGCGTTCGTTGACAAACACATACCGTATAATAAGCAAACAACTGCTCAACTGGTTAATGTTTTCTGAAAATATACCGAAAACCTGAATTATTTTTTTCAAAAATTAAAAAAGAAAAATACACCTGAAAATTGTAGTTGAGTACTTCCCACCACTGTGCTGTCTGCAGCCAGTTGGACAGTGGAATGTTCCAGTAAGAGGGGTGTTCCAGTGGTCTGGCGGCATGTCCAGGACCATTGATTGACCGTGACTCACTGTATTTACTGCTGACCGCTTCTGCTGCAACGCATCGTGGGGTTTGTCTTGGGTTATTCGAGGCAGACATTGGATTCCATTCATTTCAACCCCCTGAATACCAGTACACATGTTAATATTTTCCCTGTCTACGTTTTAGAGGTCTGCTGAGGAGAAAAAGGGTTTGCAGGACCCAAATTCAAAAAATGCTCATGTTTTCAACGGAAATTATGCTTTTTATCCGAGTGGTTCAAACAGACCGCAGTTTGAAAAGCTACTGCACACCAGGGGATGAGAGAAGGGGATGAGAGAAGACCGGATCTAAACTGTATCATCATCAGTGGTAATCTAACTCTGAGAGTTGGAGTCATTATTATGGACAATTCTGTGAATAGAGAAGTACATTGACATTGTCCATTAGTCCCAAGAAGTCACAATACTCCCTTTGAGTGAGTCGTATTGGTGTACAAGACATGTAAGTACACCCCCTGAACATGACGCTAGTATGTCACAGGGACTTATCCTCCATCAAGCAGGGGAGGCATTGGACCCCATCCGTAACACTTATATTCCCATTCATCCAGTGGCCATGACAATAAGACAGGTGATTATTTCTCTGCTTGACAAAAAGCCATGGAACTGTTTTCAGGGGGAATGTCATGTAGCATAGTAATATCAAAACGTCCTTGGTATGACCAGACTGGGGTAAATCGAATCCCCGACCCTTCCAATCTCGGGCGAACACTCTAACCGCAAGGCCACTGAGTTTGTTTGGACATGACTGGTGTAGCCTAAGCAGTGCAGTACAGTACTGTCGGAGCCAGAGGGAGGAGGAGGGGGGTATGTCACAGCTGCATGGCGTTGGACTGTGTCCAAAGCTGTGACCTCAACCTCCACAGGTTGACATGCCACGCCGGGGCGCCAATCAAAACACTCCATTCCGGATGCAGTGGGGGGCCCCGGCGGTTTCACCTGTTTGTGTCTGATTAATGAGTCCCCACGGAGAGGTCGTAGCGGAGGCCATTTTAGATGGGCCACATCAACTGTACGTGCCGCCCGCACACATACACCCCCCCACACACCCACACACCCCCAAGCCTCCCCTGCGTTGGCATTTGCTTGGACAGCGGTATTGTGTGACTGTATATTGCAGGGGTTTTCAACCTTTTTAATGCCAGGGACCACCATTTTTTCAGAATTTGAGCCACGGACCACCACTTGAGAACATTTTAGCCCCACAGACCCCAAAACTAAAGATTTCTTTTAATTTTGTCCATATTCTAGTTGTGTAGACTTGGGGTAATTCAGATGATGAATATTTTAACTCTTGAGAGTGTAAAAATGAAACCAAATGGACCCGCAAGGGTCCATTTGGTTTCATTTTTACGTTCTCAAGAGTTACATCTGGTTAACCAACTTAGTTGGGGACCACCTGGAACCCTCTCAGGGACCACTGGTGGTCCCCGGACCACCTGTTGAAAACCTTGAAACCATGGATGGGGTCCAAAGCCTTGAAACCATGGATGGGGTTAATTAGACTGACTGACTGACTGACTGAGCATCCCTGGCAATATTTCAAGAGACTAGCACCTCTATGCATATGCAAGTGTATTAGGCCTATTCTCAATAATGCATACAATCATACTGCACATACTGTCAAAGTCAAAAGGCAATTCCGCAATCCCCAAGATGGCGACGCAATAACGATGGAGCTGGCCTGCTCTGACACTCCATATGTTGATCCTTCCCCACCCGTCCTTCCTGGTCTGACATTCCATATGTTGATCTGACCCCATCAAAACGCTGTATACACTCAAGACACGCTGCAAACATGGCCAACACAACCCTTGCATCTGACTCACTAACTAAAAAAGGAAAGGACGTTTCATCCGGAGAACTGTGAACTGCAGCAGGGGCGAAATCCAAAAGCGACCTCGCCCGCGGGCGCCCGTTTTCAAAAGCGGGCGCCCGCTTTCACAAAAACGGGCGCCCGGTTTCACAAAAACGGGCGCCCGTTTTCAAAAGCGGGCGCCCGTTTTCACAAACGGGCGCCCTTTTCAAAAGGTTATGGTTAGGGTTAGGTTAGGTTTAGGCATAGGTTTACTGAGGTTAAGTTTAGGGTTAGAGTTAGGTTTAGGCATAGCCTAGTTTGTGAAAACGGGCGCCCGCTTTTGAAAACGGGCGCCCGCTTTTGAAAACGGGCGCCCGTTTTTGTGAAACCGGGCGCCCGTTTTTGTGAAAACGGGCGCCCGGTTTTGAAAACGGGCGCCCGCGGGCGAGGGCTCAAATGGATTTCGCTGGCTCTCGTGAACTGTGTCGTATTGGCCTTTTAATACAGAGTAGAACTGGGTTGGAGGCATGTGTGTGTGTGTGTGTGGGGGGGGGGGGGGCAGACTGACGTGCTAACACATACATCACACATCAAGGCGGAGAGAGAGTAGACTTTCACTCTCTCTAATGAGCCGAGGTGTAGCATAACAACACACCTGGTGGCTGTAGCACTAAGAGATTCATACAGCTGTAGGGGGGCGGGGGGGGGTGGCAGGTGGGGGTGGGGGCAGGATGACAGGTGAGACTTGAGGGGAAAAAACAAGACATGCCACGGGCAGTGCAAGTGTTAAGGTACCCATTCTGTACGGAGTGTTTTAAGTTTCTTTGAAAAATAGCAGGTGTTCAGGGCTCATAGCGCGCCACAGAGCCATAAACACCTGCTATTTCTGAGGATTTAAGTGAGTCTTTGATTATTATGTGTTCTTCCAGAGTGAATGTTTAGTAGAATCTATAGTGTCAGATAAAAATTGGTTAAGTACAATTTAGATGTGGGTTTACTTTAGTGGTGAATACAAGGTGTGTGTGTGTGTGTGTGTGTGTGTGTGTGTGTGTGTGTGTGTGTGTGTGTGTGTGTGTGTGTGTGCGTGTGTGCGTGCTTGTGTGGGAGAGTATGAGTGTATCGAGCGTGCATGCATGCTTGATAGATGGACCGGTTTATAGCAATTTATAGCAGACACGTGCACTCACAAATCACAGAAGCCATCTCCATGCTGTCATATACATGCTGTAAATCTGGGAAGGTGTTAAAGTTGAAACTGTATACTGTATGTGTGGCTTATATTATTATTAAAGTACAGTTGAAACTTTTACGTGGTCAGAATGTGTCCAAAATCTTTATTTATTTTTGCTTTTCAAATCAAACCGTTGCTATAACAAAAATGCACGTCGCGGACGTGTTTCCATTTACAGGTGAAGGTTGGGAGGGACTATTAAAGATGACACAGCGTGGTCATAATCATGTGTTAAAGCAAACACACAGTTCCTGTCCGTAAGGTTAGCAGTGTGTGTGTGTGTGTGTGTGTGTGTGTGTGTGTGTGTGTGTGTGTGTGTGTGTGTGTGTGTGTGGAGCGGTGGTGGTGGTGGTGTGGGGGATTTCCATTCTGAGATGATCATTTTAACATCCCCACAGTCAGTCTCTGGTCGGGGGAAACTTTGACAGAGGGAATTGGGGGGTTGGTGGGGATTAAAAGATGTGCTGTGTACAGAAAGCAGGGACTGTGTGTGTGTGTGTGTGTGTGTGTGTGTGTGTGTGTGTGTGTGTGTGTGTGTGTGTGTGGTGTGTGTCAGGGGCGGATCTAGGCATGGGCATGGGGGGCAATGCCCCCCTAAATGCCCTGACTGCCCCACCAAACACGATGGCATGCAAAACAACCCAAGATATTTCAGTGCTTATATTTAAAAGTATTTGAAACACTACTACTGCTACGAACTAACTACAATTGTCTCACCACTAAACCAACAGCATTTCATCATTGAAAACAGAAAACTCTGGGTCAGACCTTTAGCTTTATGCATGCTGCGTGTCTGTTGCAACTTCAACAACAACTGATGTTATTATTGATGCTTTACTTGACTAATAAAAGTCCTGTAACCGAAAATGGTACGGGTGCGACTTCATCGCCGCCCCCATACCATTTTCTCTTGCCCTTCCAACATGTTCTCTTGCCCCCCCCCCCCCCCCCCCCCCCCCAAATGGGACATGTTACATCCGCCCCTGGTCTGTGTGTGTGTGTGTGTGTGTGTGTGTGTGTGTGTGGGGGGGGGGGGGGGGGGGGGGGGGTTCAGGGGGGAAACGCAGCGGGAGCTAGGCCTGGCGGAGCGTCCCGGTTCACACAGACTCATCATGCATCACCTCCGGGGTCTGTGAAGCCCTGCTGCCTCAGCAGGGCCACCGTGAATCTTCAATCTGACCACCTCTCATTAATACCAAAGACGTGGGACGGAAAATCTGAGAGGATTATGTGCAACGTCTAGCAGAATGTCCCGGCAGGGGGACAGTGTGTGTGTTTGTTTTTACTCGCGCTGAGTTTTCGCTGACATGAAGAAAAGAGAAAAATCAGCATCTACCCATGACTTCATTGTGACATCGCAACTTTTCTCCGGCATACGTGGCAATCGCTAGCCAATATGAATGTACAGAGAGAAAAACAAGATCTGCATCATGGTGGCACCTGATTTGAGGACATTTTGTCCACAATTCCAGGTTGGATTTGGGAAAGAAAACAGTCAAACATACAGATCAAAATGACCATTAATCTTATAGGTGTGTACTACTGAGCTAATTCAGATGAATATTTTAACTCTTGAGAGTGCAGGTCCATTTGGTTTCAAAAATTACATTTTTTGATGTGTAGATATTAATGTGTAGACCAATCATGATGCTAAATAATGGGGATTTATTATTTCCTATAGTCCCACTAGACTCCATAAAATGACATCTCACCCAAAAGTTCACAGGATCTACTGAAGTACAACTAGTACAACTATAGCATATTTTGGGTAAAAACAAACAAACATTTAGCCTCATGTTTGAATGCCCCTGCCATTAGTCTTGGCTGCAAAAAACAAAGTTATCCTTTAACAGGTTAACAGCTACAATATATGCCAATTGGTCAAGTGATGCCAGAGATTATCTATTCGCAGACAGACAGACCAACTCTGTGTGTGTGTGCGCGCGTGTGTGTGTAAGCGTGCATGTGTGTCCCTCAAGTGTGGCCTTCCACATATTCCTTTGATTAAACACATGCATTGGCAAGCGCACACACACACACACACACACACACACACACACACACACACACACACACACACACACACACACACACACCCTAAGTCGCTAATATGCAGCGTTCGCTCGCCCTCTCTCAGGGCTGCTATAAAAACCCGAGCACATCAAAGCGCACGCCTCACTATACGGCCTCGTCACCCAGAATCCTTTGCACCCTCTGACATCACTGGGCGCCTGTTTTCACAGCTGCTGTTCTCAGGCGGCCAAGGCCTCCCCCCCCAAAACTTCCACCGCTACTCTCTTCCGCTTTACTGTGTGTTTTTTGTGTGACCGTACGTGTGCACACCTGTGTGTACCTATGTGTGTGTGTGTGTGTGTGTGTGTACGTGTATTACTATAGTTGTGAGAGCCAAATGTCTTGATTTATTTTTGTCTCCACCCAGAGCCTTATAATGGGAGAGTTAGGATATTCGTGTACCCGGAGCAGGCAGTCGTCACCTGACTATACATAGCCTCTCTGAGTCCTAGCTGCAGTTGGGAATACTGTACATTGTTTTCAACGAGAACAGCGCAAATAAGAGCTATTTAAAGTACTATGCAAAACAACAACTGTTTTAAAGTATCCTTTGACAATGCCCCCCTAAATGCTCAATCTATTTGGGCATTTAGCGGATATTTTCAAATTAAAGTGCTTATATTTAAAATGATTTGAAACACTACTACTGCTATTAAGTAACTACAGTTGTGTCACCACTAAACCAACAGCATTTTTCATCATTGAAAACAGAAACCTCTTTGAGTCAGACCTTTAGCTTTATGCATGCTGCGTGTCTGTTGCAACTTCAACAACAACTGATGTTATTATGATGATGCTTTACTTGCCTAATAAACGTCTTGTAACCGAAAATGGTATGGGTGCGGTCTCACAGGTGACACGGGCCCTGAGGCTCTCTCTTGCCTGGTTACAGAATCCCTGTTGGGACGTATAAAACACATCTGTACATCTCTGGACATTATGAAAGACACCAGTGGAACATAAAAAAATGAAGTTGGAGCAATCTAAACAAGACGCAGCTAGGGTGTGCGGTCTGAGCCGGGCTGCGTTCTGGATGTCGTTATGTAATATTTCACATGCGCCACTCGTTATTGGACATATTTATAATGCCAGATTATGGAAAGGAAACGGTTACTCCATGGAGAAATTTTGGTTTAAGTTATACTTGGACAAACTGCACGACACATTGCAAAGCGACACACATAGCCTACATGTTTTTTTTTTCCTTTTATTATGCTTGTGTTGCTTTTACTTCCACTAAAAAACGAGTACTTCTCTCACCACTGGTATTGTAAACTAAACTAAACAGCATGGTTGGACTGCAATAAGAAATGCCAAACCCTGATCCCTCCGTCCGCGGCCTTCAGGGTTGGCAGGGGCGGATGTAACACTTCCCAATGGGGGGGTGGGGGGCATGACAAAATGGTATGGGGCGGCTTCATCGCCCGTGGTGCGAAGCATCACGGGCGATGAAGCCACACCCATACCATTACCGGTTACAGGACTTTTATTGGGAAAGTAAAGCATCAATAACAACATCAGTTGTTGTTGAAGTTGCAACAGACATGCTGCATGCATAAAGCTAAAGGTCTGACTCAGAGAGTTTTCTGTTTTCAATGATGAAATTCTAGTTAGTATCACAATTCTAGTTAAGGTCAGTAGTAGCATTTAAAATCATTTTAATAAAGCACTTTAATTTGAAATATCTTGGGTTGTTTTTCATGCCAGTTTGGTGGGGCAGATTGGGCATTTTGGGGGGGCATTGCCCCCCAATGCACATGCCTAGATCCGTCCCTGGTTGTCTGTGTTCCGTGTTGCTCTCTCTCTCTGTCTCTCTCTCTCTCTCTTCCTCCCGTCACGGGCAGCTTGCCGCATTTCGCTCTGTGTTTGTTTTGACGTGACGGCTTGTCAACGCTGTACTGTAGATCAGGGGTTTTCAACCTTTTTCATCCCAGGGCCCACCATTTTATTCAGCATTTGAGCCACGGACCACCAATTGAGGATATTTTTTAGACCCACAGACCTAAAGATTTCTTTTGCTTCTGTCCAGGACCATTAATCTTCTAGTTGTGTAGACTTGGACTAATTCGCATGATGGATATTTTAACTCTTGAGAGTGTCCATTTGGTTTCATTTTTACGTTCTCAAGAGTTACATCTGGTTAACCAACTTAGCTGGGGACCACCTGGAACCCTCTCAGGGACCACTGGTGGTCCCCGGACCACCTGTTGAAAACCCCTGCTGTAGATTACTGTGCCGCACTGTGTATGCTGAGCTTTCCGTTGTCCGGACACGCCACGGTGATTTACGCCTAGAGTCGCAGCACAGCTTAAAGGGGAAATCCACCCATTTTCAAGAGCGTACACATGGAATCAAACGGACCCTAACAGGTCCATTTGGTTCCATTTGATTGCATTTGTAAACTTAAAAAAAAAAAAAACTATGTACTAAAAGAAAAATCATGAACAGGATGACGCCGCTTAACCCGTGTCAACCGTTTAATTCGCCTATGATTTAATTTAATAATTATGATGAAAAGCCGGCTTTATCACGGACATGAAATGGAAATCGAGCTGATCATGTGACCCCAAGGGCCTCTGGGAACTCAGTCTCCCAGAGGCCCTTGCGGTCACATTATCAGCTTGATGTGTGACAACAATTCAACTATTCTACACTCTGACTAGGGGTCCATTTGGTTATCAACCCTTCCATTACTTAGCTTGGGGCCCACCTGGAACCCTCCCTCAAGGTTCCTCGGTGGTCCCCGGACCACTGCCTGAAAACCAATGACATACTGGGCTTAACTATTTAAATAACGAACGCTCAAGTGGTCCCTGATCAAGAGCGGAACAACAACAGCGATCTAAACGGTACAATGTTGTTGGACAGCACTGTGACACGACAAGGTCCATCTATCTTCGTCCCTCCCGTCTGATGTCACAGCTTCTGGGACAGGGGCGGATGTGACATGTCCCAGTTGTGGGGGGCAAGAGAACATGTTGGAGGGGCAAGAGAAGATGGTATGGGGGCAGCTTCATCGCCGTGTCGCTTCACGCCACGGGTGATGAAGCCGCACCCATACCATTTTCAGTTTATGAGGCAATTAAGCATCAATAATAACATCAGTTGTTGTTGAAGTTGCAACAGACACACAGCATGCATAAAGCTAAAGGTCCGACTCAAAGAGTCTGTTTTCAATGATGAATTGCTGTTGCTTTAGTGGTGCCACAATTGTAGTTAGTAGCAGTAGTAGTGTTTCAAATCATTTTAATTATAAGCAGTTTAATTTGAAATACATTTGAAATGTGGGTCGTTTGCATGCCATCATGTTTGGTGGGGCAGTCAGGTCATTTAGGGGGGCATTGCCCCCCCATGCCCATGCCTAGATCCGCCCCTGTTCTGGGACACATGGGTCTAACTGACTGACCGCTGCAGGCAGGGGATTCCCATTATGTCAGTGTGTGTGTGTGTGTGTGTGTGTGTGTGTGTTGTGTGTGTGTGTTGTGTGTGTGTGTGTGTGTGTGTGTGTGTGTGTGTGTGTGTGTGTGTGTGTGTGTAGACTGTTGTCACTCTGGACCCAGACAGGGTCACGCGGCCACATCCGCCCAGCCTGGGGCATTGTGACACTTTAACTATGTCACACATGACCTGATTGCGCCACACCGCCACTAGCCTTCCTAGTCTATGACATCACCACATGACACCATGAGCTCAGGCTGTACAGTAGTGCATTTATTACAGAACCTTTCATGCGTTTAGCGACTCCAACGTGCTTTACGTAAAACAGAAAGATTATACAAAATGACATGTGTATGAAGTGAGGGGTAGATTATTTTTGGCTTTTGCAGTTCACTGGTGGGTCCATATACTTTGCTGACTTCTTGGCTTGTTTCTTGTTTTTTCTTGTATGTTTCTTTTGTTATAAGGTAGGCTTATTTATATTCATGTCATGTGCACATTGTCACTCGGAGCCCTAAACAAACATTAAAGGTAAGAAGCAACTTCAGTGTGTACAAACACTGTGTTTGTAAACAGATTTGTTTAAAAACAGAATCTAACTCCACCTCACCTCCACTCTGCACTGTGATTGGCTAAACGCTGCCTCACTCCACGCAACCCCATTCCCCTCACACATTAGCCACGCCTGTACTGAGCCCGACGAATGTTTTGTTTTCATGATTTGTTGACAACAACAAGGTTCTAACTGCAGGGAAACAGCTGCAGCATCAAAGTAGGATCACCGTAGAGGGGAAAAGGCTAAAAAAAAGTTTTTTGGCTAAAAAAAAAGTTGCCTCAATTACCTTTAAATTCAATAGTGATTTATGTCATACGTGTTCTAAACAAATCCATCCAATCCAAATCCACATACTGTACACTTTGCTCTGTACAATCTTCAAAAGTGTCCCTCAAAAAACACTAAAAAACAAAAATAAATAAAATAAATAAAAAGCATGGAAAAGGAAAGCTAAAAGACAACCCACAAAACTGCGAATTACTCACTGAGCAAGAAAAGAATATGTACTGATTCAGCCATTCTGAGGCTGAAGGACAGACAGTTCCAGAGTTTGGGGGCATAACAACGAAAGTTCCGTTCCAGAGGATCTCAGTGAGATCATTACACCTGGCACATTTTGGTGCATAACTATGAGGTGATTTACACAAAAGACAACAATCTTAAAATCCATCCCAGTTGACACTACAGTTTAATGACAGGAAGCTAACGCAGAGACGCGTGCTCTGTGCGTAGTAGTCATGTCGAGGATTCGTCATGCTACAGAAATAAGTGTGCATTTTGAAGTTTTATTTAAGTGTGCAATTGTGCTTGCTTTGGCAGACCAGCTAAATGAGTGTCGCAGTAGTCCAACACCCTACTGCCGTTAAGCCATGGACCAAGTTGGCAAGCGGACAGCTCGGTCAGTTTGGGCTGATTTGGGCCCCAAACACGAATAGGCAAAAACAGGGATGGACCAGTAGGGGCTAATGCAGGCTCACACGTGCAGCTAGTTTGTGAAGTGCATTGGTTCTCAAAGTGGGGTCAGAGGATGCCGCAGGGGTCCTTGAAGGGGAATTCCACCCATTTCCTTTTTTTTTCTGAGAGCGTACAAATGTAACCAAATGAACCCGTTATGGTTCATTTGGTTGCATTTGTACGCTCTCAGAAAAAAGAAGCGTCTAAAGAAATCCATTAACATGGTGAAAGTACATCTTGATGATGTCATCAAGATGTTTCACCATGTTAGTGGTTTTCTTCAGACCCCCATTTCTTGGGGACACAGAATGGGGGAACTTTTTCATCATGTCCACCCAGCACCTCTAGGGTATACTAATGACATGTTAGAATGTTGAAAATGGGTGGAATTCCCCTTTAAGGGGGTGCCCACCAAATTATCCTCTTCTACATTATGGATAGCTAGGAACCATGCAGAGACGTAGAACTCTGAAAGCGTATACAATTGGAACGAAGTGGACCCTTTTGGTTGTATACCCTCCGAGTTATGGGGGTCTGCAGGCCTAATGACATGACAAACTGGTGTTAACTACTGTCATAAAGGCCACTATAGGCCTAAGTGCTGATGGCAGGAGGGGTGTACATGTGCTGGGTCGGGGTGCCCAAAAGGTAGATCGTGATCTACCAGTAGATCACACAGGCCATGCAGGTAGATCACATGACAGACTTGGACCCTTATAGATCTGTAACTCTTAAGAGTGTTAAAATGATTTTACACTCTCAAGAGTTAAATTATATTTAAACATCTGAATTACATAATTTTCAAGGGTCCACACAATTAGAGAATGGGGACAGAAGAAAATGGTAAGGGGGCAATACTTGTTATTTTAAACAAGGTTTTGCCGGTTCTCTTTCCCAATTGTGGACAAAAACGTGAAAGTCCTTAGTTTTGGGTGCAAGAGACTAAACTCAAGATCACAAACTGTCAACTCAAACCTCAAATACCGTTTTCAAACGTCAGTAATAGCATACACAGGAAAGTCCAATTCTCCCCCTCTATTTTTCATTATAATTGCATTGTTCTTAAACACTACAACAGTGTTGAAATGGATTTTCTGTAGTGGAACAATCACATGTTTGATGTGTAGATCTTGTTGAGCCGGTCATTTTGAAAGTAGCTCTCAAGTCAAAAAAGTGTGGGCACCCCTGTGCTGGTTGAAACAAATAGGCGAGGATATCTTTCCAGTGCCTCGATCCCTCACAACAAAAGCCTACTTTATTTGCGTTATAGTCAGATTACTTTCACTGTCACTGCTGAGTAAGAATTAAGAGTAAGAGTGACACACTTAAGAGTAAGAGTGACAAATGACATTTCTTTGAATCGTGAGGATGACCTAGTAGCAGTGATTTAGTAGCTGACCGGAATGGCTCCATGATTAAATGGAGCATTCTACGTGGATGATGTCAACAATCACTCTCTCTCTCGCCCCAGCCTGCCCTGTAGCCTACTGTGTGTGTGTGTATAGTGAAACTTAAGTCAACAGCTCCACAGCTCCCCCTAAAGGCTTTTCTCGGTAACAAGGCCTTGCTGCTGTTGCATAGGCTACATTGTCAAGCAAAAATGTTACCTTCTTTCCAAGAGCAAACTTGTATGCTTTTTTTAAAATGTCGATAATGCCTCAATGAGTGTCACACACACGCTACTTATTGTCGCTACTTAGTGTCACACACACGCAAACTTATGGAACGCTTATGCGTTCCATAAGTTCACAGTGAGAGTGTGTGTGTGTGTGTGTGTGTGTGTGTGTGTGTGTGTGTGTGTGTGTGTGTGTGTGTGTGTGTGTGTGTGTGTGTGTGTGTGTGTGTGTGTGTGTGTGTGTGTGTGTGTGTGTGTGCATGTGTGGCTTTGTAAGTGTTTGTGTTTAGCGGGGGGGCCAGTCCAAGGACCCCAACTGATCACGAGACAACGATTCAACTGGGACGCCCCTACAACACACCATCACCATCAGTGTTGTATAAATGTATATTTGTTGTTTGTTTTTCAATGTATTGTCCTTTTTTGTTGTTTTTTTCCCCCCGAAACAATTAACACTTTTGCACACTGTACAGGGTTTCCACCCAGACAGAAGCGATATAGAAGACATGTGGCGGCCATGTGTGCCGCTGGCCCTCTGCGAGAGCGCCGGCGCCTATTCCACACAAAGCCGTCCAAAAATCTGTCCGGATCAAAGCTAAATCAAGTCATATTGGGTTATTTGAAGATGTATATGTATGCAGCCGAGTGCTGCCGGACGGAAAAAAAAAAACTCGGCAGAAAGCCAAACGGCGGGCGGGGCATTGTGCATGAGGGCCATGATGGCCAGTCAGTCAGTGGTACACTTGAAAACACTTGAAAAAGGTTTACATAAAGCATGCATGTTTTATAATAAGTCAAAATTTACGATTATGTTTTTTCACCAGGCTCGCCTAAGCTGTCATAGTGGGCGCTATAGTCTCCCTCCACTCATATTTCTCATTTGGAAAAACAGTATTTGTGCCAAGCCTCACAAGTCTGTATGTTAACGTTTGTGACGTCCACAAAATGTCCACCCCTGCACATGATGCTAGTCTACTTCGAAGGGACTTACCCCTACAAGGACAAATGTTGCCTTTTAGCAACATTAACTTAATTACGTTATACTGTAGGTGTTGTGGGGCATGACTTTGGCCACACACACACACACACACACACACACACACACACACACACACACACACACACACACACACACACACACACACACACACACACACACACACACACACACACACACACACACACACACACACACACACACACACGATCTTGTCTATTATCTGTATGGGTCTATTATCCCATACAGATGTGTATAGGCCTCCATTATATTGTATTAGCATATTAACATTCCAGTACAGATTGGACAACATAACACAATTTTAACATTTTATTCGTTATTTAGTATAAGTATTATAATGCATGCAAGTGACTATAAACTTCCTCATTGCAGTATGCACATTGTTATGGAATCCCGGATGGAGTCCTCTGTGAACTCTAGGATATAAGAATAACTCACATTTAGAGTTCACTATGTCTGCCTGTTTGAGACATAATGCATCTTTTAATATACACTACTTAATCCAGTCACAGCAAAGCACTTAAAATTTCTATTTACAGACCTTAATTAGAACAGCACAGAGAGATCTTTATGTAAAAAGATCCTTGTGTGCGTGCATGCGTGCGTGCACCGTGCATGTGTGTGCACTTAGAGGTAAAATCCGTGCTTTAAATGTTGATTTTTGCCTCAACTAATTTGTGAGTGTGTTTGGGAGGGTTATAGTTGATAGTTGTTATTTATCAGCATTAATATTTTGTCGTCCACGTTAATATTTTTTCATCCGGAGATTCAATAACCACTGAAAATGTGCGGAAAAGTGAATATCCACAAGCTCACAATGCACGTCGTGAGGCTGTGGATCATGTGTGCGTGCGTGTGCACTGTGCACACACCCAGCTAACATCGCAGAATGCTGGAGCGTTCCCAGCGAAGGTTTTCCCTGCACGCTCCGAGTAGGAACCCTGATGTAATATTTATTTGCTTTTATGTGTCACTTTGGAATTAAATGCTTCCCGGACGTGGGGATCGGACACGGCGGATAACAGCACAGCACTGACTAATGGAGACAGCAGTCAGCAGTGTCTGTCTATCATATCTGCACAGGACGGAAAGTCACTTCTGCTGCCAACATGTCCTGGTCTGACTCTCCTCTCTTAGGCTCTAGTGCTGTGGATTCCCAAACTGTCTAGCTCCAGAGTCAATTATGAGAAATGAGCCCTTCTCAAAACCCCACCCTTTGAGGCGGAGTTTAGTCACTGTCCAATGACAGTCCAAATAGTTAAGCAACTGTTGCTATGCAGGTCGAGCTTTCCTGGTCAAGCTTTCCTCCTCTGACATGCCTATTGGACAAGCGGACGGATTGAGGAGGGACTTAGTGAAGGGCTAATTATACGTTTGCTCGGGACCCGATCTAGTGAGTTGATTGTGAGCCATGCACGTCGTGAGCTTGTAGATAGGCTATTTTTATTTTTATTTTTGTTGCTTATTTATGAACATTATTTTCATGAAACACACACCCGCACTCTCACCCACACACACACACACACCCTACACAACAAACTGTTGTTACATTTAGTCGTGAAAAGCAGCGATTGAATGCAGTCAGACGTAGAAGTTGAAAGTAGCAATGTTCACATCCACACCAATCCAAATCAAATAAAGACTCAAGCGTGTGTGTGAACGGGGTCACTGGGTGGGGTGACACAGGGACGGGATAGCGGAGGCAGTGGGCCAGACCACAAGCACACAACAACAAATGGAGCCAATTTCACGCTCTAACATTGACATTTTTTCACTAAAAAAAGCCAGCCTTAAAATGCCAGCTGCAGTTCATTGCATGCTTAGAGCTGCAGTATATTCAGAACACAGTGCTGCCGCCTGGATACTGATGAGAGTGCAAAGATAAAAAAGCAATGTCACAACAGAGCAAGGGTAGGCAACTAAGTTTGTGCTCGGGCCAACGTCTCTCAAGGACTTATTATGGAGGCCGTGCAGACTGTGAAAGTTTGTGAGGCAAACTTTAGAGGTGAAAAGCTCCAAAGCCAAGGATGCTTAGCCTACAGGTTTGAAAATATAACCTCACAAAGACACGCATCTATAGCTACAGTAGCTAAACCAATTACAATCCTGTTGTAACTGACTTGTACTCTAAATCTTCATTTCATTCATTCATTCATTTTTTTTTATTTCAAATCTGGTAAAAAAAAAATAATAATAATAAAATAAAAAAACTCAACCTGACCTGACCTGACCTTCAAGAAACACATTTTCAATTTGAAAAACTTTTTTTAATGTTCCTGTTTTTTTTTATCTGTGTCTAAGTGATTAGGCTCCTCCTCCTCCTCTAAATGAGTTCATACACAGGGAGAGAGGCAACAGTTTATGATAGCAGATCTTTATCCTGGGGTGACAGTGAGGTCTATGGCAAGTCTACCTTCATTCAAAATGTTCTTTCCATCAAACGTTGTCAGGAATACAGGAATGAGATCCTCACTTTCGCAGCATTTAAAGGACGCCTGAAACACTGCTTAAATAAAAACACTGGTCTGTCTGTCTGTCGGTCTGACTGACTGTTGCATGCTTTCATGAAGATGGGTAGTATGTGTGAATTTCCATTAGACTGTGTCTTTTATACAGTATGCATATACAGTGTTGATTAACGCTCTGTCTAAAGAAGACTTCTTCAGAAGGAACCGGTTCGACGTGCGGCCCTGCCATGCTTAGTTTGCATTCACAATGTTTTTTTGTTATTGTTCAAGGCTGGAAGTCATCAGACAGGCGGATAAACACCGGAGTCAAGTTCAGAGAGAAAGCAGACGTCTGAGGAGATAAGGACGCAAAAGGGATGAAAAGGAGCCATGATAAGGAAAGGAAGGGAAAGACATATAAACAGATCAGGAAGAGATGGAAGCGAGGAAGGAAGGAAGGATGCTTGGATGGATGTTCAGTAAACAATAGCCAGGCTGAGAATACCACGAAACCACTACTCAAAAGCAGCCTCCTGTAATTTAGTGGAAAAAATAGCCGGTAAAAACAAACAATGCCACAATAATAACACTAATCTTAATATTTTACTAAATAAAAGCACTAAAGAATTGCCATTATGAAAATATATTGAAACTACCAAAAGTACTCACTTTGCATTATGAGTTAGCGGTAGTAAAGGTGTAAGTTTTGCTCAAGTACAACTGTACAATGCTTGTGTAACTGTGTAAAGTGAACTACTATATGATCACAATGACTACATTTATTCAGTTTAGACTTTGAAACCATGACTTGCATTGTCTCTCTCTCTCTCTTCACACACACACACACACACACACACACACACACACACACACACACACACACACACACACACACACACACACACACACACACACACACACACACACACACACACACACACACACACACACACACACACACACACACACACACACACACACACACACACACAGACAGACAGAGAGAGACAGAGAGAGAGAGAGAGAGAGAGAGAGAGAGAGGAACCAGCTTCAGACTTCAGGCAGACTGCAGTGCCACCTGGTGGTGGAAGGCGAACACATGGACATAATCCACCTCTGGGCATTGTCTGTGTCCAGCTGCCCCCTGGAGGACGGCAGAGGAAATGCAGGTTTATTTGCTGCAGTTTGAGAATGGAGGAGGTTTATGTGGCACTGCTCATACAGGAACAAGCAGAGAAATGCAAGGATATAAGTTCCCAATACAGTATAAGCACTGTTCAATAACACTAATAAACAACTGTGAAGGCTTTAGCAGTAGCAACATCAGTGCAAAACAAGGGATGGAGAGAAAACGAGTAACAATACATGTTTGCAATATCAGCAAGATTGACCTACATCAAGATTAAGGTACCTTATTTAATGCCAAAGCAATAGTAACAAAAATATGCAACAATGAGGTCTCTGGGGTCCAGGGTCCAACTGCAACAACATCCAACTTTATTTTTTGTTCTTTTGTTAAACAGCCAAATGTGCAAGCTCACAAAGTAGTGAACTTTACAGAGAAAGCACTACAGTTCCTCATGCCAAGCCTGTTAATGTTTTTTTTTTTTTTTTTTTTTTTTTTTTCATTTGTTTAATTTTCCTTTGTTTTGTTGTCTCTTCTTTGTATTTTTTGGTTCCACTCAAAGAGAATTTTCACTTCATTGTGACAGATGACCTGCACGCCACCAGGAGGTGCAGTGGAGCGGAGGCTCCTTGAAAGTAGGGCAGCCAGGAAAACAAAGTCTGCTTTGCTGTGAAGAGCCTGTCTGTCTGTCTGTCTGTCTGTCTGTCTGTCTGTCTGTCTGTCTGTCTGTCTGTCTGTCTGTCTGTCTGTCTGTCTGTCTGTCTGTCTGTCCTATCCTGTCAATCTGACAGGAGGAAGAGAAGTGGAGGAAGAGAAGTGCTCTGCCTGATTAGGTGCGAGTATACTGTATCTGTAGTTACTCCACCTCAACCTGTCTTATTATATCTGGAAACTAAAGTCTGGGGGTATCAGGCTAATGTCTCCCAGTCTCCCCAGCAGTTTTAATAGGAATACACTTTCAGGTGAGGAATGAACAGTGTTTCCCTTGTTTATCCTCTCTCTCACTAAACAGGCAACTAGAAGTGATTGATTGGATGATTGAATACTGTATTAAAAGCTTAATAACTGTAGAGGAATGCTAAAAGGATAACACAAAAAGAGGCCTAATGTGTAAATTCATTGTTCACCCCCCCAAAAAATTGAGGTTAGCAAAATAACATTTCTATCAATGGTAGAAATTAATGCTCAATGAGTAATCAATGCATGGTAAATGGTGCATATACAGTGGGTGCTTTACATAGTGCATTAATTCACCCATTCACACACACATACACAAACACAGATTGCATTAGAAACCATTCAAGGCAACCAACCAGTAGAGATCGACCGATCAGAACTTTTGCCGATGTTTCCGATCACCGATTAGTGGAACATCAGAAAGGCCGTTAGCCGATATCAGCCGATACGATTATTATTTACTTTAATAGAATAAAAGTGCGGAAGCAACAAAAGTGTTTCAGTTTTCCCCTCCATCACATGCATCTTTTTTAATTCAAGTACAGGCACAGAGCTTCAGACATAAAAGAAAAAGAGAAAATACATTTGGGATAATTTGGATAAATCCATAAATACATGAGGCCGCGCCGCGGCCGTTAATCGGTCTATCACTACCAACCAGCACATCATTGTGAGCAATTTGGGGTTCAGGGTCTTGCCCAAGGACACTTTGCTATGTAGACAGTAAGAGCCGGGATTTGAACCGCCGACCCATGGATCATTGTCGACCCACTCTACCCTCTGAGCCACAGCCGCACCACAAGAGCATGTGTGATTGCGTGTGCCTGAGCGCGAGTGTGATGCGTCATACGGCCTCAAGTTCACCTTTTGTATGTGGGTGCGCACGTGCGCACACACACGCACACGCACACAGGTGGGTGTAATAATGAGGATAGCAGCACAGGTTTGGAAAGCCACACCCAATCAGGACAGGAAGACTGGACAGTCCAAATGGAAGAACCAGGTGTGTGTGTGTGTGTGTGTGTGTGTGTGTGTGTGTGTGTGTGTGTGTGTGTGTGTGTGTGTGTGTGTGTGTGTGTGTGTGTTAGGTGAAAGAAAAATATTGAATGAATGTGCATGCGAGAGGGAGAGAGACAGAGACAGAGACAAAGCTAACAGAGATCATGCAGTGTTGGACAGAATCAACCCAAAAGCAAAGCTAACTAGAATGCTATTTGGCCGTGAACAGAGAAAACACAGAATACCTGAGCTCCATGACCCGCCCAAAACAAAGAAAAGACTTGACTAATATGTGCAGACTCGGTTTGGCCATCGATCGCCACAGGGGCGATTGGCACATATTATCCCACCGGGACAATTTTGCCTTTGCCAGGCCACCCTGGGGGGGCAGCTGTTAACCAGATGTAACTCTTTGAGACCGTAAAAATGAAACCAATGGACCCTTGCGGGTCCATTTGGTTTCATTTTACACCCTCAAGAGTTAAAATATTCATCATGTGAATTAGCCCAACTTAGTCTACACAACTAGAGAATGTAGAAGATTAATGGTTTCAATCTGTATGTTCCAGGCATATGTTCCATCTAGCACATTCTAGTGCATTTTGGAAGTGCCACTTTGGATCTTGTCCAGGCCACTAGGTGGCGCAGGCCACCGGAAAACTCCCTGTACTCCAGATGGCCAATCCACCCCTCGATCGCCACAAACAGACCTGGCTCCAAAGAGAAGAGAGGCTGTGCACTTCACACACAATGTTGTTCAAGGACACTTCGACCAACTCCGAGGGAGTCTGGGATCGTACTGGGAACCATCTGGTACTGAGACATCAGACATACAAACACATACTGACCACCTGCCAACTGTACAGAGACGACAGGGACACACACTGACCACCTGCCCACTGCACCGAGACATCAGGGACACATACTGTCTACCTGCCCATTGCACCGAGACATCAGGGACACATACTGACCACCTGCCCACTGCACCGAGACATCAGGGACACATACTGACCACCTGCCCACTGCACCGAGACATCAGGGACACATACTGACCACCTGCCCACTGCACCGAGACATCAGGGACACATACTGACCACCTGCCCACTGAGACATCGGAGGCACATAACGGCCAAGATGATGAAGATCGAACACAAGAGAAAGCTCAGAGATTGTTTTTCCAGATACTACCCATACACTAAGTAGGATATTATGATCATATTATCATATACTATCAAAAAAATAAGAGAGAGGGGGATGGAGAGAGAGGGAGGGAGAGGGAGGGAAGTGACTAGGAAGTCCCCTTTCTGTCTGCTAGTCATCAGGTTCATCCCAACATGCGCAAAGCACCAAGCATGCACGCACGCACGCGCGCGCGCACACACACACACACACACACACACACACACACACACACACACTCTATCAAAGCCGCCATTGTTTGCACCTTATCATTTTTGCTGTTCTTCCTCTTTCCTGCACTCCTATACCTGTTGTTGTCTTATCTGCCCCCCTTTCATCTGTGCATGCACACATGCTTGTGCACTGTATGTTTGAGTGTGCGTGCACACACACACACCGCTGTTATAAGAGGATGAGAGTGCCCCCCCATCCTTATCTGAGGTGAAGGCTGTACACTTGGATGCATACATGAGCGAGTGGCGCGCACACACACACACACACACACACACACACACACACACACACACACACACACACACACACACACACACACACACACACACACACACACACACAACACACACACACACACACACACACACACACACACACACACACACACACACACACACAGTGGGTTCATTGTTGGCCAGGTTAGCCGCAGGGCCCTGTGATCACACAGGCTCCGAATGATGAGCGTGCCCCCCCCCCCCCCAAAACCAACCCTCTCTCTCTCTCTCTTTCCCCTTTCATGTCTGCTCTTCCTGAAGCTCAAAGGACCCTCTCTCTCTCTCCTTTTGTCTACCTTCCCCACCTCCCCATAGCCCCTCCTCTTTCCTCCATCGAAATAGTGAATAGTGACTGTCAGGTGAAATCATAATTATTTCCGAAAACAGTTCCCTGTTTTAATAATAAGGAGCCTGTGATCCCCCGAATAATCACGGAAGTGGAGACCACCCACAATAATCATAACTGAACTGGGAACCACCCGTAATAATCCTATTTTGACGTGTCAGGACAGATCCACACCGGAGTCAGGTTGTTGTTGTTTTTTTAAAGCATTGTGAAGATATCGCAGTTAGTTAAGTAGTTTTTTTTGCTAACATACCACCATATTACTTTCAATCAAAGTGGTCAAGTGCCTGTTGTGTATGCTCATTCAGGTGTAATGTTAAGAAACGGCCCGTTGAGAACCAACTACGTCAACACTGATTTGTATCTCTGATTCATATCGCAGATATTGTTATCACCGTTGACATTCGTTTAGCACATGCCGTACCTGTATTATCTACTATTAGATGCTGCCCACTGATGATTTTATTATTTTATTGTATTTATCCAATCACTGCTGATGCGGCCGTGGTGGGTCGAAATAGCTTAAAGGGGAATTCCACCCATTTTCTTTTTTTTTTTTCTGAGAACGTACAAATGCAACCAAATGAACCCTCTCAGAAAAACGACGCGTGTAAAGGAATCCATTAACATGGTGAAAATACATATTGATGATGTCATCAAGATGTTTCACCATGTTAGTGGTTTTCTTCAGACCTCCATTTCTTGAGGACACAGAATGTGGAAACTTTTTTTTATCATGTCCACCCAGCACCTCTAGGGTATACTAATGACATATTAGAATGTTGAAAATGGGTGGACTTCCCCCTTAAAGAAAAGTCTGGACGCATCACGGCAACCATGCAAGTTCTGTGATGTTAGAGAGGCACAGCGGACCTCCAGGAAAGACTGACAGGGTAACAGGAGCTGGCAAGCCTTTCTCGCAAGACGGCACCACACAAGGTACAGATACAAGCAGGGCCGGATCTAGGCATGGGCACGGGCATGGGGGCGTGTTTGGTGGGGCCCTGACTGCCCCACCAAACATGATGGCATGGCAAGATATTAAAGTGCTTAATAATTAAAATGATTTGAAACACTATGCTACTAAGTACAATTGTTGCACCACTAAACCAACACCATTTCATCATCCAACAAAGAGAACTCTGTGGCTGAGCGTTGAAGCCGCTCCCATACCATCCCCCCCCCCCCCCCCCCCCAAGTAGGAAATGTTACATCCGGTCCTGCGTACAAGAGAGCAATAGAGGGGCGAACTTATTTTGCAACCACAAAATGATTACTTTTCACCAATGTCCTCAAAACCGTACACCTAGCAGTAGAGTACTTGAGTAAATATACTCAAATAATTTCCACCAGTGGAAGGAGTTGGGAGTTCCACAGCATGTGATCCTCAACGTGCTGACTGCGCCGCAGGGCCCCTTGCCGTTGACACCGTTTCCCAGAAACCTTTGTGTTTTCCGTTACAGGCCATAAGCGGGAAAACGTAAACACACACCGCCATGATTGAGTCACGGGGCGCTCCGTTGTCACAGCAACCGGCCAACGGGACGGTAGCTACAAAAAAAAAAAAAAAACATTTGTCAAATGAAATGGGTTTTTTCCCCCTTCTTGTAAAAGTAGGCTATGTACACTCATTTGAACTTGAAATGAAGTCCTTTATGTCACTTAACAGTAATACAGTGCACTAAGTGGCAAAGGGTGGAACAGGTTCTCAAAGCCGGGTATCCATACTGTATGTGAGGGTTGGTGTGTTCCAGGGGGTCCCCGCGGCAAAATGAGACGGAATAAATCTCACACAAACTCACAGGATATACAAAACCTGAACCCAGCCTCAGAGAATATACACCTAAACCCAAATTTAAACTCACAGAAAACCGAAACTTAAACTCACAGAATATACACCTAATCCCAAACTTAAACTCAGAGAATATAGTCTAGTCTCCGATATAATAATACTGTATGATGTGACAGTCCATTGGCACTGCTAGTAGCACTTCACAAAATGCTAACATCAAAGTCCAGTAAGTCAGCTGCCGTTTGGCTCGCCGCTCCTGGCACAGTGGCACGCACTGGGTGGCTGATGATGATGTCATCATTCCTGGACACTTCGCACCGCAGAGCATGCTAATCGGCGCTGACAGTGTGGAGGCGTGCTGGAAGCGTAAAATCAGCGCTTCCTGACACTTTGTTGTTTTTAACCTCAACTCGGCACCATTTGTGCCGAGTTGTGGAGGTTTTGCGCGAGCCGTCAGGCAACGGCAACAACAGAAACAGCAGATTTGAGGTTGTAGTTCTGCTGTTTTCATCCTCTCTGTGTCTCTTTCAATACTCTATGGCTGCTCTGTCCAGCTTCCTCCTTCTCTCACCCCATCTATCTATCCATCCACCCGTGTCTGTCCATGTATCAATCATTCTTTGACTGTTATCTGTGTCTATGTCTCCCCTCCGTCTCTGTGTCTCCCCCTCTCTCTCTCTCTCTCTACCTCTCCCTCTCCTCTTTCTCTGCGCCATAGACCGTCAGGCACACACACGTTTTAAAGTCATTAGCGATAACGGTGCCAGCTGTGCATCAGCAGAAAAGCCCATAAATTCTTTCATTTGGGGCTGCACACTCCTCGAGAGAATGATGACCTCAGCTTTGCCGCTTCCCGGTAAAGAGGCTATTGTGTGTGTGTGTGTGTGTGTGTGTGTGTGTGTGTGTGTGTGTGTGTGTGTGTGTGTGTGTGTGTGTGTGTGTGTCTCTTCCGTCAAGAAGAATGAAAGACCAAAGTCTATTTTGACGAGGGCAGAACCCCCACCAGACTGCTTTTTTGCGTGGCACTTCCAAATGTGTGTCAGTAGGCTATTACTATAGGCCCCGGTGCACTTCAAATTGAGTTTGTTATTCTGAGAAGTTGACTTGTTGTGTAGACGCGTGGAGCGTGTCATCAGTTAATTAACTCTGGTTCCTTTCACTGTCAAGTGCTCCAGACCACCCCCCCCCCCCCCCACACACACACACACGCACATGCACACAAGGAAATTCAAGGAAAACGTTTCTGCACACAGACAACTGCTTTGTCAAACACATTGGTCAAGTATATTACAGGAAAAACTGTGAAAATGGCTGGGTGAGGGTTTGTGAACTGCTATTTTCATAACATCTAACTATGAAACCTAGTTAAACTACATATTTGTGACTCAACTTCTACACTTTCAAATTCTTATCAGTATCGGGATTCTCCATTTCAAATATTACATGAATGCATTTGAGGATATTTTAGCCCCACAGACCCCAAATCTAAAGATTTATTTTGCTTTTGTCAAACAAACAAAAACAGAGATCAAAATGACCGTCAATCTTATAGTCGTGTAGACTTGGGCTAATTAAGATGCTGAATATTTTAACTCTTGAGAGTGTAAAAATGAAACCAAAGAGTTATAGTCTCAAGAGTTATATCTGGTTAACCAATTTAGCTGGGGACCACCTGGAACCCTCTCAGGGACCACTGGTGGTCCCGGGACCACCTGTTGAAAACCCCTGGCATAGAGTTATAAAACTGTCTTGATGTCTGTCGCGGTCGCAAATGGATTTCGCTGACTCTCGATCAGCATGTCCTGCTGTGCTGTCTACAGTGTCTACAGATCTACAGTGCAAACTCCCAACACATTGTGGTGTGTCATGAGCTTGTAAATGTCGTCACAACTCGATCGTTTGGAGCGGTTGGGATTAGCTGAGGGTTGACAACAGAGTGCAACTTGCAATGGGCCTGGTCTACAAAGATGCGCTACACCACTATTCAGTAGATACCCATGTACAGTACCTGTCAAAATGCCATGACCACACCGTTGGTTTAGCTTGGGGTATCCCTGTTGTGCATAGTTTGGAGAACTTGGGGTGGCTCTACACTTTGACTTCTTTGGAAAACTTTGGCATAATTTCGGATATATTTGGTTACTTTTTGGATACCTTTGGCTAGTTTGCTAGTTCATAGGGCAGTTAACGGGTACAATCGCATGCATGGCAGCGATTCCTATGACCCCTGGTCCTTTATGGTAAACATGATTTCCTAGCATACTGCATGCACCAAAAATATAAAAGTGCTGATTTACAGCACCTACGCTTCAAAATCCCGTCACACACTCCAGCAACAACAAACATACACACATGTGCACGCACACACGCATACACACACACACACGCCACACAGTCTCCAAGTCACACAGCTGTGTGCAGTGCAAACACTACGAGGCCCCCCTCGCCTCTCGAACCACGGTCACTACGGTAACCGAGACCACCACAACCATGGTGCAAGTGTCCCACGGTTCTCAAAGAGGGGGTCCACGGGGGAGTTTACAGGGGGTCCACAGGTAAATTATATTTTGGTACCATAGGGGCTCTTACGGGTTTTGATCTCAGAGTGTACACTCAGAGTTACATTAACATCCGCAGGTTAATTAGTGTCACTTTGGGAGTCCTTGGGGTCCTCCGAGGGACGTCAAGGGAGGCAGTGGTGGGTAGAGTGGACGGTAGAGGAGTTAGGATCGAAGCGTCCTTGAGCAAGACACTGAACCCCTAATTGCTCCCAATGGGTAGGTAGGGGCCTTGCATGGTTTCCTCCGCCCTCGGTGTATGCATGAATGTGTGTATGTGAATGTGCATGAAAATCACTGAAAACCGAAAACTCTTTGAGTCAGACCGTTAGTTTTATGCATGCTGCGTGCCTGGTGCAACTTTAACAACAACTGATCTTATTATCGATGATTTACTTGCCCAATAAAAGTCCTGTAACCAAAAATAGTTTGGGGTTGAAGGGGCCCCCCAAACCATTTTCTCCTGCTCCCCAACTGGGAAATGTTACATCCGCCCCTGCACACTGAATAACATTTTGGCTGATTGGCACACGTTTGCAACCACTGTTGTGGACCACCAGCTTATGCCGGCAGATTAATAAAAGGATAGAGGGCGGACTGGAGCGGGTGCTCAGTGGCATTTTTGGTGCATCCGGAAAGACAGCAGGAAGTACAAATATAAGTCAATTGCACAAGCTAGCGGCAGTCCTAGCCTAACCTAGCCTAGCCGGGACCTCAATTTTGAGGTCCTTGGTGACATCACTGCGTCCATTGACTTCCGTTATAGTTATATTGTTGCACTTCCACATTTCGCCACTAGGGCCCCAAACAGCCTGAACACTGGAGAGCTTACCGGGGATGTGCTTATGCCGCGAACTGTACAAATCGCCCTTATAGCGCCCAAAGAAGGTCTTGGAGCCCCCCCCCTTCATGACACAGGGCTTGATGCCATGTTGATGTTTTTCCCCCCCAGGTCGCCATGGTGACTCAGATTCCTGAAAGCCTGGGAAGAGGCCTCATCAGATGCATACCATAACTGACCCCCCCCCCCACCAACCCACCCCACCAACCCACCCCACCAGGCAGGCAGACAGCGGTGTGTGTGTGTGTGTGTGTGTGTGTGTGTGTGTGTGTGTGTGTGTGTGTGTGTGTGTGTGTGTGTGTGTGTGTGTGCGCGCGTGCGTGTTTGTGCGTGCATTTATGTGCGTCAGCGCGGTCTGTAGGGAGGAATGCAGGCCTTGGACGACAGGTGCTCGACACCTGTATGCGGCTCTGAGAGTCAGTATTTAGAGTAGAGTAGAGTAAATGTAATGTAAATGTAGAGTATAAATGTACTTCTATGTACTCTCTGCCGCCGTCTCTATAACGAGCAACTGGCCTTCGCTCCCAGACTATACGTTTTCAGATGACTTGAAGGTAATATAGGCAGCTTTAGTGTTGTTTATAAGGCAACGTTAGTGAGTACAAACTGTGTGTTCATAAACGGATTTGAATCTAACTCCACCTCACCTCCACTCTGTTGGCTATGGCATTATACCATATACTATTTTCAGTTACAGAATTTGTATTAGACAAGTAAAGCATCAATAATAACATCAGTTGTTGTTGAAGTTGCAACAGACACGCATTACGCAGCATGCATAAAGCTAAAGGTCTGACTCGGAGAGTTTTCTGTTTTCAATGATGAAATGCTGTTGGTTTAGTGGTGACACCAATTGTAGTTAGTAGCATAATGTTTCAAATCATTTTAATTATAAGCACTATAATGTCATTGCCTCACTCCCCACAACCCCCTCCCCCCACACAGTAGCACTGCCTTGTCATGAGCTCCGTAAAAAGGATTTGTTGACAACAACAAAAGTTCTGGACCGTTTGCAGGGCAAAGCAAGTGTCTGCCTGCAGGTAAACAGCTGCAGCATCAAGGTAGAAGCAGCATAGAGGGGGGAAGAGGCAAATATATGATTAACTGATTGTAACTGATTATGTCAGTTAATCAGGCGGCTGCGCTATTGCTTTGGCGACAAAGTCGCCCGTGCACAGGCGGTGGGTTAATAACCAGAGAAGCTCATTTAGGTCCGTGGTAGTTATTTGTTTACCCAGCGGTGCATGATCAGAGGTACTCAGAGACAAATACACATTTTGTTTCAGCTTAGAGAAGATACCAACATGCATGAACCCCACCTACCATACAAGCGCAATGGTGACACAGTCAGGCCAAATGTATCATTTTTGCCCTGGTTTGAAACTAATAGCTCACGCACGCACACGCACACACACACACACACACACACACAGAACAGTGGTCTGCGAGCTGGTTTATATTTGATGTTAGTTAGGTGTCAAACACACAGAAGCTACACAGTCCACCCCTTCCCAGAAACCACCAGCACTGGAACGATGCCCACACGGCGTGCACACAGCACGCACGCACGAACGCACCCACATTTTCTCAGAATAGAAACTCCATGTAGGTCACTAGCACGCGCTGAAAATAAAATGACCCCCCCACCCCCTAAAAAAATGAATTGGCTCTTCAAGCCAGATGGAAGCATACCAAAGCAGGCAGAGAGAGAGAGAGAGAGAGAGTCATTGGGTGTTCATTTGTCATGGTGTTGGTGATTGTGTTGACAGCGTGTTAGAGTAGGAGCTGGTTTAAACGCCTGGTTCTCTCATCCAAGGTCAACGGGGAGCTGACAGGCTGCCATGCTTGGGGTTTTTCACCCCCCCCCCCCCCCCCCCCCCCCCCCCCCCCCCCCAACACACACACACACACACACACACACACACACACACACACGCACACAAAACTCTGCACAGGGTCATCCCTAGATCTTGTGCGGTAGTTTAGTTATTAACATCCCGACCCATTTGGAGCCCCAACAATGGGCTCTATATGTGCAGCGGGCATACAGTATATACTTTATGTTGGAAAAATAAGGGGTCTTTCCACTTTGTACAGGTGTTAGTAATGACACTAATGAAGGCTCTGTTCCCTAAAGCCTCTGTTTCCCAAATTGTGGACAAAAGAAATCTTTAGTTTGGGGTCTGTGGGGCTAAAATGTCCTCAAACGGTGCTCCGTGGCTCAAATGCCGAATACATAGTGGGCCCTGGAGTCAAAAAGATTGAAAACCACTGCTTCTTATGAAAAACGTTGGAGTTGCCCACCCTGCCATTCTTCCAGCCCACCCTAGGGCCGTCTAAATCTGGCCCTGGATGCAGTCATTAAAGGACCACTTCACCACTTTTCAACGTATCTTCATATAATAGGTCCTCCTCACTAATATACATGATAAAATGCCACATTGTTTTTCCTGGAGGCAGAAGTCAGTCACCACACAAGTTTGTGTCTTCAAACCATGTGACTCCAATTGGAAATGTAATGCGAGCTGTGTGACACACAGAGCTTGTATCACACAAGTCAGGAGCGTTTTTGCCATTAGACAGACTGGGTAGTTGCCTACGGCGCCATGAGGGGAGGGGAGGGGGGCGAGGGGAGGGGGCAACCGCCAGACATGCTTTAAAAGGCTAATAAGCCTAATATGGATAAATACATTATACATTATACTAAAGAACATATTATGTGTTTTAAATGTTCAATTCTAGTTATAGAGGATACTCTACTACTCTACTACTATAACTAGAATTGAACATTTGAACATTTAGAACACATAATATGTTCTTTAGTTTAAAAATAGATCATAATTTTATCCCTTGGGGGTGCAGTTTTACAGGAGATTTTCCCTGGAAAATCTTGCCTAGGCCTCCAAATTGCTCAGAAGCACCACTGACACAAGTGTCCAAAAGTGTGAATGAGTCCTAAGAGATACACAGATTGTTTGGAGTGTTTCCAGTGAGCCCTGCCAAGAGGCACAATATCAGAACAACTGACTCTGGCCAGAATGGAACCGAGCCTAGCAAACAAACTGGTGTGAGCATAAACTGATCCAAATGCAGCCCTTTTTTTTAAATAAAGGTACAATGTGCCAGGGAATCGCAGGGTGATGAATGGGGGCAAACACAGTCGATGGGTGTGGATTACTGTGGATCTCAGGCTTGCAGAGAGTTGACAGAGGAAAGGAGGACAGATGGAGGGAGCACAACAGCCAACAACACAGTGGAACGTAACAATGAGGAAGCTGTCACGAAGATTGGGTTGGAACAAATCGAGAAGTGTTGTAGACAACAAACTTGTGAAGAAAGGATGGTGGCACATTTTCCCATCTTTCACTAACCATGTGATCTTTGGCCTCTGTGCATCGGAATTGGTAGCCTACAGGAAAATTAGCCTGGCTAAAGCCAGACCGAATAAAAAAAATATGCCTGTCAGCAGATTGGTCTGGAATAGCTCAATTGTACAACCATTTCAGAGGATGCTATCATCACAGCCCTCCATTCCACGCTGACACACTTGGAGACACCTAACACCTATGTGAGGATGTTATTTGTGGACTTTAGTTCTGCATTTAATACAGTCATTCCTCACAAACTGGTCTCCAAACTGTCTACACTGGGTCTCAGCTCCTCCTTGTGTGCATGGGTCATGGACTTCCTCACTGATCGGCCCAGCATGTCAAAGTGGGGAACAGCATGTCAAAGTGGGGAAAAAACATCTCCTCATCCATCACTCTCAGGACTGGCACTCCACAGGGCTGTGTGCTAAGCCCAATGCTTTTCACGCTGTTCACACATGACTGCACTCCCATCCACCCCTCAAATACCATCATTAAATTCGCTGATGATACGACCGTAGTGGGCTTGATCTCGGAGGAGGATGAGAGCCTACAGGCACAAGGTGGATCATCTTACCCAGCGGTGTGGCCAGAACAACTTGGTTCTGAATACCGCCAAAGCCAAGGAGATGATAATCGACTTCCAGGGGACTAAGGTGGAAGGCAATTTTTTGCCAACAGCTCAGCTGATTCGGACTGGCTTTAGCCATGCAGGCTACAGGGAAAGCAGTGATGATTTGGCAGCAAATGTTGGTTTTGTGGTACTTCATCCCCTCCCCTCTTGTTTTAGTCACATTGTTTCGTGCTGAAATGTATTAAGCTACAAAACATATGATTTTAGCCGACTAAAGTATTTTGAACTGAATGTATTTTGGCTGGCCTCAATGGCATCATAACGCCTGATTTTACTCCAACATTTAGGCTGTTTTTATTTGTTGGTTAAATTGTAGTCCCACCGCTCACTTCTTCGGATTTTTTTCCTCAGTGCAAGTGTTTTTTTGTTTTTTCTCTCTCCCTTTTTCCAAGTGTCTGATCACAGTTTCAGTTGACAAAATCAACAGTGCGGGACGGTACAAAATGGGATCGGGGCATCTCTACTTGTTTTCCTTTGCATAGTCTGGCAAACGTACGCCTGCCCCTCAGCCGTGCAGTGAATGCCAAGCCCCTTTGGCTGGACTCACCACAGGCTGTCGGCTGCAGGATTGACGGTGAGAACGCACCATCAGGTGGACTCCTGGGCCAAATGGAGAGAGGTTGTCGCCCTCCCACCCCCGACGGCCCATTTCAAAAGGTGTTTATAAAAAGCGTGTACAAGCTCATATCATGCAATGCATGGAAATGTACAGTGAGCTTGAAAACAACATTGTAATTCGCAACCAATGTTTTCAGAGAGAGAGAGAGAGAGAGATATTGTGCATATTTGGGGATTTTCAGTGTGTGCATGTAATATGCAATGCAAATGAATGCACGTTTGTAGGTGCATGTACAGTATATGCAATGATGCAACTCACTGGCGCAACACACACACACACACACACACACACACACACACACACACACACACACACACACACACACACACACACACACACACACACACACACACACACACACACACACACACACACACACACACACACACACACACACGGAAGTACAACAGTAAACATTTGTACCACTCACAATTGCACGGATATGACATATAATATTCAATATTTAAACTTTGTGTAGGTTTGTATGCCTTACATACAAACCTACAAAGACACAAAGGCTCATAAGATGGTTATTCTCACAATTGTATTTATATTTTTAAAAATGTAAAAAAGGGGGATGGGACCATTACGGGGCGACCCTGGTGCGCGCACGCCAGCATGGTATAGCGCCCTCGGTTTCGGAGGTGTCGAAAATAACGGGGGTCACCGACCCTTTACCGTTTGAAGTCACCCGGTCAGATACGTCGCCTGCTCATACGCAACATGCACGGACCCGCGAGATGGCGTTGCGTTCGCAACGCCGCAGAGATCAATGGGCGAGTGTGTAAACACCCGACGTGCGGTGACCGTGTTTGTTTGTGTTTAGGCCCCGTCCACAGCGGACGCCATGGCAACCAGGCATCTCCCGTCTGTCTCTGCCCTGTCACCAGACTGTAACATGCGAGGAATGCGTGGCAGCCCCAACAAGAGGGCCTGTCCAGCAGCTACAGGGGCGGATCTAGGCATGGGGGGGGGTGGCTCAAATGCCCAGTCTGTCCTACCAAACACAACAGCATGCAAAACAACCCAAGACAATTAAAGTGCTTATATTTAAAATGATTTGAACCACTACTACTGCTACTAACTAACTACAGCTGTGGCACCACTAAACCAACAGCATTTCATCTTTGAAAACAGAAAACTCTGAGTCAGACCTTTAGCTTCTTGCATGCTGAGTTCCTGTTGCACCTGATGTTATTATTGATGCTTACTTACCTAATAAAAGTCCTGTAACCGAAAATGTTATGGGTGCGGCTTCATCGGCCGTGGCGCGAAGCGACACGGGCGATGAAGCCGCCCCCATGCCATTTTCTCCTGCCCCCCCAATTAGGAAATGTTATATCCGCCCCTGCTGCATGGATGTGTGCTTGCGTGCGCGCGCTATACTTGCAAGAGAATTTGAGAAATAGGCGTTTGAGGACAATTTTGTCCTGCAACTCACAAGACACAAATGCTAGGGATGTAACAATATAATAACGGCATCGATTTTAATTAGTGCTGCAACAATTAACTGATTTAATGAGTTGTCAACTAATTGGATCAGTGACTCAAGTAGTCACTGGAGTTATCATGGGTGTGTTCCCAATTCCAGTGTTAAGTGTAACTAAACTAAGTGAGCATAAAATATGTTACAATAATACATAGCTAAAGAAGTGTCCGATTATCCATTCATTGTTTAAATAATTGTTTAAATAATGAATTGATTATGAAAATAATCATTCGTTTACGGCCCTAATTTTAATAAACAAAAAATGTATATAAATTGTATAAAATAGTATATCATTATGAAAACAGAAAATATCGTTTCCGATCGTTTGTCTTTGAATGGTTTTACAGTGGAAAGAATCGGTTTCGAATTGTTATCAAATGTAACCAAATGGACCCTTACGGCTGTGTAACTGGAAGTGCTGTGCCCAGAGTTCACATGACCCAGAACACCACCGATGTGTCAAACTGCCACTAAACCCCTCCCAGATAGCCAATAAGGGCCATCTTTACACACACGCACACGCACATGTGGATTGACAACATCAAACGGCCCAGGGGCATTCCACACAGAGCAGCGATGGGGCTTTGAACCCGCGGCGCCACTCTGCCTCCCGGAGTGCCGGGAAAGTCTATCATCATCACCAACCACCACCACCACCACCGGGAGCATCATCGCCGCTGACCCTGGCTGGGGCTTCAGAGACAACATCTCAGGTTGCCGCCACATACCCCCCTCCCCAATCCTCTGCGAAGGTCCAAGACCCTCACCATGGTCAGCAAACACACTCTGTGTCCACATAACAAACAGCTGACACATGGGTGGTGGTGGTGGTGGTGGTGGTGGGACAGCAACTGAGTATGGTGGAGGCTCACAGGCATGTAAATGCCTCAATGATTACTTGATATGTTTTGTAAGGTTATCGATCGATTAAGGAGGAGGGAATTCCACCCATTTTCAGCATTTTACTATATTATTAATATACCTTAGGGATGTTATGTGGACATGATAAAAAAGATCCCCCATTCTGAAAAAAAAAGTCATTAACATGGTGAAACTCAACTTGATGACATCATCAAGTTGTGTTTCACCATGTTAATGATTTTTCTTTTAGGACTGAGAGGGTACAAATGGTCCATTTGGTTCACATTTGAACACTCTCAGAAAAAAATGAGAATGGGTGTGATTCTCCTTTAACCGGTTAGTCGATAAATGGCATTTTTGTAAAAAAGAAATCTGAGAATATTAATTTCCCTCTATGGCTAACAAAGACCATAGAGTGTTCAGATGGGAACCACAAGGTTCCCAGTTCAAATGCAGGCCCGCCCCCCAGAGTTAATTAGTGTTTAAGTGTCCTTGAGCAAGACACTGAACCCCTAATTGCTCCTAATGATGTACAGGTTTGTGCCTTGCATGGTTAAGAGAGAACAAGATCAAGAAAACCGTGTTGTCATGTGAGCTTAAAGGGAAAATAACATGAAATTCAACTTTTTGGTGTAATTTTGGTGCTCCAAAGTGTGTTTTATATCCCCACAAATAACCAATTTGAACAATCATGGCTATATATCCCAGGAACAGTTCATCTGTAGATTAATAGATATTTAAAAAAAAAAAAAAAACATTTTTGGAATGTAAGGTATTTGTGCTTTAAATCTAGTAAGGATCCACCCTGTGTAGATGGGAAGCACACAGAAAGTAGAACACTAATGCTTTTATCCTTTGCCTGGGTACCTTGGATAAAAGCACCATATTAATGCACCATTTACCATGTTTAGATATGTGCGATGAAGCATGTGGTCAATGTACTCGCAGGGCCCTACGGTCCATGCCTTTCTTGAAGTGTGTGTGTGTGTGTGTGTGTGTGTAACTGTAAGTGCATTGTCTATTGTTTGTAGCTGCATGGGTACAACTAGAAAATGAGGTATGGCATTGTGGCTTTGCTCATTTGATGGGAGGGGCGGCACCTGCCCGGGAAGGTGGGCAGGTGGACATGACCCTCCGCTGCCGCTCCGTCCGGCAGCCAACGCCGCAACTGCCGAGACATGCCTTGCCGGGTTAAAAATCAGCCATAGTTTCCCTAGAGGTTAGGTGTCAGCGCTGCTGGTTAAATCTGACTAAACACACTGCCATTTAAAAATGAGCCGTGGTTTCCCCAACACTGCCACAGGAGGTTGTCTGCAATTGGTGGCGACGCCGCGGCATAAGCAGATGCCGGTAAATGCACTCGCTCACCCTCATAAGTGCGTCAAACATCACACAAATCTTTGAAACACAAACCTCATGGGGGTCCCTGGCACCAAAACCGTTTCAGATGGGAGGTCCGCGGCCAACTAGGCGACATCCCAGTTTCCGGCATCCTTTTACACGAGAAGTTTGATAACCAGTGGTTCGGCGAACTTGGCGTAAATCATGCGTTTTGTGTTCCCGTTGTGTGAGACTTGAGTCACCACAGCTTTGCGTCTATAGTGCTTGTGTCGGCACAACTGTCTTCATCAGGGTGTCAGACATCACAGCCCCTATCCCCCAGAGAACCATTGTTCCTTGACAGCTTGCACAATCAGCGAAAAACAAAACCCCGCAAACAACAAACAGCTAACAGCCACCATGACTCACAGCTTTGTTCCAATCCGTGGTGGAAAACTTTTTGTTTTAGTAAAACTAGTAAACATACTCTGTTACAAGTAAAAGATAAAAAAAAAATAAGAGTACAGTAAGAGTACAGAAGTGTATTTTTGTGTATGTGCGTATATCAATGTATAATCACAAAAGTACACATGCAGAATGTCACAATGACATTACAAACTATACAGTATCTATAGTAACTGAAGCTCACAAACAGTTATAGTAGAGCCAAAAGTCTCTGAGAACATGTAGTGGAGTGGAATTATAAAGAATTGGAAAAAAAGGACACAGTCATTAGTCATTCTGTGAATTGTACATTACAATATAATTACAAAAATAAACGTACAGTATAGTCTAACCCTAACCCACACTGTCTAACCACTTGCACAATCAACGAAAAACCGCAAACAACAACAGCAAATGAGTCAAGAAAAACTGTTTTGTTCCAATCATAAGTCATCATGTCTGGCACGCAGAAAACCTCGTATGTCCAACAGTAAAATGGTCAGGGACTTCAGCACACTCGTGTGATGTCACAACGCTTGGCCATATGGAGGCGTGGAGTGACGTACGGATGAACTGAGTGACGGGAAATGCAGGTTTTCAAAGTAAATTATGAATTCATAATTTCTGTCAGTTTTCTCTTTGAATCCTATGCATTTGATGACCAGCATAGTTCCCTATGGAGACACAGTAATTTTGTGGGTGAAGATACGTCTGCTTCGACTTAGCCCTTTCACCTATAACCGTATTGGTTGTGTTGTTTTTCTATTATTACATTCCTATATTATTCCTTTGAAGTACTCTGATTGGCCGGTTTACTTTCATACCTCGAAGTACTCCGATTGGCCGGTTTACTTTCGTGCCTTGTACTCCGATTGGCCAGTTAGGCGATGACGTCAAAAGTCAAAGTCGCATGATTTGTCACTACGTTACCGCAGCGAAATTGGTTCTCCGCTTTTAACCCATCACTTGGAGTGGTGAGCTCCAAGGAGCGGTGAGCTGCGGCTTGCCGCGCTCGGGAATCATTAGCTGATTTTGTGGTGGTAATGGTGACGTAATTGAGAGAGCAGTATAATTAATGTGAAGTATTATCTCCTGAACAATACGCAAGTTGGCATTCTCTATTGAGTGCAGATCTATAGTTACACTGCCGTGAAGATGCACATAGGCTTTTTCCACTATAAAAAAAAATAGTATTGGGAAACGATGACCAATTCCACAAGCTCACAACACACCCTGGTGGGATTTAGAATGGCCCCATGTCTATGACAAACTAGGGCATTCATTTACAATTTAAATATGATGATGAATATACAAGGTTTCTATCCCGACAGAGGCCTCTCCATTTTCGAAGGAAACCTCTCCATTTCAAAACAGGAAATGGGGCGTCTAATTAATATCAGCCCCCGCGAGCAATGAGAAAACACGTAGTTATAAATCCATCGGACGGAGATCTGCCATTTCCCAGAAGTGCTGCCATTAAGTGCTCAAACGTCAGCCAGTGAAAGCCTAAGTGGAGGAAAAAGTACTCCCTCTTTTTTCCCCCAATAATACAAATGCAATGTACTTATACTCATACTTAAGTATTAGCAAAAAGTACTATATTGGATTCAGGAGAGGACAAGTACAAACTTTGCAATCAACTGGGAAACAGGGACGGATATAACATTTCCCAATTTGGGGGGCAGAAGAAAATGGTAAGGGGGCAGCTTCTTTTAAATATAAGCACTGAAATATCTTGGGTTGTTTTGCATGCCATCATGTTTGATGGGGCAGACTGGGCATTTCGGGGGGGGATTGCCCCCCCATGCCTATGCCTAGATCCGCCCTTCTACTGGGAAAGGCACTTGTGAATGAGTGTGTTTTTAGGGTTATGATGTGATGCGTTTGGGGACTGCATTCCAAAGAGGAAGCAACAGAGAAGGGAGAATTGCCCCGTTGCCTCAGGTGAGGCACCTGGTCATCTTGGGGACAGGTGGGAGGTGAACTGGAGGCAGAGAGGGGGCAGATTCTGTCGTGGCTTACATGATGGCATGCAAAACAACCAAATATTTCAAATTAAAGTGCTTATATTTAAAATTATTTGAAACATTATACTACTAACTAGCTACAATTGTGGCACCACTAACAAACAGAAAACTGAGTCAGATCTTTAGCTTTACGCATGCATGTCTGTTGCAACTTCGTCTGAGGGGGAGGGTGTAAAATAGAGATGCAGAGAAATGGAAAATTCTTGGCCAGAAAATAAATAAATGAATAAATAAATCAGCAGGCGGATATTCGGTGCACCACTAATGTAAAGAGAGAATAGGAGAGGGGAAGCACCAGTGTCTGGGGGACCTCATGGCTGGAAGATGCTGTGGAAGAGGTTGAGTAGTTTATGGAAATAAGTGATAAAGTGATCCTCAGTTTGTATGATCTTTCTCATTATCCACTTCAAACCTAATTCTGAGAAGTGTAGCCAACAGTAACAGATCTGCAGGCTTGCCATGCCTCACTCTGCAAGGTACTGTGTTGAAGCTTGTAGATCGGCTACAAGGGGATTTGTGTGTAAAGAGCAGCGTTAACACAGCGTGCACCTTGCTAACTATAGTTCTATGCCAAGGTTTCTCCGTCATTACCCTTATTTTGAAGCTTCATCCGGGTTGCAAGTCTCACAGTTCCTGGTACCGACCAGTGAAGACGACTGGTCTGTTGGGAAAGCGGGGTACGAATCCGAGATTATGTCATTCGAATGCATGCAGAGGTTCACGGAGCTGTTTTTGTAAAATATATGCAAAAGAATGTTATCCTCAAGTTGTTGTCTCGCTGTCAGCTAAAGGTTCTTCGGACAAAAAAACACTGGTATAAAGTTTAAAAACGATTCAGACTAAACCCTGGTATAAAATAAAGTCTTAAATCACTGCCAGACCCTCATGGAATAAAGTTTTGAAACAATGCAGAGCCTCGGTATAAGTCTCGAAACAGCGCAAACTCTCGACTGATCGGGGTTAAAAACATACCGCAAAGATAGTACTTGAGTATACTTTGGGTTTGCTCTCCCCCGGTGCTCTGACGTCACCTCCAACGTCCCCTCCATTGCCATGCTAACCACGCACATACGAGGCGGATTAACCGGTGACCGCGTGACAAATCGGACACGAAGGCGGTGGTTGACCTCTGCTTGCTCGGCCCGGGGCCACGCAGCCTGTGGTTGCACGGCTGTGCGGCGTGTGCGCACGTGCACTGCTTTTTGATTTCTCTTCTTTTCTTGTTTTTTTTTTCTTTTCTTTTTTTTTTCCTCGTCTCGACTTTCAAACATGTGGTTGCGTTCAGCGGTGGAAAAAGTAATGTGATTGTTTTTTTTAATAAAAATAAAAGCAGCAATGCACACAATGTAAAAATACTGTCATTGGTACAAACCCAAAGTATTTGGAATTCACTTTGGTAGAGGTATCAAGTGTCAAATTATTCTCAAAGTATTGTGCTACAGTATGCAAATAAAATGGATGTACATTACTGAAAGTAAAAACACTTGTGAAAAAGGAAATTAACAAACTCACAACACATTGCACAATGTGTTGGGCTTTAGATCAGCTAATGTAGAAGCAGTAGAATATAGAGCTTGCCTTTTTCTAAAGGTAATATAGGCAACTTTTTACCCAAAAATCAAAATAGATATATAGCTATATATTTTTTTTGCCTTTCCTCCTGTACTTTGCTTCTCTGATGCTGCAGCTGTTTTCCTACAGACAGACACTTGCTTCGTCCTGCAGACGCTCCAGAACTTTGTTGTTGTCAACAAATCATGAAAACAAAGCATTTGTCGCACTCAGAAAAGGTGGTGCTAATTTGTGAGGGGGAGAGCGGTCTCCAGCAGATTCATAACGAGCCAATAGAGTGGAAGTGAGGTGGAGTTAGATTCTGTTTAGTTTTTTTTTAACAAATCTGTTTACACAGTGTTTGTACACACTAAAGTTGCCTTTATTACCTTTAACTTAGCTTTAATGCAATGGAGTCAAAACTAACAAAATTTGAGCTCTGACAAGTACTGGACTAGAATGGAAATTCCCAGTATAAATCAAGGGTGGTATAATGGTGAACTACTTGGAGTAAAAGTATACTTGTCTGTGGCCCCTCATCGTGGCTTTGACGTACCGGTGGATTGTTATGTCTGGAACGTGCCCAGCACTGGGTCACATGTTCCCGGACATGTTAACATACTTACGTATGTTCTTACGCACGCGAGATACGAGATGCCTCAACGTCCTGTCATCACCACCTCAATCAACGCCGCAAAACCCAAGATGAAGAGCACAAGAACATTTAGATTTATCACCTCTCTCTCTCTCTCTCTCTCTCTCTCTCTACATTGTGACTGAGTGCAGCCTGATCTTCTGTTCCACACTAATCTCCTCCGAAAACTGCCAGACGTACCCCCCCCCCCAAAAAAAAAACAACACGTGCTGACCACGTCAGAGGGGCCGTCTGCAAAAACAAGACGGCCAAATGTGTGTGAAATTACTACTAGTAGTAGTAGTCGTGCCTATGTGCGCACGCGTGTGTGTTTCTGTGTATTGGGGTATAAGTGGAATTATGCAATGCCTGGGGGTGGGGAGGGCTACAGATGTTGTAACCGTGGGGTGAATGCAACGTTAGGCCGGGACCAGGGACCAGCGCCCCCCCCCCCCCCCCCCACACACACACACACACACACACAAATGCACATGCGTGCGCACACATACAAAAGACAACGTTCTGGGTTGTGTTATTGTATAGTAACATCCAGTGGCGTTTCTAAGCAATTTGGAGGCCCAGGTAACATTTTCCCTGGAGCCCCCCCATGACCAAATGGACCCTTATGGGTCCATGACGTCATACCTATGACAGGCACAGTAAAATGGCGCCCCAAGGGATAAAAATTCGGAACTATTTTTAAACTAAAGAACATGTGATGTGTTTTAAATGTTCAATTCTAGTTATAGAGGACAAGTATAATGTATTATTCATATGAAGCTTATTAGCCTGGGATCCTTTTAAAGCATGTCCAGTGATCCCCCGTTGCCCCCCCGCCTCCTCCCTCCTTCCCTCATGGCACTCCAGGCAACTGCCTAGTCTGCCTAATGGCAAAAACGCCCCTGGTAGCATCACGGCTGAGTGTCTGCCTGCCCTAAAAGGATGGGTTCACTCGAGGTCGGACCCCGCCAGGCTGTTTGGGTATGGTCTGTGCCAGAGCATGTTCTGCTTCCCCCAGAGGGCCGTTGGAGAGAAGAGGATCGAAGCTTTGGTTCAAACGCAAAGCAGATGAGTTCAGGGCGACAGGGATTTTCCTATTCAGGGGATCCATCCCCAGTGTGCAGTACACACTCACTTATCAGGGCTTGACACTAACACTTGCCCGCTTGCCCGGGAAAAAATGGTGGGGCAAGTGAAGACTGCTACCTGGTTGCCCGATCGGGCAAGTGTGCAACATAGTGCACTATAACCCAACACAAGATAAATTTGTCTTGAAGGCAGTCATTGCACTCTACCTCTGTGTCTTGTGTCAAAATGACCATTAATCTTCTACAGTGTAGACCTGGGCTAATTAAGATGATGAATTTTAACTCTTGAGAGTGTAAAAATGAAACCAAATGGACCCGCAAGGGTCCATTTGGTTTCATTTTTACGTTCTCAAGAGTTACATCCGGTTAACCAACATAACTGGGGACTACCTGGAACCTGGGGGGCAAGTAACCATGACCTGAGGGCAAGTAGAACCTGACTTGCACTTGCCCGATGGGCAAGTGCCTCAGAGACCTTAGTGTCAACCCCTGCTTATGTCAGTGGTTTTTAACCTTTTTCATACCAGGGCCCACTATTTATTCAGAATTTGAGCCACGGACCACCATTTGAGGACATTTTAGCCCCACAGACCCCCAAAACTAAAGATTTATTTTTCTTTTGTCCACAATTCCAGGCTGGATTTGGGAAACAAAACAGTCAACATACATATCAAAATTACCATTAATCTTCTACACTCTCTAATTGTGTAGACTTGGGGGCTAATTCACATTATGAATATTTTAACTCTTGAGAGTGTAAACAAAGAGTTCTCAAAAACGTACATGTGGCTAACCAACTTTTCATCATTTAGGGACAATCTGGAATCCTCTCGGGGACCACTGGTGGTCCCCGGAACAACTGTTGGAAAAAGAAAATGGAGTGTGTGATGGAGTGTGATATCGAGGTCATAGCAGCGGGAACCCGTATAGTGTTGCCAACTGCTAAACTACAAAATGCACTAAATCATTCAAACATAACATCATGGTAATGCATAATCAATAAGGTTCAATCAGATTTTGCCGCGTATTGATTATCGAGCTCCATGACTAAAGGTACGAGAGGATGTTGAGGAGAGCCATGCCAAGCGCATCATCAGTGGATCGGTCTTTGTGGTATGCAAACTGCCGTGGATCCAAGCGGTGGCAGATAGCTTGGAGCAGAAGTATTCCCTCGCCAGCTTCTCAAAGCATTTGCTGACTTCCCCACCTTGTCCTGCACCATTGACAGACATGGACGTGCAGAACCTTTTGTCTTTGAACTGATGAAAGGACAGATGGAGTCGTCCGCCATCCTGCCTGACGCCATAAACAGACTGTGTTTCTTATCTAACATTTTATTACTTGTCAGGAGAACTTCAAAGGTACAGTATTTTTTTTCTTTCGTAACACAGACTACTAATCTCTCCAAAGCAGTGGTTCTCGACCCTGTTTGAGTTTTGGTGGACCAGGCATGCTTTAAACCAGGGGTGGGCAATTATTTTTCCCCAAGGTGCCAAATGAGATACATAAAATATTGTGGAGGGCCAAGACTAAAGGCTGAACTAAAGTCTGCGTAATATTAATTTAATGTCAAGATAAAAGTAAGTGTAAAACCAACCATTTTGACACCAGGGCCCTCTTATTTATTCAGTATTTGACCCACAGAGGACCACCATCTGATGACATTTTAGCCCCCCAGACCCCAAAACTAAAGATTTATTTTGCTTTTGTCCACAACACCAGGCTGATTTCACAAACAAAACAGGCAAACATAGATCAAAAATGACCATTCTTTTACATTCTCTGATTGTTAAAACTAATTAAAAACTAATTCAGATGATGAATATTTTAACTCTTGAGGGTGTAAAAATGGACCCTTGCGGGTCCATTTGGTTTCATTTGTACGCTCTCAAAGAGTTACATCTGGTTAAGCAAGTTTCAATATTTAACTGGAACTCCATTTAACTGGAACTCTCTCAGACCACTGGTTGAAAACACAGTACCATTTCACAGGCCGGTCAGAGTCAGCCAAGGGGCCGCATTTGGCCCCCGGTCCACATGATGCCTAGGTATGCTTTAAATAATCCTTAAAAACTTATGCCAGCAGGTTGCACATGCAAGCAAGCGGCCGAACAGCACTTGTCAGTCAAAATGTTCATCTAGCGGAATAAAAGTTACAAAATCCTTGTTTTTGTCCACAGCAGTGAAGCAGCAGCAGCAGCCATGTTGTTTTCAGAAAATGACGCCAAGGAGGGCTGTGATTGGAGGATTCCAAAATGTTGACCAGTAGAGGGCGCCAATGATCTCACTTTTCTGAACAACCAGAAGTTGATCATTTTGTATAGAAAGGTAGAAAGTCAACGTTGATAGTTGACGTTGCTGGTTGATGTTGATCAAAACATTGATAGGTGGTGTATCAGGGCCCTGAGACCCCTGGACAGGACGAACACAGCCCTGTGCAGGAAACACTTGCACTTTTCTTGTTTACGTACGTTTTCAGGAGGTCATCGCGATGCTGGCTAGTGATGGACGTTATGTCAAAATCCCATGATTGCCACGGACGTAATATCACCATGGATGACGCCTGTGTTTTCATGTTACAAAATCAGGAGGTAGGTTGTTACGTAAAAAACGCAGGTACTTGACCTGAGTTTACTGAGGAACAGTCAATCCAGAGCTTAACCTGCGACCCGTGAAAGGGTCTGCACTTTATGTCTTGTAAACACTGACACACGCACGCACGCACATGCACACAACACACACACGAAAGACAACTCTCCAAACTCAGTTCAGAACATATCAAAGTTTGTTCTGCCCCCGTCCATTATGTTTTGTCGGCCCCAGTGACATTTCTCGCGTCTTCCATGTGGCGCCTGTGGATGACATCACAGCCGTTGTATTGTTTTTGCCTCATCTGTGTTTACCACCCCGGCCCAGGGGGCAACAGGTCACACAGGAGGACATCCAGAACTATGACCAAAACGTTTTGGTCCCGTCGCCGGGGAAACAGGCTCCATTCCCCCCCAGGGTTAACGGTTAGGGGTCAAAGTAGCAAGATGACATCATCTAGCACTGGCCACAGAGATGCGCACGCGCGCGCGCACGCACACGCACACGCACACGCACACGCACACACACACACACACACACACACACACACACCAATTGGCGGTCTGTGGCTCATTTAAGGTACATTTAGAACCGACAAAAATATTAAATATTAAATATTTTAGTCTATTAAATATTTTAATCGACTGGCAGCTCTAGTTTAAAATAATATGACAAAAAATGATGTGCATAGAAGATGGGTTTCTGAACCTCCCACAGCCCTCCTGTGAGACACAGACCGAGTAGAAAAATACTGTGGTATTTTATTGTGTACATTAGTGAGGACCTATACCGCCATTATATGAGGATAGGTTGAAATGTGCTATAGTGGTAAAACATCCTTGACAGTTTCTGAGTTGCTCGATTCAGTATTTAAAATAGATATTTGATATCCATTTTATTAGACAGTCCCCCTTACAATGCAAACCCCACTGTGACTTCAAACTCCATTTTAACCATGTTAAATTCATAGAAAACACCAGTTCTTGGTTCTGGTGACTCATACTTTTCTCCTGCAGTGCCGTGAGCGTGCGTGCACAAACATTTATCTGTCTCCATGGTGCTGTTCGCACGTGTCTACAGACCATATGCCGCACACGTTCCGAGGAGCTAGTTAAAGCCAGTGATGCCGCGCGTCCGCCACGCCAACGCTCAGTCAGTGTATGGCCTGTTCGAGGGGCCGTCACCATGGCAAGGTCAACCGTTTGTCCCACGAGGTCAGCAAAACATTCTGCGATAAGATTCCCGACACATTCCAGTCCGTCACTCCAAAAACACTGCACGGTGAGCGGCAGTGGGGGTCGTCAATACGTCAACACTTGTGTCTGTGGCAATGAATGACATGGCCCAGTCTCATGCATGGCAAAGGTTTAACCCATATTCTCCATATTCTAGTTTCTGGCACCATTTTCTAGTTTCTGACACTAGATTGTAGTTTCAGACACTAGATTCTGGTTTCTGACACTAGATTCTAGTTTCTGGCGCTAGATCATAGTATCTGACACTAGACTGTAGTTTCTGATACAGTTTCTGATGTTAGATTCTAGTTTCTAATGCTAGATTCTAGTTTCTGACGCTAGATTCTAGTTTCTGACACTAGATTATAGCTATTGACTCAGTTTCAGACGCTAGATCCTAATTTCTGACACTAGATTATAGCTATTGATGCAGTTTCTGATGCTAGATTCTAGTTTTTGATGCTAGATTCTATTTTGACACTAGATTCGAGTTTCTGACGCTAGATTCTATTTTCTGACGCTTCTAGTTTTTCTGAAAAAATCTGTGTTCCTGTGTCAGTGATGCTCAGTAAATCTCACACCAAGGACCACCAGAATTATCTATATTTGGCAACAGAGTCCTTTGTTCGTGCCGAATCTGGGTCGCATATGGTTAAAGTCCCTCTGGTGTTGTGGAAGTGAACTTTGTTGACATTAATAAAAAACCAGTATGTCAAAGAAAAAACATGGGTACAGGGAAAACTCATTTCAGCCACTCTTATTCACAACCTTATTCTTTTGACTTCTCATGCTTTATGTTGTTTTCAGCAGTGAAAAAAGGTAGCCGACAAACTTTTTGTCATAGTTTTAGTCAACAAAATCAACATTGGTCTGGTGAGGCGCAGGGGCCTGAATCCCGAGTGTGACACAACACACGCACGCGCGCACACAGACTTCATTAACATGTCGCCACTCTGGCCAGAGAAGCCACTAATTGCAGGGTTGAGTACAACACGCAGGCCACAACGGGGTCAGCATGGCTTTGGATGGAAAGGCAAAGGCACGCGCACGTGTGTGTGCGTGTGCCATATGTCCTCACAAAAATATTTGAGCAATGTACAGTTTCTTGTGCATGTCCATGGGCATTGCACTACGTTTGTATTTCCTAATTATAACAAGAAAAAAAATCTTTTTTAGCGTGATACAGGCCTGAAATTGAAACCGTCCCTATTGTGGAAAGACCTCAATAAGGACTGATGGCCTTACACATAAAAGCCATAAAATAGATGAAACGCTACAGCACCCACTTGCATCCACCTTTTGCTTGGCAACTGTTACTAGGCTCGAACAAACTTTGGTTGACAGCGAGGCTCCTCTTTTAAGCACCGTGTTATCTTGTTAATTTTTCGAATGTCTATTATAAGTTCCTATATCAAGACATGCCATCCAGCATCCTTAAGTCCAGCAGTGCCATAAAGTGTCCTTTTCAAAGCCAAAGCCAAAGCAAACACTGCACAGAACTGGAAGAATAGTTGTGCGTCTCTCAGCAGTCAACATAGTGCTCATGCAACCACCTGACATCAGCCAGAGTATCCGTTCATTTTATAGGTCTGGTCTAATGGCTGTGAGAATGGGGACAACAAATAGGGACAAGTCCCGCTTAATTTATGACCTCTCAATGTCACAAATCTGGATAGGCTGTATCTAGTATATCGCGGACCGGCCAAGTAGTGACTGGAAAATTGCACAGATGAAAAACGGTAAAATGAACGACGGCCGGGCGGGTGGGACAAACAGCCACCTTGGAAATTTGGGCACGAGGGGCACATGGCCAAAGAGAGAAGCGTCAAAAGCCATGGCCTTCATGGCCTGTGCAAAATTCCTGCCCGGATATATTCTTAGTTGTTCAAAATAATAAATCTAAGATTAAACACTTGTGATGCACTGTGAGGTTGTAGAACTGCTATTTTCGATGTGCAATTGATTGTGCCAGAGTGTGTGTGTGTGTGTGTGTGTGTGTGTGCGCGCGCGCGCGCATGCATGCGTGCACATGTGTATGTTTGACTCATCTTCAGTGAGTGTTGAAAAGTGAGGGCAGGCATGGCTGCGGCCATAGCTGTGGAATTACTGCGTGTTTGTGCAATTCCAACCTTAATGTCAGTGTGTGTTTATTTACACTAGGGCCTTACCCGTTGTGAATATATGAACACCAAATGATGTACTCACTGTGTGGGTAATGTGAATCCTTCATCACATTATGTGATGAAGGATTTGATGAAGGATTGCTCGCAGACACTACAATGGCCAGTCCTATAGTGTGTGTGTGTGTGTGTGTGTGTGTGTGTGTGTGTGTGTGTGTGTGTGTGTGTGTGTGTGTGTGTGTGTGTGTGTGTGTGTGTGTGTTTTGGTATTTGCATTGCCCCCTGTGGCCGAAAAGGGAATTGCCAATGTTAAGCGAATGGGGAAATTTAATTCACTAATAAATTCATTATAAATCAACAATTTGTTAATTTGAAAAAAGGGCTTCATCAGTCTCTTCCTAATGTTATGGTCAATGACTGTGTGAAAAATCATAGTGATCGGTGCTGCCAGTGATGAGTTATGCTCGCTTCAGACATTCAGACATTCAGACATTCAGACATTCAGACAGACAACTCCTTAATTATAGTATTGATATTGATGTGACGTCTCTCTGTGTGTGTGTGTGTGTGTGTGTGTGTGTGTGTGTGTGTGTGTGTGTGTGTGTGTGTGTGTGTGTGTGTGTGTGGTGAAGGCAGCACATCTGGGTGGCTGGCAGGCTGCCAGCAACCTTTGGCTGATGCATGAGCTCCAGTTGTGTTGCCAGGCAACCATTGCCAATGGCCGGGGGGGTGGGGGGGGAGCAGGGAACTGGGAGCAGTGGAAGTTTAGAGGGTTCAGATGCTAAAGGAGCACTTCACCGTTTTCAAACTGACCTGAGTAGTTATTAGGGATGTCCCAATACACTTTTTTGAAATCCAATCCCAATACCACAATTAGCCCTTCAATCTGGCCGTGTCCAATAGGCACATGGTGCCAAGTTTGCCAGCCATCTTTGGTGGGCTGTGGACCTTTCATGAAACATGCCTGCCAGTGGTATCAATGAGGATTCTCTCTCTTAAAGTTTACATGCTGAATGGCCAAAATGAAAGCCATGTCTCAAAGCTTGCTTTACTTAAATATGGGAGATGTTAGCCAATTTGTATGTTACATACAAACAAGCAGGCTAACAGAGAAAATTGCACTTTTTTAAAAATCATTAATCTGAATTTTGTTTCTTTAGTCTTCTTTGCTGCCAGGGAGCACAATTAAAAAAAATTGGTACCATCCCCCAATTGGCTCATTGAATGAATCTGAATCTGCTGGAGACTGCTGTGCTCTGATTGGCTAAAACGCCGCCTCACCCCACACAACCGCCTCTCCCTCACAAATTAGCACCGCCTTTCCTGACAGGATCTGCAGGACATCGCAAGTGTCTGTCTGCAGGGAAACAGCTGCAGCATCAAAGTAGAAGCAATGAGGGGACAAAAGGCAAACAAATGTAACGGTATATCTATTTAGATTTTTGGCTAAAAAGTTACCTCCAATACCTTTAAAAACATATTCCAAATATTTGAGATTTTTTGGATAACACCAGCTCTACAAGCTCATTGCTAAATTCAAGTAGCCGATTTGAGCTGGTTAAACTGACAGCCGCTTAATCCCTTTGGGCTCGTTTTTTTTGCAAGAAATCATCGGCCGGGGTCAAGGCTGCTCGATCTCTCGCAAAAATCTGGCAACCCTGGCCAGATGGAGGGAACACATGTTGGAAGTCTCGCTGTGTGACAGATTATTGTCACGTTAAAGAAATGACCATTAAAAAGCGGGAAAATGCATGCATGTGGGCCCGGCGCTCCCTAACCGGTGTTCACCTGAACGACACTAGTTTATTCTCTCAGGACCAGTACGTGCAGAGCTGGGAAGAGCGTACGTTTATTTAAAAAAATGGAGTACTCCTTTCCACATGCCTCCTCTTAGTATTCTCTCAGGTCCAATAGCGGGGTCGTTTTGTATCGTTTCAATCTGGACTCTTTTGGTTTCCAGTATATCCCATGGAAAAGCTGCTAGATCTACTGCTACATGTCCAAATGCTGTCACGTAGGCTGGACTGAAGCAGGGGCGGATCTAGGCATGGGCATGGGGGGGAAATGCTCCCCTAAACGCTCAGACTGCCCCACCAAACACAATGGCATGCAAAACAACCCAAGATATTTCAAATTAAAGTGCTTATAATTAAAATGATTTGAAACACTACTACTGCTACTATCTAACTACAGTTGTGTCACCACTAAACAAACAGCATTTCATCATTGAAAACAGAAAACATTCTGAGTCAGACCTTTAGCTTTATGCATGCTGCATGTCTGTTGTAACTTCAACAACAAATGATTATTATTGATGCTTATACTTTCTAATAAAAGTCCTGTAACTGAAAATGGTATGAGTGCGACTTCATGAAGCTGCCCCCATACCATTTTCTCATGCCCCCCAATTGTGAAATGTTACATCCACCGCTGGACTGAAGCAGTGTAGGAAAGATTAGTCTAAATATACAGGAAAACATCAATAAAAAAATAATAACTCAATTTTATTTTAGGTTTATTTTCCGGTATGTTGCTCCTGGGCCTTCTTTCGGCTATACTTCCCTGCGTGTGGGGGCGTCACAGTGGATTATCAGTTGCGTTGCAATACAAAACTCTGTGAGCTTGTAGAGCTACTATTTTCAATAGAGGTTTGTGTACTTTCAAGACTTTAACAGGATCCCTGGCTGATAAGACAAATATGGCTTAAAACACTATACTTGCCTTCTATAACTAAACATGCAGATAAAAACACCTTTGCTACTTATCTATCTTTCATAAATAGAGAATCTTTCACTCAATAGGAGGTGCTCCTATTGAGATGAGCATATGCATTCCGTATATTCCATAGAGCTAGACCATACAAGGGCATGTGACATCATCATCCTGCGACAGGAGCAGTTCCTGTTGAGTGAAATTTTCTCTATTTGTGAAAGAAATAAGATGCCAATGATGTTCTTAATTGTTTATTTTAGTTATGTAGTTAAAGTATAGTGTTTTAAGAGATGTTTGTCAGTAGTCAGGGATCCTTTTAAAGCACATATTGCTAAACCAATAGGATCCACCGGCAAATTTGAAGGCACCCATTCTAGAAAAGAAATCACACGGCGCTGGGACAGTCTACACACACGCGTGCACGTCTGGCCGCTTGGGTTTAGCAGCATAAACATGATTTTACATGCTTACACAAACGTAAACACCAAGCCGTTCCACCATCTCACCACACGTAAACGTGATTTACAATGTGGGCTGTATGTTTACAGGCGCAAGGCCACAAAATATTAAATGTAGGTCAAACCACAATGGACACAGAGAGAGAGAGAGAGAGAGAGAGAGAGAGAGAGAGAGACAGAGAGAGAGAGAGAGAGAGAGAGAGAGAGAGAGAGACTCATCTTATGGTGAAACCGCAGACCCCAGTGGGGTGATGTGATGTAATTGGTGACACACAAATCAGTAGTGGAAAAGGAAAACTAACTATAGGTTCATACTGCGCTTAAAGGACTTTTCACTCACACAAATGGCTCCTCACTAATGCTTATCATAATAGTGGGGCACTCCCTGACTGCAGTTACAAGCACTTGCACTGGTGAGAGTTGAGGTAAGCGTGCTGAGGTTGCTGTTCGGCTATTAAAAAAAAAGTTTGCCTTTCTGTGTAGACACTTTCCCCGTGTCCCCTAGGGTAGGTACCCTCACAAAAACATGCAGTAATCATGGGCTCTAGACTGCCTCCCCCTGGCCAGCCGGGGCACCTGATGGAGGAGACAGGAACAGGTTGGACTTCTCATGCATAGAAATAGGCCCAGGATCACATTAGGTATACTGGCACAAATAAATCAGGGGATTAAAAAAAAAATGTATTTGCCTCAGGTGGTCTCCCCCCTTAGACTGCTTATTGGTGTCTATAGGCCAACCTAATTATTGTCCTATGCTGTTAAATGTGATGTCATTATTGTTCAATTGAAACACAATCATGTGTTTCTGTTTGGTATAGAAATCAAACGACAAAAAGAAACCCATGAACTCATCTTTTTTTGCTTTTGTGAGCACATTAAACAAAACCATCCCTTGTGCGTACCCGCCGCAAATGTTCAATATCCTACTGAAACAAACACGGAATCTATTCTTAAAAAAAAATACATTACACACCTTTTAAGAAGGAAGGAAACAACTTCTCCCCATGCCTTTCCAATAATTCCAACCACTGTGATGACATTTCCATCATTAATGCGCAATCCACCAGAGACTGCAACAGTGGAGTGACACCGTGATTCATTGAAACCAGCATCTGTTTGGTTGAATCCCATTCTAGTCGACGTGTGTGATTTCTACAAGGAACATGTGGCGCGGGGGCGGATGTAACATTTCCAAATGAAGGGGGGGGGGCATAAAGCTAAACGCCCAACTCAGCTATTGTCATAGCTGATAATACATAATACAATCCCAGGTGGTGAAAAGAAAAATGCATTACTAATAGGAACTCACTGTTGAGTGCCTTGCTTATACCATGACCGAACTCTCTCTGGTGCGCGCGTGTGTGTGTGTGTGCGCGCGCGTGTGCGCGTTTTCTGTCATGCTCTGGTGCATTATCGCTCCTGGAGGAGTGACAGCTGTGTTACACAACAGCTCATAATTCATATGAAAACAATCACTTGCGCTAATGATCATTTTATAATCTGGCGGATTGTGCGTGTGTGTTCCAGTGTGAGCGTGTGCGTGTAGGTGTTCGCTACAAAGTCTTGTGGCGCCAGGGCCAACATGTGCTTGAAAATGGAGTGTTGAATTTGGACAACTAGACGTTGTTACTTGTCAGCAGGATCTGATCATGGCGTGTCGGCGATAATATGAATGAGGGAAGTGAGAAACAAAAAAACAAATATAGCTGCAAGCAGCCGTGACAGGGAGGGGTCAAGGAATGCAGCGACAAGAAACAAGACTGCAATGCGCACAATATGCCTCATACAAACAAACTTATAACAGCTGACCCTACATTACTGGCGCGCCAGCGCGCGTGCGCGTCCAATCAAGCACATGGCGCGGTCAATTACGGGCTGGGGAACGCTTTTGCGCACCACAGATGGGGCTCATAATAAAAAATTTATATTGTTTATGGCCAGAAGCATTAGTATACATATAAATTCGCCAACTCCGTTCACTTCATTGGGCCAGTCCAATGGCGGCTCCTCTACAATGTATTTTCAACTCCAGTTGTCCCTATTCAGGCTGCATGAATAGCAGTTGGAGTGCTCAGTTTCTGACCCCTCACTGTCGCAACTAGATGGCTCTGCCCCCATTGGCCAATCACACCGTGTCTTGTGGACACATGGGTGCACTGGGCCAGTGTTGCCAACCTGACTCATTTGTCACTATATTTAGCTTTTTTCCAGACCCCAACCAACCAGGCCCCAACCAAATGGACGCGTAAGGGTCCATTTGGTTTCATTGTAGTGCATTAATTTTATTCTAATGCATTCGAGTGCGTGTTTGAAGTGACACTAATGCATTTTGGATTTTGGCAGTTGGCGACACTGACACTGCCCAAACGCAGTGTGTCTTTACCTCCTTCCTCGATCGATCTATGCTACTGCTAGTAGCCTTCTAAGCTAGTAGCCCACACTGAGACATTATTCTGCTAACTTACAGCTAAACTCTCATCAAATGTCCAAGAAGCAAGCGCCATTAAGGAATTATTTTGGTGTTCCATCACCGCAATCTCCAAAGAGACTGCACAGAAAAGACGTCTTTGCTGTAAAGTGGTTGATGCACAATGTTGCTTAGCCCAGCTGTTGCCGTTGCGTTCGCCCCTCATCTTAAACGCAACGGGGCTGTGTGTGTGTGTGTGTGTGTGTGTGTGTGTGTGTGTGTGTGTGTGTGTGTGTGTGTGTGTGTGTGTGTGAGAGAGAGAGAGAGAGAGAGAGAACGCATTAAAGGGGAATTCCACCCATTTCCAACATAGTATGTAATTAACATGCAGAGAGAACGCATTAAAGGGGAATTCCACCCATTTCCAATGTTATGTCATTGACATGCACCTTAGAGATGTTGTGTTGTTCCCCCAATCTATTCCCTAAAAATGGAGGTCTGAAAATAGGGGTCGGTCAATATGAGTCGCCGATACGGGTCGATATGGGTCGCCGCATTTTTGGAGCACCAGGTAACATCCCTGGTGCTCCACTGAGTACCAGACCAAAATAGTTATGTGCAGCCCTGCTTATAACAGCTGACCCTAACCTAGCGTTAGTAAAACTATCCCTGAGCTCAGGATTATGGTTAATGTTAGGTTCATGTAAACTATTAAACATAACCTTTTTTCAAAAATCATTGCCTTACCTAAACGTAACCATGTGTGCATACACACACCAGTGGCGGAGCCAGGATTTCTTTTTTCCCTGGGCCTGGGGCTATTTGACTGGGCAATTGGACCTAACCCTCAACCCCCCCGTTGGTTGCTTGGTCAGTCAGTGGAGCTGCTGCAGCTCCCCCCCTCAAGCGATCGATCCCCGCAACAACCTTTTTTTTCCTTCTCTTCACTCACTCGTGTACTTATGAATGATGCAGACAAGCAGTGCATACGATTGATATGATTCTTTTCGTACCTGGGCCGAGTTCATAAATGCCTGGGCACGTGCACACTGCACAGTCAGGCCCACCCTTGTATCTGCCCATGACACACACACTTGAAATTTTACCTCAAACTTGTATTTTAGTTGATAATGTGAGTATACATAAAATGAGCATGGTTGGGCTCTGGGCTGCTGCCATGTGCTTCCCATTAGGCTCTGTTGTGAGAGCATTTGTTTCAGTGTGATGTGTCTCCTTGCAGAACATTTGATGTAATGCGTGTGTAATGAGTGTTGCTGGCTTACGTTGGCCGTTATGCTGCTCGGGCTTTGATGAGGTTGCATTTCATCACTATGGGGGGGAAACCTTGGATCTCCATATTTATTTAATTATTAGGTTTGCATGTTTCATTTTTATGATATGAAAATGCATTCGCCTTTGTCCAATACAGCAGCGTCTGACAAAAGTAGTTGTACAACACACTCACAACCCATCATGATGCGACACATTGTGAACCTGTGGGTCTGCAATTTTGTCTGTAGGCCTAGTCGGAAAAATAGAAATGTGACCTATATACGTAGAGGTTAAAAAAAATGGGCCTGAAAGAAAAATCATTAACATGGTGAAATACATCTTGATGATGTCATCAGATGAATTTCACCATGTTAATGATTTTTTCAGACCTCCAGGAAATACAGAATTGGGGGAACTTTTTATCATGTCCACACAACATCTCTGTTGAAGAGAATGTTGAAAATGTTGAAAATGGGTGGCGTTGCCCTTTAATGCTTTTGAACGTATAGTGCGAGTTTTTGACAATAAAAAAAACCCTCAATGTTATCACAAGTAATGAACGGTGCGAGACGGGAACGGGTTTTCACCGTCCCACGCGAAGCCAAAGCAAATGAGGCGCGCATGTTGCCGACATGTCTGCAGAAATTAATCTAGCCGTCCCTTGTGGCAAAGCTCCTCGAGAACCTCCTTCTGCCCTTTCTTTGTTGTCGTCTTCTTCCAGACAGCTCTCCGAGCCTGTAAGCTCCACTAAAGAGGCCGTCATTGTGGTTTGCAGACCGTTCAGTCGTTGCTCGGCTCTGTGAGAAGACTCATCTAGCATACTCCGAGTTGACATATTTTCATTCTTCATCACAGGGGCAGACACCGAGTTTATTTTTGCATTTAATTGCACGGATCAACAATTTTAAGTCTTCGCTCATTTTATAAGTGGTGCTACTGACAAAGACAATAAAGTTGACCAACATAAGTATTACATAGTCTGCTACTAAAGCATGAGTGCGATATCATGAATATGTGTATGAAAGTGACTGTACAGTACTGTATATCAGGGGTTTTCAACAGGTGGTCCGGGGACCACCAGTGGTCCTTGAGAGGGTTCCAGGTGGTCCCCAGCTAAGTTGTTTAACCAGATGTAACTCTTGAGAACGTAAAAATGAAACCAAATGGACCCTGGTGGGTCCATTTGGTTTCATTTTTACACTGTCAAGAGTTAAAATATTCATCATGTGAAGCAGTCCTAATCTCCACAACTAGACGGTTAATGGTCATGGACAGAAGCAAAGGAAATCTTTAGTTTGGGGGGTATGTGGGGTTAAAATGTCCTTAAATGGTGGTCCGTGGCTCAAATGCTGAATAAATGGTGGGCCCTGGGATGAAAAAGGTTGAAAACCCCTGTTGTATGTGATGCAGAGAGAGAGAGAGAGCATGGCTATTACATAAGATTTACGTGCATACTATTCAACAACAACCAGCACTTCAAAGTTCTGGTCCCAGAAAATTGATGTATAGGATGTCTCCTTCCATCCTCCACCTGTTGGATACATTATGTCGACATGTAGAGTCACTTAACAATTTGTGTGCCGGGCAGGTGACATCTTCCTTTGCTACATCGCAGTTAAATGGTGCATTTATTTAACACCTTTATTCAAGGCGCTTTACGCTTGTGCATCACATTCACCCATTCACACACAAATCTATCCACTGATGGCAGTGGAAACCATGCAAGGTACCTACTAGCGCATCAGGAGCAATTAGGGGTTCAGTGTCTTGCTCAAGGACACTTCAACACTAACTCTGAGGGAGCCCGGGATCGAACAGGCAACGTTGCGGTTTCCATCCGGTGACTCTACCCCTGAGCCACTGCCGCAGTTGTAAAAAAACGATTTCTCTGTAAACTGTTAATATTCTAAATGAGAGTAAATAAGGAAGATTGTCGACCCGTAAGTCGCCAGGGTTTTATGAGCGAAGACGACTGTAGGCGTACTACAGACATCATAGGAAAGCACACAGAAACTATGCAGACGGTGTGACACATCATGTGAGGAGATTCCATACACAGGCCTGAGGAAATCATCAGTCACAACTGGCAACCCTATAAACGCCACCGTTGTTCAGTGTTGGGAGAAATACACTACTAGAACATTCAGTTGAGTAAAGGGCCTGACAATTTGAAGAGACCCAGAGGCAGGGCCGGATATAATATTTCCCAATTGGGGGGGAAGCTATGGGCGATGAAGCCGCCCCCTTACCATTGACAGACAAGTGCACATTCTATGAGTTGCAGTTGTATACCTAAATTTATATTGCTGTAGTACGGCGGTGTTGCTCACTAAAAAGAGCAGATATACAAGCTAACAACGTGTTGAGGCTCAATGCATCCTTAGCTTGAAGATCTTGAAGATCACTAACTAATTCCTTACGCTTCTCTCCAACACGTTAAATAGGCTACTAAAGTTATTTGCAAAGTTTTCAATGTTCGACAGTCACTCGCTATGAGCGGTGCACTTTAATGTCAGAGAGAGAGAGAGAGAGAGAGAGTACGTGCGTATGTATATAAGGGACAATAGCTCATTGTCATCGATCCTAATGAGCGGTAGTATTACGACCAAAACACTGTGTTGGCATGGCAACACAGTCACTCACAGACAAGACAGTAGTCATTACAGCTTAACTTGGTGTTTTATGTACCCTGGAGCACAACATGCACGCACACACGCACAAACACACACGCACACACCTGCGGTGTCAGTCAAGTTCGCTGCATGCAATTAAGTACTCAATATATCAGAGCCCTGTCTCAGCTCATCCACGTGCACACATGCATGACACACGCACACGCAGGCACAAAAGTAGATATCCAGTAAAGCATGTGCATGTGAATATCAAAAACAAACATTGTACGTGCGTGCATGCACATGCACACACACAGCTTCATGCAGTCAGCAGTTATTAATGGCAATAGCTGATTCAGCAGAGCTTTGGGCCTGTCTTGCCAGAGACTCCATTGAGACGCTGTGACACACCTTATTGTGCATGTGTACACTTGTGTGCACTCGCAATACTTATGGGGACATATGGCCCTTGCAGGTACAGTAATGTTGGCTCACCTTTGACTGCTACACCAGTCAAAGGTGTCTCATAGCAGGGCTGGAACTAGGCATGGGCATTGGGGGGGCAATGCCCAGACTGCCCCACCAAACATGATGGCATGTGGACAACGCAAATTTCAAAGGTATTTCAAATTAAAGAGCTTATATAGTTGGTTAAAATGATTTGAAACACTACTACTGCTACTAACCAACTACAGTTGTGTCACCACTAAACCAACAGCATTTCATCATTGAAAAAAGCTTTATGCATGCTGCGTGTCTGTTGCAATTTCAACAACAACTGATGTTATTATTGATGCTTACTTGACTAATACAAGTCCTGTACAAGATATACATTTTGTGGATCACAGACTGTATGGGGGCCGCCCTCATGCCATTTTCGCCTGCCCCCCCAATTGGGAAATGTTACGGTCTCATAGTAGAATCCATATCCTCTTGTGTTTCCCCGTAAGGGGGCTCCGTCTGGACCCTTAATCCCTAAAATGACAAAGCTCGAGGAGCTCTCGGAACAAAGACCTTCACTACTGTACCCAAACTGGCCCAATAGACTTAGTAAGTAATGGCACACACAGACACATTTTTTTCCACTGCATACAGCCGGCATTGTTGTTCCAAAAATGAACCAGTATTCAACGTGTAATGTCTGTGATATTTACATTGGAATGAAGGAGCCAGTCTGGAAAGAGTTTAACCCCTGGTTGGACACTGGGGAGAGAGTGGTGTTACAGCAAGGTCTATTACTAAAATGGCAGCCTATTAAGAATGGATTCAGGTTGGCGTTCTCCCCATGAGTATAGTAAGGACATGCCGATAACCGGTCAGTGATCGGCCATAATGGCCGATCACCATAATATTCACTCTGATCGACGATGATCGGCAACCCTTCTGTGAATTACCTTATCTGAAGAAACTGATCTTTTTTTATTAAAATTTTAAGTGGTATAAATATCATTCAAATAGAAGTATAATATAATTTTGCATCATTGTGGCAAGTCAAAACATTCTCCCCTTTCTCCCACAACACAGGAACAGCTTGGTATAATGATTTTGTAAATTAAAATTTGCCCATTACGCACAAGATTGATAATCAGTATTGGACTTAATGGTATCGGCCATGTCATGAAAAAAAAAAAAAAAGGCGATCGCTCCAAAAAACACAATCGGTGCATATAGAGCAGGGGTTTTCAACCAGTGGTCCGGGGACCACCAGTGGTCCTTGAGAAGGTTCCAGGTGGTCCCCAGGCTAAATGATGGAAAGTTGTTTAACCAGATGTAACTCTTGAGAATGTAAAAATGAAACCAAATGGACCCTTGCGGGTCCATTTGGTTTCATTTTTACACTCTCAAGAGTTAAAATATTCATCTGAATTAATTAAGAAGTTTACACTGTTTTGTTGGCAAAATACAGCCTGGAATTGTGGACAAAACCAAAAGAATTCTTTAGTTTTAGGTCTTTGGGGTGAAAATGTAATCAAATGGTGGTCCGTGGCTCAAGTGCTGAATAAATGGTGGTCCCTGGAGTCAAAAAGGTTGAAAACCACTGATATAGAGTATAGGATCACAAATGTGTGACGGGGGTGACCATAATCAATCACCCCATATGAGAGCCCATTGTGAATGCGTGTGTGCACAGTGCACACGCCTGTATTCCTGTAAGTGCGTGCTCGCCAGTGATGTACTGTAGGGGCATGCTTGCTTTGAACCACACCAGGTGTTTGGGTGTGAGAGATGAAAGATTGAAGGTGTGAGAAGGGATCTCTCTCTCTCTCTCTCTCTCTCTCTCTGTGTCTCTCTCTCTCTCTCTCTCTCTCTCTCTCTCTCTCTCTCTCTCTCTCTCTCTCTCTCTCTCTCTCTCTCTCTCTCTCTCTCTCTCTCTCTCTCTCTCTCTCTCTCTCTCTCTCTCTCTCTCTCTCTCTCTCTCTCTCTCTCTCTCTCTCTCTCTCTCTCTCTCTCTCTCTCTCTCTCTCTCTCTCTCTCTCTCTCTCTCTCTCTCTCTCTCTCTCTCTCTCTCTCTCTCTCTCTCTCTCTCTCTCTCTCTCTCTCTCTCTCTCTCTCTCTCTCTCTCTCTCTCTCTCTCTCTCTCTCTCTCTCTCTCTCTGTGTCTCTCTCACCCCCATTTCAGAACAGCTGTTTTAACCATGAGGAAGTGAGGACATGCATTAACGGGGCGACCGGATAAGACACCTGCAGAGAAGTTCTCCTCTCCTGTGCTTTTGCATAACTTTTTACATAATCTCTCATACAGTTACGTAACCTTTATACGGCTAGAGAAATACTACCTATTCACTGCAACCCCCTTACACCCTATAATGTGGAGAGAAAAAAAATCTGTGGCAACTTTAAATATTAACACCATTTCCCACAGCACAGCGTGGCAGTTTTTAATTGAAAAATCAAGAAGTGAGGGTCTCTCTTATCATCATCGTCTTTCATGCATCATCGTATTCCAGCCAATCACAATTGCTGTCCTCACTTTATATCCTGATTCACACACACACACACTAGATGGGCATAGGAGAGGCTGGCGCCCCTCAAAAGCATATGGATAGTTTTTTTCTCCTACAGCAGGACTTATCAGTCATTGGGCTCATATTACCTGTTTGAGAAGAAAAGAAAGAAAGAGTGTGTGTGTGTGTGTGTGTGTGTGTGTGTGTGTGTGTGTGTGTGTGTGTGTGTGTGTGTGTGTGTGTGGGTGTGTGTGTGTGCGTGAGAACGCGCATGCACATATGTAATCTGTGGATCTTTATTGGGGCCCCACGGTGGCCTCACCTGATCTTAGGGGGACCTCTGTGGGTGGAAGATCAGATGTCTTATCAGTTTGAGTGTGGGTGCGTGCAAACACACACACACACGCGCGCGCGCGCGCGCACACACACACACACACACACACACACACACAGAGATAACATTCACATAGGGTATAAAAACTGATGCAGACAAAGGAGCAGGAAGTGAGTGCGACGGACGGACGGACGGGCAGACAGGAGGATGGATCGACAGACAGACATGTAATATGGGTCGACCGTGAGTCAAATTGAACAGGGGCAAAAATAGCCAAGTTAAAGGGGAACTCCACCCATTTTCAACATTTTAATATGTCATTAGTATACCTTAGAGATGTTGTGTGGACATTAGTCTTGGGCAATATACCGGTATTACCGTTTATCGCGATATTGGAAATCAATACCGAGTAATATCGTTGGGTCTATAAAAAATATCGAATACCGTTAAGTACAGACATTATACTGTATTCCAGTGGTTTTTAACCAGTGGTCCGAGGACCACCAGTAGTCCTTGAGGATTCCACGTGGCCCCCAGCTAAGTTGTTTAACCAAGTCTACACAACTAACCAAGATTAATGGTCATGGACAGAAGCAAAAATAAATCCTTAGTTTTGGGATCTGTGGGATCAATTCTGAGAACTAGGTGACTGGTGGAACGTGTCCAACTCTGACTGCACGCCATCTAGTGGCCAATACCGGTAATATCGAATATCGAGCTTATTAACACGTTATCAATACCGATATTAAAAAAATCAATACTGCCCAAGCCTAGTGGACATGATAAAAAAGTTCCCCCATTCTGTGTTCCCAAGAAATGGAGGTCTGGAGAAAACCACTAACATGGAGAAACATCTTGATGACATCATCAAGATGTATTTTCACCATGTTAATGGATTTCTTTAGAGGCTTCTTTTTTTGTTGAAAATGGGTGGAATTTCCCTTTAACAGATCTTACTTTGTTCGCTAGAGGGGCAAAAATTAACCCCAGGTCTTTTAAGAGCCACATGGTGGTTGGGTGCGCCATGGCAACTTGTGGATAGGGCTGTCTTACTGAGATTGTCGATGACATCAGAGAGACTGGGCTCACTGCTAAAACCAAAATATCTAAAAAGCACATATTATATACAGAAAGACCACCAGGAAAGTTTTCTAAATCTACGAAATGTCAATAACATTTTTTTTCTCTAAACACTGAATTGCCTCTTTAACTCATGTATTGCCAGAGTTGTCTCAGCCTGTAATCCCTTGCCTGACAAAAGGACCTTTCAGTTTTCAAGGAGCAAAGACTAACCCTGGGTCCTAATCAGAAGTTAATGAAGAGGAGGATTACAGACCACCCAATGCTCGAATTTTGAAAACCGCAAGAAGTGACACTTTTGTTATGTGAATAAAGCTTGTTTAATCACAAAACAAAATCTGGGAAATGTAAAGTATGATTGATTTTATGTGATTTGTAAACAGTGAAAATTGCGGGAAGTTGGGAAGACAACAAAAAAAAGCTCTGCATAATCTGCACCATTTGGCTGAGTATGCAGTAAATTATGCAATCACAAAAATCACATTTTATGCACAGTCTAATACACAAGCAGATAAGAGAGTGCATGTATCTCAGTCAAAATAATTAGATATTGCGAGTGCAGTGAGCATTTGAAACTATGAAAGCCAAGCAGAACAGCATTTGGCTCTCTGTGAGCTGTGCCTGTACGAACTGTGCCTGACAAGGAACTCCATATAGTCGCATAAAAGGGACACAGGCATAATATCTGGGTTGGGCATGCATTTCCATCATGCGTCGCTGACACCGGGGGGTGTCATTTCCAAGATGAAATGAAAATAATGAACTCTATTTAAAACAAGTGCAATGCCCAATAGTAACAGTTTTTGTATTGAGTCCCTATTTGAAACAAGTGCAATGCCCAATAGTAACAGTTTTTGTATTGAGTTGTCCTTGAAATGTAGGCATACTGCAAACTGTTACCCCATTGTCTTGAACAGTGTTGGGCAGTAACTAATTTTAGATTACATATTACTGTAATATTATTACTTTTGCTCCAAAAAGTAAAGTAACGAGATTACTCTGCAAAAATGGGTAATAAGTAACGCATTACTTTGCAAGTAACGCCAAGTTACTTGTTTAAAATGAGCTTGTTGCATGCAAAAATAGAACAGATTTACAAGCTATCGACAGGTACTGTAACAACAGAGATGTGCACTAGATTGTAGATCCAGTCCACACGCTGCATCCTGCACACAGTTATGTACACTACAAATCGCTTGCTGCTTTATTTTGTATTTTATTTTTAAATACAAGACCTCAACTGTCTTTGAAAACAATTGTGAAAAAGTTTAAAAAGTCAAAGAGGCAAAGAGACTATTATTATTCCAATAAATTGGATTCAGTTCTAAAAAGAGCTCGCTAAACAGATTAGGTTGTACATCTCTATTTTTTCAAATGTAGAAGTTGAGAACTTGGGAAAGTAATAACGTAATATGTAATATATTACTCTTTGATTCCAGTAATAAGTAAAGTAATGATATTACTTTGTCTAAGGGGTAACGAGTAAAGTAAAGAAGTTACTTTCCTAAGTAATATTGACCAACACTGGTCTTGAATATAAAATGTCTCCAGTGTTTCCCCCAGAAAATTGTTTAGTCAAGGTGGTGAGGCTTCGAGTCTGTGCTTGTGCGCGTGCACGTCCGTGCATGTGCGCGTGCATGTGATGTAATTACAATACCGTAGGCCAGGGGTAGGCAACCTTTTTGACATGAAGTGCCATGATTTTTTCCTTGACACTCCGAGTGCCACAGTAAAAAAATGACTATAAATTCCCTTATTGTCAATAAGGGAATGACTGCATTTTCGCGGTCATCACATATTCAATGGCCATTTACTGCAGTTATGTCATTATTAGGCCATATTTCATTTCTTATCAGAACAGGCAGACTGGTAGATATTTTTCTTTCACAATAGATTGATCAATCAGACTTAAGTGGACCAAAACTGTTCATTTGAGGGACAGAAGTATTACTTGAGAGGGACATTTAATTGCAGGGTAGCAAAGCAACACATTACAGTTGGCATTAAAAATGCCTCATTTGTCCATAAGTAGTCTTAATAGTCCCCAGCCATGAATTTGTTATTTATTCATGTTAGTATGTATTTCACCTGTTATTTCAACAGGCTTAAAACACATCTAGCATTAACAGAGACAGTGAGAAAACTTTACAACAGAAAACAGAAGGGGGGCTTTTAGGACAATTGACCACTGTAGTCTGTCAGTCACAATGTGGGACAGGGTCTCAATTTGCGGGATGACTGAAAAGTCTTTGAAATGAGACACTGTCCCACGCAAAGAAGGACATCTGGTCACCCTGTGACTGTCCCACAGAAACGGGGACATCTGGTCACCCTCAAAATACTCCGCTTACACACACACACACACACACACACACACACACACACACACACACACACACACACACACACACACACCACACACACACACACACACACACACACACACACACACACACACACACACACACACACACACACACACACACACACACACACACACACACACACACACACACACACACACACACACACGCTAGCCTATATGCTAATTATTTGACAGACAGGGAGAGGGAGACTAACGTTAAGCATATGAAGCTGCACAGCAGTCGAAACGCAATAATTTCAGCGTGGATGTTGTTTGGTTAGGCTGACATGACGGGGGTCCGCGGGAGTCGGGCGGGACACAGACGGCATGCATTGACCAGCTACAGACAGCCACCAATGCGTCTTTTTACTGCTCCGTGTGCGTGCACAGAAGCACTGCATACGCACTAATTGGGCAGCGCGCAGCACAGAAGTGTCAACACTGGATCAGACTCGCTCCGGTTGAATACGGATAGCCTACTGAATACTGAATAATACTGAATAATCGCGGCCGTTGCGATTTGCTAATGACATGGTTTCAAATCGCACTTTCGGTTTGAAGCCTTAGTGCAGATAACTTTAATTTATAACATGCACATTGTATGAACGACACATTTTAACTTTAACTTTAACGTAGCCAAGGCGGGGGTGGATTTCACTCAGGGCGGCCGCCTTAAGAATAAAGCGCTGGGGGAAACACTGGACTCATGTTATGAGACAACCCCCATTTTATAATACTCATTTGTGGAAAAAAAAGAACATTGAGTGTCAATGGTACAATAGTATAGCCCCCGTGAATATAATACGACCGCATTTTTAGGACATTTTCATTGGATAAGGTCTATATCTAAGCCAATAGGGTAGAGACGCCATCTTTGTTCCGAAAGTCGCTCTTAAATGCATGTTGCATGCACGCCAAAGAGACAGAAGGACTTCAAATTCACTGCTGCAGTGTGTTTTTGCTACTGCAATTGTCTTACTCGTAATGTTAAGTTTTGTTTGGCAACTGCAATGAGTAGTTACATATAGGGAAGCAATGATGCAGTAAAGCTATACTTTATAGCCCAAGTTCTACTTCGCGTTCCCTTATAGCAGGAAACACATTCTACAGACATGCCTGGTGGAGGGACTCCTGTGTTCCTTGATGGCCAGAGATAAGCATGCACACGCGTGCGGATACGCGCACGCACACACACACACAGACAGATTGATCAGATGGGAAGGTTGTCAAAGCGTTTAGCAGTTATATAAGCTAACCTCATTTTGCATGTGCCATGTGTACGTACATTAGGCCTCAGCACACGCCCCCCCCCCGCCTTTTTCACACACACACACACACACACACACACACACACACACACACACACACACACACACACACACACACACACACACACACACACACACACACACACACACACACACACACACACACACACACACACACACACACACACACACACACACACACACACACTTTCTCTCTCTCCCCCACACACACACACTCTCTCTCGTGCATGGTGTGTGCAGGGCTCTGTGCATGAGAAAAACCACAAGAAAAAAGGTAAAACACATGGGGTGTCCAATGTGGCCAAATACAAATTGGGGGTTCTTTGCACATAGTCGGCCAGCCGACAGGCTTCTATTGTTTAAAGTGGGAATGTAATGTCTTTTTTTATTGGCCTAAAATATTGTTTATACAGGTATGTACTGTGCAGTACATACTACATTTATGAATCCCTTTGCTGACTGGCTGTAGGAATTGAGCAATTGACCCCAAACTTTCCTTATGCTTTAAGTAACATGTGACCTGTGAAACTAATGGGATTTCATCATTCTGAATCCTTTCCAAGCATTAGTTTTATACAAAAAAGCACTCCTTGGGGCTTGGGCTAAAAACAGCTGACTTCATGAAAAAAATGTTACATTAAGCATAGCATAGTTTGACGTTTTTTACAATTCTGTTTGCCATAGGATGTTAACGGTAGGTCACAAGAAACACCCAATTCTTGATGACTGGCAAAAAGGATTCCACATACATATAAGCTAACTAACTACATACAGGTATATCCAACCCATTGCACATAGTAACCAAATTAAACCCACCTATGTCAGACTCTCTCACGGTTTAAAACTTCACTTCATCCTCAGAAACTTTATCCTTTCACCCTTCTATGAACAAATGGGTGAACGCTACATGCACATTTGAAAGCTATATGCACACAGCTATATGCACATTCGGCCCATGTGGTTATAATTAGCAGTGGTGGGGGAAAAAAGTACTTGCAATCTTTACTTATAAGTACAGTAAATGTGTCAATATTGAAATGTGGAAATACTCTGCTACAAGTAAAACGCCGGAATGCAACATTTACTTGTGAAAGTGTATAAGCATTGTTGTCCAAATGTAGGCTACAGTATGTTAAAAAAAACAAATTAGTAGTCTTTATGTAGAATGTCCAATTTGTGTGTCTATGTATTGTTGTAGTGGAGAATAGAATTAAAAGGACTGCAGTGCTGGCAGGTCCGCTGCAAGGTGGCTCTCATGTGGTCTGCTGCTACTTCTCGGAAACCTCCTTTGGTTCCTGCCACTTTCCAAGATATGTTTAAAATGTTTTTAAAGATAATACTGGCGAGACTGAATATAGACGCCACTGGCATGCTGCTGCTAATTAGCCTTAATCCATGGTTCTGGTAATGTGTGTGTATGTGTGTTAGTGCGTGCGTATGTGTGTGAGTGTGTGTGTGTGTGTGTGTGTGTGTATGTGTGTGTGTGTGTGTGTGTGTATGTGTGTGTGTGAGAGTGTACGCACATGCATTTTGGGAAGGAAGGGCCCAGCACCGATTCTGTGCCGACAGTACAGACTAGATACATAATAATTGGCGTTGTTTGTTCAGCCCGGCCGCAATGCTATTTCTTCAGCCGAAATTATAGTCTCGCCACTCCAGTACTGATTAGCACGCACGCCAGCATGCGCACACACAAGCGGGTGCAGTGTGCACACACATACAACTCAAGTGAGATGCATTGGTTGAAACATGTACCGCATTTACTTTGTTAAAATTGTGTTAAAGGAGAAATCCACCCGAAAACACATTGGGCATCCATCTACCTTGATCCCTGTGGCATTGTGTACAGTATATGATATTGTTCTTGATTTCTGCCATAGATGTTCCTTTACTACATTTGTGACCAAACCCCTAATTAGGCTAACAGCCTGGAGAACTATTGTCGCTATATCAATGCAATTATATCATGTATGCCGACTTGAGCTCTGTCATGTATGTCGACTTGAGCTCTGTCATTCTTTTGTACAAGCATAGTACATAAAAGAAATAATTGAACATTACATCACATCATTTCCAATGACCATGAAACAGGTATTAGACTAATCTGTCTATATAATTCTGTCTGTCCACTTCCTGTGCAATGTACTGATTTGTCTCCATTTGCGTAATGCCACAGACACAGACAACCTCAATGAACCTCGAGTCGCACAGCCCTGTCATCCAGCACCAATATGTGCGGCTTATAAGCACAAAATATTATATCCATCAAATCACGTGTCACGGACACACATTTATTTGTGGTCACAGTTTGCCGTATCACCTCCCCTTACGGGTACAGCCAGAGGGCCTATGCGCAAGGGTGCTCGCGCTGCTGGGGGAGCATAGAACCAACAGCATCCCATTCACACCCATGGTTAGCAGCTGACAATATCGTCTTGCGAGACTGCCTGCGAGGCTGCTCTGAGTCCAATGTAGCAGTAGGAGTATGCAGAAATGTGTTGGACTCAGGTATTTAATCCAGCATTAATGACAACATAAACATTACAGAGACGGTATTCGTGACTGAACGTTACTTTAAAACAGTTGTCTTTATGCATACGTACCTAAAAAAGCTCTTATTTGCGGCGTTCTCGTTGAAAACAATGTATTCCCAAGTGCAGTTAGGACTCAGAGAGGCTCTGTATAGTCATGCCACGACTGGCTCCTCTGCTCTGGTTTATGACCCCTCAATATCATAACTTCTTACTTAAGTACTACCTGAATAATCGATCCACTTACCAAACATTTGGCCACATTAATGAGGCCGACAGTTTATAACTAGACTATGTAAAACCTCCGCAAAAGATTGTTCCAAATGCCTCAGAGCGATGTTCTCGAGACAAGTCTGGACTTGTAGCCTTAGCATTATATTACACAAGATTATTAAAAGGAGGCTATACTGCATAATAAGACTGTACGGACAAATGCAGCGCAGTGATAGCTCGTTACTGACATGGAAGGCAGGAGGATACTTCTAATTATCTCTCCACCTATAACATGACATAATTTAACATAACAGGTACACTATGTGAAATAAAATTCTCCATTCATTGTGAGTATTTAATATTTGTGTAGGACAACGTTTGGAGACACACTAAAAGCTGGACAAAAACAAAGCTGTGATTATTGTGTATTTCACAGTTGCTCTTCCGGTTGACAACAGAGTGTTGCATATGATGACTGACAGATGGGTATCATTAGGCCCTTTTTGTCACCGTAATCAAACACAATAAACTATCCATTTTTCTGGACACCGCATACAAACACAACCAAGGATCTCCTTGTGATATCACCATCAATATGGAATACATGTACTCTAGATGACATTTACCACCTTTGTTTTCCTCTAAAACACAGCATAGCAAAGGAATTAAAAACAAAATGGAGTGCGAAAGAAAGAAAGAAAGAAAGAAAGAAAGAAAGAAAGAAAGAAAGAAAGAAAGAAAGAAAGAAAGAAAGAAAGAAAGAAAGAAAGAAAGAAAGAAAGAAAGAAAGAAAGAAAGACTAACAGCAGCCACAAATACAGCAGAAGAGGAGGCATTATTCTTAAACACTATAACAGTAAGTAACACCATTATTTCAAAGCTCAAACTTGGTGTATACTGTTCCCCGTTATGAGTCACTACCTTCAACAGCAGACAACACAGCATACAGACTGCGGAATCAAATCAGCATTCAATTCCAGAGCCGGCAAAAGACTATGAATACATTGGGCCATTTGGTTCCAAAACGATAGCAATAGCAACACAGCTTGAATCACATAACAAACAGCATACAAAAATAGCAAGGTCTGTGTATTTTTCGGCCATTTAAATTTGAACTCCATATTTGATGAATGAAATTTGGAAAATGTTCCAATTTTGAAAAACTTTTAAATAGGTATTTAACACAAAAACATTCTAGATTTTTGTTGGTGTGCTTCTAAACAGAATTAAAAAGTTGGAAGGAAATTCAAATTCAAATCAAATAAACGGACCCAGCAAAAACAAAATGGTTCCTACCTTGAGCAGACTTCATCAGCGGTGTAAGTGATGGCCAGAGTCAAACTTGGCAACCCTCGAGTCAGGGCCAATCCTCCATAGTTCCAATCGGTTCACGACTACTTTGGGACCTCCAGGCGTCAATGGCAGAGTCCAATCCATTCTTATTCTCCCGGCTGCCATCTAGTTCTCACTCAATCAAGGCAATTGGGAGCCCTCTGGCCCATACAGACGCTTCTTGGAATCTTGTACCTCTTGTACCTTCTTTTTTCCTCCATCATTGCCACCGCAAGTCCAGCTCAATGACATGCAGCCACCCCTTGTGGGGGACTGATCTAAGTACCGAAGTCCCATATATCAGAGCTCCCATTAGTCCGAACATGCGCTGGAAATCCACTATCAGCTGCAACGTGCTTGCGGTTATGCGGTTATGCGGTTATGCGGTGAGGATGAGGGTTAGAGAAGGGTTTAGGCATGTTTGTAGCAAAACCCTACCCTTCTCCAACCGTAACCCTAAGACTAGTGTAGGGTTGCGGTTGGAGAAGGGTAGGGTCTGTCCAGCAGGGTCCATTGCTGGCGTGGTGTGTCCGGTTAATGCTTCCTCCGTCTTTTGAATCCCAGATGTATAGTGGTGACAACGTGTTGGGTAGGCCCAGCGGACTCCCACTCCTGCTCCCAGGATGCAGCTGTCCATGGCCCCTAAAGGGCCCAGAGAAGGTTGGAAGGAGCACCATAAGCGGAGAGTGTCTGAAAAGAGGAAACAAACTCATCACAATGCACTAGCAACCGTATATCATTATGTGTGGTCCATGCGGTCAGCATACAAAGCTGGATACTGTCACACACAGGGGTGTAGTGGAGGGGGGACGCGGGGGTACGGCGTCCCCCCACTTCTCACATCTAAAATGTTTTGGTTGCAAAAGTAGACCTATGTTTTTTGTCTTGTCATTTACTTTTATGGATACAATTAGGAATTGTAAACAATCTTTCTCAATATGCTATACTTGTTTTAATAGCTGTGTGTTAATGAGTTTCCTTTTTTTAGTGTCTAAATTTTTTTCTGAGAGTGTACAAATGTGAACCAAATGGACCCTAGCGGGTCCACTTGGTTCACATTTGTACACTCTCAGAAAAAATATGAAAATAAGTCCCACTACAACACTGGACACACAACATACGGTAACACAACCATGTATACCTCTATACAGTATCCTGTCACAAATGCCAAAGGCTGTGTAATATAATAGATTCAATTAGATAAAAGGAGCATGAATCAGAACAAAATATTCCTACCACCTTTGTGTGACAGCACACCGCATGTAAAGCCCAGGCAAGAGCTACAGGTATCTGTTATTAAACATCACTGGTGGTGTGGTTGGGGATTTCCTGATGTAACCAGATGAGCTACAGTTCTAGGGCAGGGGTTTTCAACAGGTGGTCCGGGGACCACCAGTGGTCCTTGAGAGGGTTCCAGGTGGTCCCCAGGCTAAATGATGGAAAGTTGGTTAACCAGATGTAACTCTTGAGTATGTAAAAATGAAACCAAATGGACCCTTGCGGGTCCATTTGGTTTCATTTTTACACTCAACAGTTAAAATGTTCATCATCTGAATTAGCACCACTTAATTAAGAAGATTACACGGTTTTGTCTGCAAAGTCCAGCCTGGAATTGTGGACAAAACCAAAAGAATTCTTTAGTTTTCGGTCTTTGGGGTGAAAAAGTAATCATATGGTGGTCCCTGGTGTCAAAAAGGTTGAAAACCCCTGTTCTAGGGGGTTCATATGCAGCATGTCTGAGCCAGGTACAGTTTGTGGATCAGTGAACATTCATTGGCCATACAGAGTGAAAGCAGGCAGACAAATATTCAATCGCCGAGTTACTCAGGTGTGTCAACAACAGCCTCAAATATATATGGATTTCTTTTACACAACCTTTTTTTTTTTTAATTCTCAAAATATTTTGAATATGGACCCCCCCCCCCCATTTTTATGATATTACTGGAAATGGATAATGATGATTGATTGATTGATTGATTGATGTATTTACCGTATTAGCAGCTTACAGATTTACAGTACACTTCAAGCACAACTCATTTAAAAAATGCCAAAGGGGAATTCTCAAATCACCCATTTTCAAAAATGTTAACCAAATGGACCTATTAGGGTCCATTTGGTTCCATTTGCACACTGACACCATCAGAAAAAAGGCACTAAAAGAAAAATCATTAACATGGTGACACATAACTTAATGATGTCATCTAGGACAGGGGTTTTCAACCTTTTTCATAACAGGGCCCACCAATTACTCAGCATTTTAGCCACGGACCACCATTTGAGGAGATTTTCACTCCACAGACCCCAAAACTAAAGATTTATTTTTCTATTTTGCTTTTGTCCACAATTCCAGGCTGGATTTGTGGGAACAAAACAGTCAAATCTATCAAACCTATCAACATGATGGCGAATATTTTAACTCTTGAGAGTGTAAAAATGATGGTTTCATTTTTACATTCTCAAGAGTTACATCTGGTTAACCAACTTAGCTTGGGACATAGCCGAGTAAAAATGTTGAACATGGGTGGAATTCCTCCAACAGTAAAACACCATAAAGCATTACCATAAACTAAAGCATTAGGCTACACTTGTTTACAATGGGGTCCGCCATTTTCAATTCATCAGCCATAATCATAGTAAGGCCTAAGCCTAAGTTTGTACATTGAAGGGAAAAATTTGCAGTCAAGTTTTGGCGCTGTGCCTGTGATACATAGCCTACATAGGCTACCACAACCATGCTTTTACAGTATAATAAATAATAAACGTCGACATATTGTACAGTATTTAGGACAGCACTGCAGCACACACACACACACACACACACACACACACACACACACACACACACACACACACACACACACACACACACACACACACACACACGAGGTAGGCAACTCACCAGAGAATACTTGGAGAATAAAAGCAAAAAACGACGTCTGTCACAGTTGTCAGCTATTTCCACTCACAGGCCAGTCGACAACTCTACTGAGGGGGAACATTTTCATTTACTTCTTAATATTTATTACTTCCATACAGTAGCCTCATGGCGACGTCTCTGTTCGTTGTTTGTTTGTTTAATTACTACAGCTGGTGTACTAGGGAAGGGGGCGGGGCAAGTTCACTGGAAGCCCGCGCTGCGTCCAGAGCCATTTAGTAGAAGAGTTGCGACATTGAGGGGTCAGAAAACATCCTGGTCACGTGGTTCATGAACTGACGCGACCCCCCTGTCGTCACTATGCGTACAACATAAGGTTGTCACTATTCATAAAAGTCTATGTACTCTATTTCTAAGGCTCTGGCTTACACATTATTTGCCTGTATTATTCAAACGTTTCTTTTTCTTTCTTTCTTACTCTTACTCTTACTCTCTCTCTCTCTCTCTCTCTCTCTCTCTCTCTCTCTCTCTCTCTCTCTCTCTCTCTCTCTCTCTCTCTCTCTCTCTCTCTCTCTCTCTCTCTTTCTCTGTGTGTGTGCCAGGGGGGGAGCCCCCCCTGAGCCCCCCTGGCCAAAAACATGACTGTGATGAAAAATGTTCAGGGAATAAATAAAATATATGGAAGATCAAACGGACTGACTTTCATGTAAATCATTGCTATAAAATCATGATAGGCTACTTATTGTTATTTTTGGAATGATGTATAATACTGAAATAGGCCTAATCCATTTCTCAGAATTCTCACCACGTGTCATTTTCGCCCGCACGGTCACGTACGCAATACGCATTGCAATCCTCCAATCAACAGAGTCCGCCAAGTTCATAGTTCACGAACCTGTTGACTGTTTTTGGAGGGAACGGAGTAGAGCCCCGGCAAAAAAACAACAACAACAACTAACTCGGTTGCTGCACCGTTTGTTTTAAGTCCAGTATAATGGACCGGTTTGTTGTGTTTGGTAATTGAGGACACAGACATGTGTGGGGATGAAGAAGAGGAAGTAAACTTAGACCTGCAGTCTGATTTGGGGCCAGAGAACCAACATAAAGTGCCCGAAAATGAAGCCAGGGGAGCAGCGTGTGTTGTGGGGATGGTGAGACCAGGTAACCAGCCTTCTACTAGCGGCAAGGAGACACCACCTGGGCCCGCAGATTTAAGCCTGTGGGTCGATTACGGAGGAAAACCTCTCTGCCGAACTTCACCAGGGAAAACGACTCATTGAAAAGAAAAGACATAATGGAGTGGTCGTTAACAGCATCCATGACGTACTCGTGCTTTTTAAAACCCTATGACGAAGCATTTTCGGATCTATACAAACTTTTGTGCATCGCAGTACACTGCCTGTGAGAGGAGCTTCTCCTGCCTAACCTATCTGCGGAATGAAGATACAAATGAAGTGATTGACCGCTTTGCAGCCAACCACAGCAACAGGCGAATCGTTCTTCTGTGAATGGTGAGTAAACCCAACAGTATTTTCTAGTCTATGGTTTATACAGGGACGTGCACTCATAAATGCAAGTGTGATTTCTGTCCCTAACACACTCTGCACTCTGCACTCTGCACTGTATTTACATGTTCACGTTTGTGTGTGTGCATGTGCGCAGTGCTGCGACTCCTTCTGTGTGTCTGTCTGTGAGATCAAGTATTGTAGAAGCTGTTTCTAGCCTGTGCGTCCCTGTGTTTACATGTTAATGTAAAGGCCGCCGTGCCTCACTGTGTGTGTGTGTGTGTGTGTGTGTGTGTGTGTGTGTGTGTGTGTGTGTGTGTGTGTGTGTGTGTGTGTGTGTGTGTGTGTGTGTGTGTGTATTTACATGTTAATGTAAAGGCCGCCGTGCCTCACTCTGTGTGTGTGTGTGTGTGTGTGTGTGTGTGTGTGTGTGTGTGTGTGTGTGTGTGTGTGTGTGTGTGTGTGTGTGTGTGTGTGTGTGTGTGTGTGTGTATTTACATGTTAATGTAAAGGCCGCCGTGCCTCACTGTCACTGTGTGTGAGTGCAGTGCTGCAGTGACTACTTCTGTGTGTCTGTCTTATCTGTGGGATCAAGTCTTGTAGAAGTTGTTACTGGCCTGTGCAGCTAACTAGATTGGTTTTGTAAATCCACTTATGTGGTGTCCACATTTACATTATATGGTGGTAACCACGCTTTTCCGTGGGTGTGTCCATTTACTATATATATATATATATATATATATATATATATATATATATATATATATATATATATATATATATATATATATATATATATATATATATATATATATATATATATATATATATATATATATATATATATATATTCATTGTTTTGCCGAAATTCACTAGCCCCTGCTGAAAAAAACTCAGCCCCCCCATAGCTCCCCCATGCACAAATGTCTGTAGCCGTGTGTGTGTGTGTGTGTGTGTGTGTGTGTGTGTGTGTGTGTGTGTGTGTGTGTGTGTGTGTGTGTGTGCGTGTGTGTGTGTGTGTGTGTGCGCGCGCACGCGTGTGACAGGCTTTTCAGTTAACTAGGTTTACTCTAACAATTATTCAAAATAAACAGTATTGAAAGTGAAATAATATCCCTTATCCCAAAAGTATAATGCAAAAATCTTTTCCACCATCAGCTTTCAAGTCCATGCAAAGTGATTGTAAGCATCCAACAAGCCAAACATCCAAACAACTCTCTTCAAACACAATGCACAATCGACCCTGTGTGTAGGTGTCATGAAAAGGGGGGTAACCATGGGGAGAGGAGACTGATATACTTATATGCACGCACGCGCGCGCACACACACACACACACACACACACACACACACACACACACACACACACACACACACACACACAGAAACTTTAAGGAGATGCAAGTCAGCGAGGTATTTCCCCTGTGTAAGCTGTGAGCTGATTGGTTGTCATGCACGAGCCCTGATGATGGACAGACGATTATGGAGACAGAGAGAGTGAGTCTTGTGTGGTCCCCCGGAGGTAGGCTATAGGCAAGAGCAAACGCACAGCGGCGAACGCGCACACACACACACACACACAATAAGACCCATTGTCGCCATGGGATGAGACAGAGGCGTCTGGAATGAACATGGAGGAGATGAGAGCGTGCGAGAGAGAGAGAAAGAGAGAGATGAAAAGAGTGGTTGGCAAAGAGAGGAAGTGCAAACATCAGGATTACAGTCAGATTAAAGATGGAGACAGCACCTTAGAAAAGCAAGATTCATCTTCATGCTATACAGGTCGAGGCCTACCTGGGCGATAGCTTTAACTTTAACCTATTATCTAATGCATGATGTCATTCTGTTTAAGCCAATGGTACTCAATCTAAAACATGTCAAGGAAATGAATGAACTGCCAGGCAGGATCGAGGCCTAGAGGAAGACTAAAGAGAAGAATTGCGGATATACTGTACAGCATGGGTGCCCAAAATGTAGATTGTGATCGACCAGTAGATCACACAGGCCGTGCAGGTATATGACAGTCCCCTAAAATGTATAGACCCTTACGGGTCCATTTGGTTTCATTTTACCGCCCTCAAGAGTTAAATTATATTTAAACACCTGAATTACATAATTTCACAATTAGAAAGTCCACATAATTAGAAAATGTAGAATAATTGAACGTTTTTTGAACATTTTGCCAGTTTTAAACGTTTTGCCAGTTCTCTTTCCCAATTGTAGAGATCAGCTTTGGGTAAGTAAGTAGCCTTGCCAGGCAATGATGTCAGGAGGCCCAGCTGAGCCATTGAGGCCCATATAGGTCAGGAGCCTATCTCCTGTTTCTGTAGTGTGAGGCAGCTTGATGTACAAGTACACCCCCTGGATATGACGCTATATCGCAGGGACTTACCCCCAATCCATCCCTTGATGCTGAGTGCCAAGCAGGGAGGCATTGGGTCCCATTTTTTAGAGTCTTTGGTATGACCGAATCGAACCCCGACCTCCCAGTATAACAGTAAGTCACCCCTATTTCAAAGTCAAACTTCCCTGAGGGCCTTGAAATTGATTTTTTTTAATGTGTAGAATAGATCTTGTTGAGCCGGTCATTTTGAAAGTAGCTCTCAAGTCAAAAAAGTGCTGTATAGTGAAAGAGGACATGAAGTTAGTTCAGTGTGAGAGACGAGGTGGCAGAGGACCGGGTGACATGGAGGCAGATGATTCAATGTGGCGTCTCCTGAAGGGAAAAAGCCAAAAGGAATAGAAGATCTAGAAATATTTGGAGTCACAGACCCCATACGAGTTGTCGTAGGTCTAAGCAGTCTGTTTTGAGTCTTTTTTGTAACCGCACCTTGGAACCAGTCACCAGACAGACTAATATCCACGTAGTGTGATATTGTCTGGCTATGCAAGGCTGCAGCTTTACACCCCTGGGCTCCAACTGCCAACTTGCACCCTGTTAGACGGTACCAAACTGCAGCTAATCAGAACCATCTAGTAGAAGAGTTGTGATATTGAGGGGGCAGAAAACTGCCTGGTCACATGGTTCACGCAGCCTGAAAGGGGACTCGCTGGAGTTGGAAATCCATTGTTTTCAATGCCCACAAGTTTAAAGTAGTGTATGGTCACAACTAAAGTCTCTGTCATGTTTATGTTGTACTGTTTCTACAAAACAATCTAAAATAAAACTAACCTATATTGACATTTTTGTTAACAAACATCAAGAAGACAAACATGTTGGGGAGGGACAAGAGTGCAGAAGAGATCCAGTGTGGAAGTAAAAGACAAGTCATTTCATGTTTGGTTGCACTGGGGTGCTGAAAGTAGCAGATCCAAGCTCACACACATGAAACGCATTTTCCTTTGACATTAATCCACCAATGAAATCAAGTTATTCCATTTATATTTTCAGCTATTATGTAGATTTTTATCCTATCACAAACATGAAATGCCATTGACAATGGAGAAGACATGTCATATAGGAGTCTGAGGGAATCGTCTAATTTTGTCCTATACAACAAGATTTAATCCCTGTTGACAACGAATGGGTGATATCCGATGATAGCAAGCCTCAATTCACGTAGGTGTGATTTTATGTCATTTCATTAAATGTTTCATTAATAGCTGTGCAACATGCAAAACAATGAATGCTGATAGCAGGTCCTTGTTGAGAAATAAACCCAGACATTACCCAGACACGACACGGCCAAAAAGCATCATATTTAACTCAGTGACTCTACCTTCACTCTCTGAGCGAAGGTCTCAGGCGGCCAGCTCCCAGTGCTCAGACTGCTGGTCAACATGGCCGTGCCGCCGAGCCAAGTGCTCCTCACCACCGCACCATCAAAGGAGAATTCCAGACACGTACACACACCTGCTCCATGCCAAACTAGCTCTCCGCTCACACTAAACAGCGAAAGGCCCTCTCTCTGCGGCTGACAAAGTATTTTTTGGATAACGCAAATGTTGTAAAATTAAAGTCTTAAACCCAACCTTATAACCTCACAGCAAGGAGCCACAGACTTATAGCCAGTGTTGGGCAATATTACTTAGGAGAGTAATATCTTTACTTTACCGTACTTATGACCCTTTAGAAAACATAATAATATTACTTTACTTATTACTAGAATGAGAATACATATTACAAGTCCCCCCTCCCAACCACAAAGGAATATACAGGTAGATGTACAACACAATCTGTTTAGTGACAACTTGCGACATCATGCAACAACAAGCTCAAATGTAATCAGTAATGATGCATGTTTTGGCAGAGTAACGTATTACTACACATTTTGGCAGAGTAACATCTTTACTTTACCTTTGCTGGAAAAAGTAATAATATTACAGTAATATGTAATATTTAATTAGATACTACTCAACACTGCTTATAGCCGTGCCACACGCCAACATGCCGACCTCTGACCTCAACCATTTCTAGACTAGTTTCAACATCTGCCGACGGCAGCGTTATTTTGGTCATTATTGATATTGATATTGTTGCTATGCATGTCTTAACAGAAGAAATAGCAGATCTGCGTGGGGAAGTAGGCCTATTTCAGTGTCATATGAACAGACTTTTTGCTAGTCATTTCTGTTCAATTCTGAGACTACATGAGATTGTGCTGAATTATCACTTGAGTCTAACAACATAAAAACCTGGAAAACACACACACACACACACACACACACACACACACACACACACACACACACACACACACACACACACACACACACACACACACACACACACACACACACACACACAGTGGAAGATCATAGTAACTGTTGCTGTTTTGGCATTCAGGGGTTCCTCACACACCCATTCACGCATGCATGCATGCACTGCACATACACGAACACCAGGGGTGGATGTAACATTTCACAATTGGGGGGCAGGAGAAAATGGTATACCATTTTCAGTTACAGGACTTTTATTAGGCAAGTATAAGCATCAATAATAACATCAGTTGTTGTTGAAGTTGCAACAGACACACAGCATGCATAAAGCTAATGGTCTGACTCAGAGAGTTTTCTGTTTTCAATGATGAAATGCTGTTGGTTTAGTGGTGACGTGACACAACTGTAGTTAGTTAGTAGCAGTAGTAGTGTTTCAAATCATTTTAAGCACTTTAATTTGAAATATCTTGGGTTGTTTTGCATGCCATCATGTCTGGTAATTTAGGGGGCCATGGCCCCCATGCCCATGCATAGATCCGCCCTGACAAACACGCACACAGAGCCCACCTCGATGTCCAGTTGACCCTTGACCCCGTGGCACCGTGCCGTTACCACGGCTACGGCTCTGAGCACAGCAAAGGGTTGTGTAGGTCACGTAAGTGAGCTCATGCTCTCACACAAATGTGTATACACGAACACGGCCATGCACACACAACATGTGGGTGTGTGTCCTGAGTCTTTCTAAATCAGTAGTTTTTCTCATGGACCCTCAAAATCTGATATCTGAAAACATCAAAATCACTCAAGATCTTTGAAAAAAATCTAAATTAAAAAGTACAAATAAAATACATCTGATATATTTTTAAAATACTGATAACTTGACACAGGACATTCTACACCATAAGTAGGCCTATACTTTTAATTGTGGTACTTTAAGTACTGTACATTTTGAGGCCAATATTATAATACTTTTAACACCATTGCTAATCACCTCTGATGGTCCCCAGACCACCTGTTGAAACCCACTGACCTATAAGACCTATAAGGCATTGGCAGAGTTCTGTTCAGTGGTCTGTGATCATGGGCAGTGGAGGAGCCCACGCTTCCTGTACACCATAGTGGTGTGAACACAGTAAATGTGAACACGAATATGGATGTTGTATGTGTGTGTCGGCGCGCGCGTGTGCACGTGTGTGATGAAATCCCAGTAATCCGTGTGTGCCCCTGCGGTAAAGCCGGTCGTATCGGTGGCAGTCGGTTCTGGAGTCTCCCCTGCATAGCCCCTCCTCGCCTCCCGACCCGGGCCACGCAGGTCGAGTCGGGCCGGGCCGCGAGGGGACGGGACCACCCCGGTGCGCAGCGGAGCGGGGCCAGAGACCCCTTCTATAAGCTGCTTTTCCCAGTGGCGACAGCCACCACATGGCACCATCGCTGCACTGGCCACAGCTCCACGAAGGCCATGAAAAGTAAACACACACGCGCACACGTGCACATGTGCGATAGTGTTTATTTTGACCGCTCATGTTTGATTTGATTTCATTCATAGTCCTTTGAATAGAAGTTCATGCAGTTCATGCAGGCCATATTTTCTGATCTACACCTGATTTGCAAGCTAACGAGTCACATCGCGATGCACTGTGAGGTTGTAGATTGGCTGTTGTTAAATGGCAAAAAATGTAATTACTTATCGCTCAGAGGATTGTGTTTGGCCGGATTATGTGAGTATTATCTCCAGGAGGTATGAAGAGTTTCATCTCCTGGAGGTGTACATGAGTATTAATATCTTCTGGAGGTACCCGGGGTACTTGATCTCTGCTCGCTCACTCTGATCGCACACAAGTAGGCCATGGCACAAGTTGGCCCTCTACTGAGTGCAGTTCTATTTTATATAGGTTTCTAGTGGGTTGTGTTATATTGGGCACGGGCCTACTTGGAACGATGCAAGTTGGAAATGAATGACCCATCCAGATAAAGTATATGTGTGTCCCTTTTATGCCCTGCATGCATCGTGTCAGAACAGGCCGCTCCATGGAGGCAGAGGCCATGTCCACCAGAGCCGTTCTGGAGTCAATCAGTTTCGTGGCGTTTCTGAACAACTGTGGGTCCGATGTACCCAACACCGGGTTGCATAGAAATGAATTACACACACAGAGGTCATGTATTTATCGATAGATAATCCAAACTCTATGACTAGTGGAGTTGAAGTAAAAGTATGCCTATTGGAATTTGGGAATAGATCACAATGTGTCAGTTTTGTGACTGTGACTCCTTCCACAACCCACATTCGATGCTTACGACTGCTTTTGCAAGGACCCCCATAACCCTGCAGTTTGCACTACTTACTTAGGCCTACTACTCTCTCCCCCTCTCCCTCTCCCTCTCGGTCTCTCTCTCTCTCTCTCTCTCTCCCTTTCTCTCTCTCTCTCTCTCTCTCTCTCTCTCTCTCTCTCTCTCTCTCTCTCTCTCTCTCTACTGCCCAGGCCACCTTAAAACCAGGCCCCACCCTGTCTCCTCCAGGCTCCGCCTGGGTGCATTCCATCGTGGTGTAACACTGCCCCCAACTGACTAATATGACCAACTGCAGCTCCAAATCTCTTAAGGTGGACTGGGAATGTTCTGGTTGAGAATTCCATCTTGCAGAATGAATGGGGAGAGGAAAGGAAAATCATTGCAATCAGTTATTAACGTTTGAACAATGCGGTAAATATACGTTTGTTGCAGTAATCTAGTGATATTGATCTCAATGACCATTTTATCTGGGGAAAAGTTCAATTGGAATCCCCAAATAGGGAACAAAGGACACAATGAGCATTGACTAAAGGCTAGTTCACACATTTCACCAGCAGAGTGCAAACTTCCTTGGAGGCAGAGGTTAGGGGTCTCTCTCTCTCTCTCTCTCTCTCTCTCTCTCTCTCTCTCTCTCTCTCTCTCTCTCTCTCTCTCTCTCTCTCTCTCTCTCTCTCTCTCTCTCTCTCTCTCTCTCTCTCTCTCTCTCTCTCTTTATGAGATGACTGGACTGAAGTGACTGTTGTCCTTTTTTAGTTTTTTAAATAAAGTGGTTTTTAAAAAGTAAAAAAAAAAAAAAAAGTCTCTCACACACACACTCACACACACACACACACACACACACACACACACACACACACACACACACACACACACACACACACACACACACACACACACACACACACACACACACAGAACAGCTGGGGTGACTCAGGGCTTGGTTCCAGGCAGCATAAGTGTTCAAAAACCCTCAGCGGACAGAAAGTACCATTACATGGACCAAGGAAACAGAACAGAAACTATTGTCCTGTTAATCTTTTTATATAGGCTAATTAAAGAGTGGTGGCTCTGTGTGTGTTACAGTTAGTGATGTGATATGTGATCTCAACCACTGGTGGAAAAAGTCCTGAATTTACACCACCAAAAAGCATGATTCACTTAGTTAAAGTACCAATACGGCAAATAGGCCTATTGCATATTGCATATTTGAATGAATGAATGAATGAATGATGGATGGATGGATGGATGGATGGATGGATGGATGGATTGAATGTTGGTTGGCGACAAGGAGAAAACGGAACTTGTTAAACTCAACAACGGGTTAGTTTAAATGTCAATTGTTGACGGTGACGTGTGGCATAATGTCATCCCCCTGGAAACCCAAAGGGATCTCCTCATGCATGCTCACGGCTTACTCACTGACTATATGAATAGAAAGAAGGAAGTTTCTCCGGAGGGAAGTGGGCCTTCTTTGCCAGCAACACACTAGGGTGCTGTGACGCAAGTTTCACCAATTCTACTCTACTTATAGTAAAGCCAATGTGAGTCACACTCAGGGGCGGATCTAGGCATGGGAATGGGGGGGGCAACGCCCCCCTAAATGCCCTGATTGCCCCACCAAACATGATGGCATGCAAAACAACCCAGGATATTTCAAATTAAAGTGCTTAGGCCTAAAATGATTCGAAACACTACTACTGCTACTACAGTACTAACGGTCGCACGAGAAGTCGGCCCGCCGCGAAGTCGGCCCGAATCGTGTGGAGAGGTCGGGCCGCGGCTGTGGAGAGGTCGGGCCGGGGGAGTGGAGAGGTCGGCCCATGTCTGTGGAATAGTTAGTTACTTAGTGAGCTAGTGTCAGCTGTTTTAGGCCCTTGTATATCATTATCCTTATTATTGTGCACTTTTTAAGGCTACAACAGAATGTAGAAGATTAATTGTCATGTTGATCTAGTGAATTGACTGCTTTGTTTCCCTGGTCCAGCAAAAGTGATGTGATTGACTGATAATTGCTGAGGGTATGTTCACACTTGGACCCGAGGTGAAATTGCTTGCTAATGGCTTCAATAACTTTAAAGTAAAATTAACTCCAAACAACTCTGACATGATCAACTCTATGAAATAACTCCAACACTGAAGCCAATTTAACTCTAAAGGTGTTGAAATACACTTTGGGAGTTGAAATCAACTCTGAAATATGTAACCCTGAAATTTTAACTCTCCAATTTTTGCTGTGTACTGTTTCCCACAATTGGGAAATGAAAATTACGTAATTCAGATGTTTAAGTTTAATGTAAAATTATACTTGGGAGCTCAAAGTGTATAAAAGTGATTATTACATTATTCTTGTCTAAAGTTCCGTTTCCTTTCCTCAAACCTAGTCCTGCTGCAGTTTGGAAGAACACATCCACAATGTTTCAAACTGTTTTAAATATGTGTTATTGTCTAATTACTTTAACTCTGGTAAAGAGTGAAATATGTATTTATTCAACTCTGGGAGTTCAGGCATGTGTCAACCTGTTAGCCATTGCTATAGTCAAAACAAACATTTTGTATCCTAAAGCATAGAATGTATCCTTTTAGCCACATTACTGCAATCTGAAGCATATATAGATTTACATGAATTACTTCAATAACTTTAAAGTACTCTGGTAAAGAGTGAAATATGTATTTATTCAACTCTGGTAAAGATAAAACATTTAATTATTCAACTCTAGTTGAGAGTAAACCAGTATTATTGAACATGCATATGTCTTGATAATGGTTGATATGCAGTGATAATGGTGCCTATACATGTCTATTGTCATGACTTGATAATGGTTGATATGCAGTGATAATGGTGCCTATAGGCCTATACATGTCTATTGTCACAACAGCAAGACATATCAAGCATAAAAGACTTGATGATGGTTGGTATATGGCCTGATAATGGTTGATATGCAGTGATAATGGTGCCTATGCATGTCTATGATATGCAGTGATAAAGGTGCCTATGCATGTCTAATGGGCCGACTTCTCCACACCCCCTGGCCGACTTCTCCACACCACCTAGCCGACTTCTCCACACCACCTAGCCGACTTCTCCACACCACCTAGCCGAGATCTCCGCAGTTTTGCTCGGTCCGAGTTCGCGGCGGCCCGAGATCTCCTGTCCCCGTACTAACTACAGTACTTCAGCATTTCATCATTGAAAACAGAAAACAGATCAACGCAAACTTGTGGATCAGCTTTTTTGCCCTTTATGGAATTGGGGAATCTTGCTGTATAGCTGATGGACAGTGCTGCAGTGTTGGCTATGCTTCTTGCTAAAGAATGAGGGCTAAGTCATGTACTCTGAGAACAGAAAAACAAGGTATTTTGAGAGTGACTGAAGGGACATGATTCGTCAATTACTATAGAAGATATAAGACATAAGAAGCCATCGACCCGGATGTATCTCTTCATCCACTCAATACCAGCACCTGCAGTACAGCTTGCACAGAGGTGGCATTTTAGCCAATCACAACACGTCAGTCTCCAGCAGATTCAGAATGAGCCAATAGAGTGGAGGTGAGGTGGATTTAGATTCAATTCTAATTCAAATCCGTTTACACAGATTTTGTACACACTAAAGTTGCCTACATTAGCTTTAAAATATACAATATTCATGAGTCTTAAACCACACGCATTGTTCTGGCCACCAGCACTGTGCAACAGTGTGCAATGCAGGGCTGAGTGGTGGCCAGTTGGGGAACTAGATCCACTTTTAGTTGTTCTAAATGTTTTTTCATGGCCCGAAGGGACGTCTCTCTGACCACGTGGCTGTTGTGTATATGACATCGAGGCGTTCTCTGGAGCCTATATAGCTGTGTACCGTTTTAATATGTCTGATGATGGCTTTAAGGGCACCACGGGCATGCCGGCTAGCCCTGGGAGGAACCAGGCCTAGAGTTCATGCTGGGAACTCAGTGTGTGGCTCCTACAAGCGAGCAGCACTTCAAAGAACCTCAGTGTGTGTGTGTGTGTGTGTGTGTGTGTGTGTGTGTGTGTGTGTGTGTGTGTGTGTGTGTGTGTGTGTGTGTGTGTGTGTGTGTGTGCACGCGTTTGTGTCTGTCTGTAGTCATGCTTGCATGCACCGACAGGCTGCGTACGCGCTGCAACACAACACAACAACAAGACGGTATGGGGTGATGGTAGCTCAGGGCCAGAGTGTCCGGATGGGAACAGTCCGTGAGGTTCCCTTGAGTTATAGCGTCGAAGCATTGGTGATTTTAAGGAGGTGCCAGGGGCCACTTGCCCGCCTGGTGGCAAGAAAAAGTTATATATAGAAGTGGTTTTCAACCTTTTTATTCCAGGGCCCACTATTTATTCAGCATTTGAGCCATTGTCCACAATTCCAGGCTCCTCAAGTGTCCTTGAAGAAGACTCTGAACCCTTAGTAATTGCTCCTGATGTGCAGAATGGTCGGTGGCCTTGCACACTGGTTACCTTTGCCGTCGGCTGGTGTATGCAATGCACAATCGTTAATTGTACATTGCATTGAATCTAAGCACTTTGGATACAAGCGCTATAAATGCACCGTTTACATGACCCCCTCCATGCACACTCATTTCGTAGGCCGTTGTGCAAGTGCGTCCATGCGTGTGTGTGTGTTTGTCCACTGCGAACAGGACGTGCCGGCCCAGCCAGAGCCCTAATCAGCCCACCACCCCTCCAGGCCAGGCCAGGCCAGGCTGCGTCGGCAAAAGCTCAAAGGCAAGTGTTTGCCTTTGAGAAGTTGCAGATTTGTTTTGATTCGGGGTCCCCAATTACTTTCGATTCAATTTGATTTGATTTGTTTGTGCTTTGGGAAGTCTGATCCTTTTATTCTTTTGCTAGTGTAGTTTGTATCATGTTGACTATATTTCTACGTGGTGACATTGCTTTGACTTAAAGCGAGTGAGTGCATGTATGATGTGCGATGGCAGGGTGCCATGGAAGAATGTGTGTGTGTGTGTGTGGGTGTGTGTGTGTGTGTGTGTGTGTGTGTGTGTGCGTGTGTGTGTGTGTGTGCTCACAGGGAGCCTCTTCAGTGGGTCTTTATCTGAGGGCTGGCAGCACTTCAATGGAGGAGGCCTTATCATCATAATGGACATGTTTGGGAGGAGGGGGGGCAAAACAGCACACTCAGCACATGTGTATACACACACACACACACACACGCACGCACGCACGCACGCACGCACACACACACACACACACACACACACACACACACACACACACACACACACACACACACACACACACACACACACACACACACACACACACACACACACCATACCTCCTTTACTCCCTGTACTCTCTTCTGCTGCCTCCTCTATGCACCTGGACAAAATAAGTTGAAAGTAAGTAAGTAGGTTTCGAGTCGACTCAGGGTGTGATTTCAATTGAAACTAGAAAAGTGCCCTTCTGGGCACATGTCTCCACCAGGCCAGGACAGGTTGTGGCCTCCTGGTGGCGCTATAATAGGCCAATGTAAAAAAGGTACCATTTATTATTATGACTTTAGGATTTGGATGATTTCAGGCATTTTGTCCAAAAATGTGTTTTGCAAATGTTCACCTGTTGGTGGCGCTATAACAAGCCATTGTGAAAAGAGTGGAATATTTTTCTCAGCCTAGTATTATAGTGTGTTGAAGATTTTATGTAAATTGCCTGCTGTGTTCATCATCTTTACAAAATCAGCCTCCTGGTGGCGCTATACCATGCGTTGTGGAAAATTTGGGGCAGAGGTTCATGCTTGCCATTCAGGGAGTGTGTGTGCAAATTGTGATGTCGATCTGGTTCACAGTTTGGGAGATTAGCTGGTAACATACGGACACAAAATCTTTTTTTCAAAAAGATGCCACGAATCTGCCTCCTGGTGGCGCTATAACATGCCGTTGTGGAAAATTTGGGGCAGAGGTTCATGGGTGGCATCCAGGGAGTGTGTGTGCAAATTGTGGCATCGATCGGGTTAACGGTTTGTGAAATTAGCTGGTAACAGTCGGACACGCTCACAGATTTTTGCAAAAGGATGGCAAAAAATGGCCTCCTGATGGCGCTATAACACGCCGTTGTGGAAACTTTGGGGCAGAGGTTCATGGTTGGCATCCAGGGAGTGTGTGTGCAAATTGTGATGTCGATCGGGTTAATGGTTTGGGAGATTAGCTGGTAACAGACAGACACACGCACAGATTTTTGCAAAAACAATGGCAAAAATCGCCCTCCTGGTGGCGCTATAACAGGCCATTGTGGAAAATTTGAGGCAGAGGTTCATGGTTGGCATCCAGGGAGTGTGTGTGCAAATTGTGGCATCGATCGGGTTAACGGTTTGGGAGATTAGGTGGTAACAGACAGACATACACACAGATTTTTGCAAAAACATTGCACAAATCGGCCTCCTGTTGGCGCTATAAAATTCCGCTATGGAAAATTTGAGCGAGAGGTTCATGGTTGGCATCCAGGGAGTGTGTCTGCAAATTGTGGCATCGATCGGGTTAACGGTTTGGGAGATTAGGTGGTAACAGACAGACATACACACAGATTTTTGCAAAAACATTGCACAAATTGGCCTCCTGTTGGCGCTATAAAATTCCGCTATGGAAAATTTGAGCGAGAGGTTCATGGTTGGCATCCAGGGAGTGTGTCTGCAAATTGTAGCATCGATCGGGTTAACGGTTTGGGAGATTAGGTGGTAACAGACAGACATACACATAGATTTTTGCAAAAACATTGCACAAATCAGCCGCCTGGTGGCGCTATAAAATGCCGCTGTGGAAAAATGGGGCGAGAGCTTCATGGTTGGCATCCAGGGAGTGTGTCTGCAATTTGTGGCATCGATCGGGTTAACGGTTTGGGAGATTAGGTGGTAACAGACAGACAAACACACAGATTTTTGCAAAAACATTGAACAAATCGGCCGCCTGGTGGCGCTATAAAATGCCGCTGTGGAAAATTTGAGCGAGAGGTTCATGGTTGGCATGCAGGGAGTGTGTCTGCAAATTGTGGCATCGATCGGGTTAACGGTTTGGGAGATTAGGTGGTAACAGACAGACAAACACACAGATTTGTGTCAAAAAATGGCCAAAATAGGCTGCCTGGTGGCGCTATAACATGGCGTTGGGGAAACTTAGGGGCAGAGATTCATCGTTGGCACCCAGGGAGTATGTGTGCAAATTTTGGCATCGATCGGGTTAACGGCGCCGGAGATTACCTGGTAACAGACGGACACGGGGACACACACACACACACACACACACACGGACGGAGTGCAAAACATATTCCCCACCATGCCTCCGGCCTGGTGGAGACTTCAATTGAAAATAGTTTATTGGACAGAAATAATTGGACCTACAGTATGAGTCTACATGGACTCACACTTGACGGTGACACAAATTCACACTTGATGGTGTGTCCGTGTTAACAGGAAGTTAAGCAGGAAGAGACAGGACATCATCTTAGGAATTCTGAACTTTATTATTTTATGTTGTCTTTGTACAAACAGAGTAGAAACAGACAGAGCTATCTGTGCCTTTAAAAGATCCTGTAGCAATGTCACTCACACTCTTTTATTCCGAACAATGTCCCAAAACAGTGCACAACAGATGGCAATAGACTTAGCCTATATGGAGTGAAAAGTAGTCTGAGATTCATGTAAATAACTTGGGTGAGTCGTGGAAATGGGTGACGGTTCGTATTCTCATGTACTGCTGTAGGCCAGGGGTTTTCAACAGGTGGTCTGGGGACTACCAGTGGTCTCTGAAAGGATTCCAGGTGGTCCCCAGGTAAATGATGGAAAGTTGGTTAACCAGAGCGTAAAAATTGATGGTTTCATGTTTACACTCTCAAGAGTTAAAATATTCATCATGTGAATTATAGCCCAATTCGACACAACTAGACAATAGGTTTGACTGTTTTGTTTTCTCCCAAATCCAGTCTGGAATTGTGAACAAAAGCAAAAGAAATCTTTATTTTGGGTCTGTGGGGCTAAAATGTCATCAAATGTTGGTCCGTGGCTCAAATGATGATTGATGATAATTAGTGGGCCCTGGTATGAAAACCACTGCTGTAGGCCATTCCAAAGACAAGAAACAGGTGACAACCTGGATATTACTATTACTGGGATGTAAAGAGACACCACATGTCATTTGCCATAAGATGAACTAGTTGTATTGTTATTTTCATTTGTAACTGAATGTCACAAATTTTCTACAGCTCATAATACATTACACAGCGTAACCGTATTCGTGCCGAACATGAGGATTACATAAATACGTATATGGCTACCGCCATTTTGTCCCAAAGGAAATGCAACAAATCGACGATCCGCAAACCATACGTTCGGACCAAAAGATGGAATAAAGAATGGAATCAATTAATTGCTGTATTCTTCGAATTTGGCGCAGGGTAGCAGGTATAAAAGATCACATTCCCTGGGACATCAGATGTGAGACTTCGGCACCACAAGGGACTTTTGTGTGATACACCGACTGACTGACGGGAATTGTACGTTTTCATAGTAAACAGGGGGGGAGGTGTTAATTTCCTCTACCCTGGAGGTCACGTCCAAACCAGATAAAACAACTTGATCCAACCACTCTATCAGGTCCTCGGCAGCCAGAAAGTTCTTGTGTTGTTGTCCTCTTGTCATAACTCTAGCCTTGGATGAGTGTTTGGCAGCAGGCGAGAGCGCTCCGTGTTGCTTTAGGCCGGGGAGAGATGCACGGGTTTGAATGGAAACACATTTGCGAAGAGTGGAAAATACACGCCGCCGGCCAAGAAAGATTCAACGTCTCAGTCAAGGCAAAGGAAGAAATTAAAGAAAATGAAAGAAAACAACAACAACAAAGGGGCAGATTGCAGTGAAATTGCCATTAGTGGTCTATCGGGAAGACAAAGGGGAGGAAGGGGGTGAAGCTAGAACATGGGGATGTCATGTCACAGTGTTCTTTCACTTTTATGCGGTGTTTGATCTGGGCTCAGCTGTGTATGTGAGAGATAAATACAGTACAGTACAGCACAGTACATGTTGTGCTGTGTTTTTCTCCCCGCTTTTAGACAGAACCGGGAAGGCTTGTGTGCCTGATCCAGGCTCATATACTGCAGCTTTGAACGAGAAATACGGCACAGGACATGTCGTACCAGATCTTCTTTAATCGGCTTTTTTCTGCATGACTCACGGTTCTTGTGTCTGATCTGTGGGGCTCGTATCGGCCGTGAAACCGAATACGGTATACGTTACGCGTCGTGCGTTTGTACTAACTCGATAAATGCATCATGCGAAAGCCTGACGTATTGCCCCCTTCTGATGGCGTGGCGCGGGGAACCTCCTCCTCTCCTCTGGTATTTTCTCTGTTTGGAAACGAAGCCACGCACGTCGCCCAGACAAACATCTCCACTATAACGTCACAACAGTGAGTGTTCATGGGAACAAAACGGCCCAGCACCGCCGGCCAAGTTCTGCAGGGCTTAAGATAAACAGTGATGTAGAACGGCAACAAAACGCAACCTGTGACCTCTTCCTCCATGCGTCTGGCTTTGTTGCTGTCAGCGGTGGATAATAAAGTACCCAGTTCATTAGGTAAAGGTACAAATACTGCAATGTGGTGTAGGAGTACTCTGTTACAAGTGTGGAATTCAAAATGTATAAGGAAAGCACAAGTACTCAAAATGTGCAAAATGTTCTGTATTCATATATATAAACAATCTTTTAGGAATAGCAGACATTCAAGCCTGTGATGTGACACATGATGTTAACCAAACAATAGAGTAGAGTTTTTAAATAAATGCTGTGGAGTGAAAGTACAATACTTGGAGTACCTAAAAAGTACCTAAAATACATAAAAACTGCACTTAAAGATGGAGAGCCATGATTTATGTACCTTTCCCAATGTTTCATGTGTTTAAGTGCTGACAGTACCCGGTGTACCCTCGGTGACAGTACTCGGTGTACCCTTGGTGTTTGTGTGTGTGTGTGTGTTTTAATATGGAGTAATTCCCTTTGTATTTAGGGTTTATTCCTGGAAGCTGAAACCTTTCCTGTCAAACGTGCCAATGAAGAGCACGGTAATATAGTGACGGCACATTATCAGCCCCTCCCCTAACCACCGTGTCATACAACTGCATTTGACGGTGTGGTTTCAGTTCAGTTTGGCCATTCACCAGCCATCACCACCCACCAAGCAAACCAGGCATACTTATGAACAACTGGGGGTGCAAACAGACATAAAAATGTCTGTGTACAAATACTATGTACAAATACAAATACTGTACACTTTTTTGCACCCTACTGACAGAAATGCAACCAAACGAAGCATTGGGACAAACCCGTGACCTCCTCCTCCTCCTCTCCTTCGTCTGGTTTTGTTGCTGTCTGGGGCCTGGACGCTCTC
>CM076988.1:18761169-18763669 GCA_039105355.1 Benthosema pterotum
CAGCCCCTCCCCCAACGTCCTCCCACCTTATCATACAACTGCATTTGACGGTGTGGCTTCAGTTCAGTTTGGCCATTCACCAGCCATCACCACCCACCAGGCAAACCAGGCATACTTATAAACAACTGGGGGTGCACACAGACATAAAGATGATATTTGGACAGATACTGTACACTTTTTTTTGCACCCTACTGACAAACAGAAATGCAACCAACTGAAGCATTGGGACAAACCCGTGGCCTCCTCCTCCTCGATCTCCTTCGAAGATATCGCCTTGGAGAAAGGCGCTATATAAATGCACCATTTACCATTTGCTCAAATCTAAAACACCAAAACAGCCAAAGCATAAAACAAGGCCTTGAGGATTAATGTATGTTCTGTATGTAATAATACATGACTAAGTGGATTGCTTGGAGAGGCTTTAGTGGTATCAGCCAGAAACATGAGCTTAAATCCCTGTTCCAATAATGCGCCATACGGCTAGACTTTATGGAGATGGAACTGAACTCCCGATGCTCCCGATGAGCAGCTTTGGTTGCTTGCATGGTTTCCTCCTCCATCAGTGTGTGAAATGTGAATGTAAAGCACATTGTGAAGCACTTTAGACCTTATACGTCAAACTAAAAGACCTTGGGGCCAAATCATTATTTGTACAACCAGGGAAACTCCCCCCTGTCAGGTGAAAAGAAGGCAGCTTGAACTCCTCATGCGTTGAAGGATTGAAGGAAGCATGAGGCAGTCCGCTGCCTCCCCAGGTTTGCAGAGGATTTGTAGAGCCCAGGATCACATTAGGATTTGACACTGGCTGACTAAAAACGGGTTGCAAAATTGTCAATCCGGCAGCTCTGGTCTTCGACTTGTACCGATTGTTCCATTTTGGCAGGTCTTTCAATAATCAGATAGGTTGGGTGGTATCTTGCATGGCCTCCAGACGCAATCGGGGCATGAATAATTATGTGTGTGACCACCATTTACCATTTAAGCCAGGGGTGCCCACACTTTTTTGACTTGAGAGGTACTTTCAAAATGACCGGCTCAACAAGATCTACACATAAAAAAAATCCATTTCAAGGCCCTCAGGAAAGTTTGACTTTGGAATAGTGGTGATGGTGTTACTTACTGTTATAGTGTTTAAAAATAATGCACTTATAATGAAAAATAGAGGGGGAGAATTGGAAGGTTTTCCTGTATGCTGATGTTTGAAAACAGTATTTGGGGTTTGAGTTGACGGTTTGTGATGTTGAATTTAGTCTCTTGCACCCAAAGCTAATAACTTTCACATTTTTGTCTACAATTGGGAATGAGAACTGGCAAAACGTTGGTCAAAATAACATTATTATTCTACATTTTCTAATTGTGTGGACTCTTGAAATTATGTAATTCGGGTGTTTAAATATAATTTAACTCTTGAGCGGTAAAAGGAAACCAAATGGACCCTTAAGGGTCCATTTGGTTTCATTTTAACGCTCTCAAGAGTTACAGATCTATACATTTTAGGGGACTGTCATGTGATCTACCTGCATGGCCTGTGTGATCTACTGGTAGATCACAATCTACCTTTTGGGCACCCCTGATTTAGGCTAATCATTGACTTAATGCTTCAGGCAAAACGTGAATTTTGATAAAACTTTCAGGCTAAAATCAGGAAAGCCCAGAGAGTTTAAAATGGCACATCTGTATGGTGGTGTGCTGCTCCTCAGGAATCAATATCCTGGAATAAAGGGCACTGAAAAGGGATTGGCTGATAATTGCAGGCAATAATCCTCTCTGGCCTACTTACTTACAGTATATGGTGGCTTTACTTGAAGCCATTGCCCTACAAACATGTGGTTCTAAATGAACCCACCTCACCACCATGCAAATTAAACCCTGGGCTTCACATCCGCAGCCTATATACACCCTCATCAATGTTTCCATCCACACCGAACTTCATTAGTTTTATTGGTGCCTTTTGCTATTTACTCTCATTTCCCCCCTTTTTCCCTTTTTTTGACGAATGGTGAGATTTGATTACGTCTTGTTTGTGTGTGTGCGTGCCTCCGTGCGTACGTGCATGACACGTTGGCAGTTGGCATGAAGGACCTTCACACCTGTACAAGGATTACATCACTGGTTTTAACAAATCTTTTAAAAAAGATGTACACGCACGTATTTGGCGAGCGCGGCTGCTACAGGGCAGTCAGCAGCATGTGTGTCCACTTTACCTTCATGCAGAAGATCCTTGAGCTGTCCTGGGAAGACAGGAGGGTCCCCCCCTACACCTAGATGCCTTACTTCAGGGGTGCCCACACTTTAAGTTGAGAGCTACTTTCAAAATGACTAGCTCAACAAGATCAACATATAAAAAAAATCCATTTCAATGCCCCCAAGTGTATAATTCACTTATAATAAAAAATGGAGGGGGAGAATTGGAAGGTTTTCTTGTGCTTTCACGTTTTTGTCCACAATTGGGAAAGTGAACTGGCAAAACATTGGTCAAACAACAACAATTATTCCTTTT
>CM076988.1:18768669-18818669 GCA_039105355.1 Benthosema pterotum
AGTTAAAATATTCATCATGTGAATTAGCCCAAGTCTATACACAACTAGAGAATGTAGAATATTAATTAATGGTCATTTTGATCTGTATGTTTGACTGATTTGCTTCCTAAATCCAGCCTGGAATTGTGGACAAAAGCAAAAATAAATCTTTAGTTTTGGGGTCTGTGGCGCTAAAATGTCATCAGATGGTCGGCCTCTTTTTCAATAGTTAAAATGAACGTCAATAAATAGCACATGCTTTTTCACTTTAAATGGCTTAAAAGAGAGGAAGGGTGGACTTTAGCGCTGCGTGATCGGCGCGGTGAAGAAAGTGACATTGTTATTAGTGACATGAGTTATAAGCTCAACCACACACACACACACACACACACACACACACACACACACACACACACACACACACACACACACACACACACACACACACACACACACACACACACACACACACACACACACACACACACACACACACACACGCACACGCACACATGCACACGCATACACACCGACCGCTTAAGCAGAGAAACAGCCTGTTGTTGTGTGTTTGCAGCCTATGTACTTATCCTGTCCCCTCATGTACGCTCTGTAATCTACCCGGATACCGCTACGGAAACAATAAATACAATAAATACACACTGTAAACACTCAACAAAGCAAACACACCGCTACTGTGTAGAACCTAGTACTGAATCTGTGTGGGCGCGGGCATGCACATATGTGCACGCGCCCGCATATATTTGTGTGTGTTTGTGTGTGTGCGTGTGCCTGTACATGTAACTGGTTCAAGTTCGAGTTTTATTAGAGCAGGGGTTTTCAACAGGTGGTCCGGGGACCACCAGTGGTCCCTGAGAGGATTCCAGGTGGTCCCCAGCTAAATGGAAAGTTGCTTAACCAGATGTAACTCCTTAAGAGTGTAAAAATGAAACCAAATGGACCATTTGGCAAAAGGGTCCATTTGGTTTCAAAATATTCATCATCATTCATCATATTCATGTAAATTAGCACACACAATTAGTGTGTGATAATTTACAATTCATATGGGATGAATTAAAGGCAATGGCAAGACCAACACGGATTGGATGAAAGCTAAAAACAGGAGATGAGATGAAAATGGGGCCCACGGACCCAATTTCTTATGTACTATATCAGAGGTTTTCAACCTTTTTGATACCAGGGCCCTCTATTTATTCAGCATTTTAGCCATGGGCCACATTTTGATGACATTTTAGCCCCACAGACCCGAAACTAAAGGTTTCTTTTGCTTTTGTCCACAATTCCAGGCTGGATTTGGGAAACAAAACAGCCAAGTTGTTTTTTTCCAGCTGGGCGGCTGTGAGGTGAAGTCTGGTTGTTGGTAACCCTATTGAAAAATATCAAATCTACAGTACAAGCTCATAACATGGCACATGACATAACACTATGAGCTTGTAGATCTGTTATTTTTGGAAAATGGTGAAAAAAATGGTGGCTTTTTTTTCAGGTCAAAATGGATTCATCTCAAGTACCTACGGTAACTGCTTTAGAGTAAATCTACTTCCAGTTCCACTTCTCCGCCACCACCACCGCTGCTGCTACGAGGGCGAGCGACCACAAAAACAACAGATGCCGATCGGATTGTGGATAATAAGGGTAGAAAATTGGAGTGGGGGGGGGGGGGGGGGGGGGGGGGGGGGGGGGGTTAAGACGGTAGAAGTTCAGACTCCTCTCCTCCTCATACTCTGTGGTCGGCCATTTCCTCCCGTTCCCCTGAAACTCAAACCTTACCGAAAACACGGCGTTATGTGGCCCGCGCCGCCAGCTTTGACGTCAAGAGGCTTCCCCCAGGAGGCGCCCCTATAGGGGGGGGCACCCTTCTAAAGCTCTGTCTGCCCACCATCAATGCACCGCTGGGGGGGGGGGGGTGCATTCATGGTTGTACTCAAGTAAAAAGTAGCAATGTCAGGCAGGGGCGGATTGGCACATATTTTCCCACCGGGACAATTTTGCCTTTGCTAGGCCACCCTTGGGGGGGGGGGGGGGCAGCTGGTTAACTCTTTGAGAGTGTAAAAATGAAACCAAATGGACCCTTGTGGGTTACCTCACCATTGCATCACACAATTACCCCCCCCCCCCCAACCGGCCGATCGGAGTGCCCCGATTGGCCGGTTACCAACTGTCCATCATTTACCTGGGGGCACCTGGAATCCTCTCAGGGACCACTTGTGGTCCCCGGACCACCTGTTGAAAACCCCTGTTGTATAACTTTGTTGTATAACGAATCAATGCGAGTTGGTAGAACTTCTATGTTTCAACAAGGACCCCTTAGATTGAGCAAACCTTTCCAACGATCTCGCAGATAGTTTAGACTAGAGCCCAGGGATGTAGTTCACCCTCCCCATGCACTTCTAAAAATAAGATTTGTGTTTTGGTTAATTGATTTACCCCAAGTTTGTTTAAATATGCAATTGACCGACTCAGCTGACTGATAGGATCTATCCTAATGAAACTACCCAGCTCCCTGAAACAGTCGATCCACAGGCTGTCTCTCCAGGAAAATGCTGTGTATCCAGAAAAAACATCATTCATGTTGAAAACTGCTGGTGATCTTACAGAGGGAATTTAGATTGCAAATGCTTATAGCAATATTGCTAAGGGGAGTTACCGGCTAAGGTGGATTCTGAACAGGTGATGAAAAAAAAATGCTGATTTTAGTTTGACAAGTTCCTGATTTAAACTTCTAGTCATGTGCCAAAAATGTACAGGTTGTGAGCTTGCAAATTGGCTATTTTCATAAAACTACTTGAATCTAGCATTCATTTATTGACAAAACCAGCTGTGGTTTTAGTTCATCGGGCAGCACTCATCTGGTTGAAGCTGAAAAATTCCCCTGTCGGAACAAGATATAAAATTAAGTCTAACTGTACGTAAGTACAGTATACCAGAGTAAGTGTACTTCTTTCCAGCAATGGTAATGCAGAGCCAGTGTTGCCAACTTGGCGCATTTGTCATTATATTTAGTGCTTTTTCAGACCCCCCCTAGCGCCAAAATTAGTGGAAAAACTCCCTGAAAATCTAGTGCTTTTTGGCTGGTGAGTTGGGGCGAGATTGATTGACAGGTGCCAGAGATAAAACCCTCATTTTTCACCATTTTTCCTAGCCTGAGTGTCAGACTCTGAGCCATGGCTCAAGAACCCTGCAGCGTGGGCGGGGCCCAACGGAGTAGATGGGGTCTGTGGGCTGAACCCAGGCTACATTTTTCCTCCTATGATAGTGGTTTTCAACCAGTGGTCCCCAGGCTAAATGATGGATAGTTGGTTAACCAGATGTAACTCTTTGAGAGAGTAAAAAATGAAACCAAATGGACCCTTGCGGGTCCATTTGGTTTCATTTTTACGCTCACAAGAGTTAAAATATTCATCATGTGAATTAGCCCAAGTCTACACAACTAGAGAATGCAGAAGATTAATGGTCATTTAATGATCATATACCCTTCCAGGCAAGCATCTAGCGCATTCTAGTGCATTTTGGAAGTGCCACTAGTGCATTTTGGATTTTGGCTGTTGGCAACACTGTGCAGAGCTAACCTCAACAGAATCTCATAAGGTGTGGATTTGCTGGTATTCAGGGAATAGGTGGAGCTGAACCTATCTGCCCTCGCAGCCACAAATTCCACACATTTTGCAGTCTCTTTATGTTATTGTAATTCATTTCGCTGGCTGTCAGGCAGAAACCTCTTATGTCCATAATTTACCTTTTTATGTTTTGTTTTATTTACTTTTTTCCCGTAAATTGATGCCATGCTTCGTCAAGAAGTGTCACACAAAAGTAGCAAACAAACTGGAAGTCTGGCTTGCTTGATGTCACCGTCTCCGTAACATGCAGTAGACACGAACTGGACAAAATTAGCTTTTTAGTAATTACAGTAAAGGTATTTAGTCTCCCTGTGTTTTTTTTTTACATTAAATCATGAGTATTCCAAGTATTAAAAATAGCTTGTGTGACTAAATAATAACTGCATTGGATTACTTTTATCCTAAACTGTAACCGTTTTGCACATACAAGGTTTCCACCCAACAAAGCAATTTATTCCCCCCAGTTTTGCCCAAAAGCACTTCGGACCACCCATGACGAACTAAGTCGCTGGACCGCGATAGATTTATCGGATTAATATTTGAGCGCCGTTTTAGATTTTACGGGTTTTTCCGGGACATAACTTTAAAAGGTTGCTTTCCCCCCAAAATAAACTCGCCGAATGGACGGACGGTCGCCATTGGACGGATTGCATAAGCAGACTTCGAAAGCAGTGGGACCTGTTGAACCTTTCGCATAGTTGACGCCGGCCAAGTCTGCAGAATGCAGAGCTCACGGGACACAGAAAGGACACGGCTCTCTGATTCTACGGACAAGAAAAAACATTTTTTTCATTTACCAAAGAAGTAGAGTAGGGACAGGGTAGATCTACAACAGGGATGCCCAAAAGGTAGATTGTGATCTACCAGTAGATCACACAGGTTGTGCTTGTGCTTGTGCAGGTAGATAACATGACAGTCCCCAGCACTTGGACCCTTAGGTTTGGGTGCAAGAAACTAAACTCAAGATCACAAACTGTCAACTCAAACCTCAAATACTGATTTCAAACTTCAGTAATAGCATATATAGAAAAACCTTCCAATTCTCCCCCTCTATTTTTCATTATAAGTCCATTATTCTTAAACATTATAACAGTAACCTCAAACTTTTCAGTAATGGAACAATCACATTTTTGATGTGTAGATCTTGTTGAGCCGCTCATTTTGAAAGTAGCTCTCAAGTCAAAAAAGTGTGGGCACCACTGATCTACAAGCTCACAGCCCCTCACTTTGAGCCTTGCTGTCAGCTTGTTGCGAAGGAAGCGTGGGAGATTACTATGTAAGCTAGACAAAAATGTCTGGTGCGTTCGTGTCTGTGCGTATGCCCAAATATGTGTGTATATGGGTGTGTGTGTATGGGAAGCGACGAGCCTCAACTTCCCGCACGCGTACCTCTGCATTGGGTTGCACCTGCTGTATGAAATGTGCTATGTACACTATCAGAGGTGCATTGACTGATTGATTATAGGTTCAACTGAGAGTTTTCTGACAGAATGCTATCTGATGAAAGAGCTTATATCGCCAGAAGGTTACATTTCATATTATATTACACTCATGTTCAGATTTTTGGAACTTAAGTTGTATGAAATATTGTCCATTAATATAGCGGAGTCAACTGTATTAATTGATTGCCAGAGTTTCGTGGTGGCAGTTTTGCTCTGGCTTTGGTCCATATTAGTAGTTCTGGTCATTTTGTCACTAGGGCCACACAGTAAAAGTAAATGAATCCACAAAACTGAAGTCATTGTATCGTTGAATTATAGGACCTCCTTCATTCATTCTTGACCCCCTATCACATGGATCTACTTTTTGGCTATCGTAATATGGACACAAAATACATAGTTCCCTGTGATACAGGAGTCAACAATACCGAGAAAGTTTTTTTTTTATTTTTTATTAATTTACTTTTACTGCGTGGCCCCTGCAGCGACCAAAAAGCAGAGCCAAAAGCAGAGCAGAACTCCCACCACGGGACTCTGGCCATCAATTTACAGTTGACACCACTATATTTATGGCAAGTATTTCAGTACAGCTTAACTTAAAAAAAAATCAGAACTAGCCCTTTAACTTCTATTTGTAACAGGCTATTTCTACATTGCACCGCTGTACGCTTCCACCAGTAGGTAAACAGCTGTTCAAAACATAGCATATTATCTGCAAGAAAAGAAAAGCAACAACAACTCCATGGTCAGCAAAAGCCAACCAAGGTGGCTTTCTTTCTCTCTTTCTTCTCTCTCTCTCTCTCTCCCCCCTCATGAGGCCCTCTCATCTTGCAGTGTGTTCATGTATTGGCGGTGTGGTCCCTGTAATCATCCTTGCACCCTCCCATGCGTGCAGCTGTGCAACCAGGTGAGTGCATATACCTGCCCAGTGCCGGGAGCTTTCATCCTCAGCCACATTATAGACAGGGGCGTTTTTGCCATTAGGCAGACTAGGCAGTTGCCTGGGGCGCCATGAGGGGAGGGTGGGCACATGCTTTAAAAGGATCCCAGGCTAATAAGCCTCATATGGATAAATACATTACACTTGTCCTCTATAACTAGAATTGAATATTTAAAACACATAATATGTTTGTTTTAGTTTAAAGATAGTTCATATTTTTATGATTTTTATGATTTTATTTACCTTATGGGAGCAGTAGTGAGCAGGCTATAGCAAAAAATGAAGGAAAAGGAAACTGATAGCAGCTCAAGCAGTTGCAGGAGTAGAAGCAGCAAGAGTGATCCAATATGGCCGCCAATGCAAAAAAATAAAATCCTATAAGCCCTGCCCCAATTCTTGCTGATTGGACGCACGGGAGGGCCAATGAAATCGAGTGCTGCCCTCAGAACACATTCCAAGGCATAAAAGCTACATCTGCGTCTCGCGAGGCCCGACAGCGAAAAACACTCAGCGCCATCAAGTTTCTCCTTTTTTTTTTCCTTTCTTTTTTTAATAAATGTAATCAGCGACGTGGAGGTGTTTTTCGGTCGGACTCAGAACCAGGTGTGACCGGTGCAAACACAACAATGAGTGAGTGACATTGAAAAACACACATTCTTGAATGTCAATATACCACTTAATGTGCCACATGTCTGCTGCTCAGCACTCCACACGCACACGCTTACACATCCTGCACCGTCTGAGGTGCACATGTGGCAAGGGGGGTGTTGGGGGGTATATACAGTACTATGAGTGTGTCTGCAGCTTAAAAGATCCTTAAAGGATCCCTGGCTAATAAGACAAATATGGCTTAAAACACTGTACTTGCCTTCTATAACTACAACATGCAGATAAAAACACCTTCAATACTTTATTTCTTTCATAAATAGAGACTCTTTCACTCAATAGGAGGTGCTCCAGTCGCAGGATGATGATGTCACATGAGCATCCATATATTCTATAGAGCTAGATCACACATGACATCATCATCCTGCGCCAGGAGCAGTTCCTGTTGAGTGAAATATTCTGTATTTATGAAAGAAATAAGATGCCATTGGTGTTTTCATTTGTTTATTTTAGTTATATAGGGAAAGTATAATGTTTTAAGTGATGTTTGTCTTATTAGACAGGGATCCTTAATTATAATAAAGGCAACTTTTTTGCCAAAAATCAAAATATATAGCTATATTTTTGCATTTCCCCCCCTACATTGCTTCTACTTTGATTCTGCAGTGGTTTCCCTGCAGACAGACGCTTGCTTTGTCCTGCAGACGGTCCAAAACTTTGTTGTTGTCAACAAATCATGAAAACAAAACGTCGGTCTCAGGAAGGGAGGAGCTAAGCTTTGTGAGGGGGAGGGGGGTTGTGTAGGGTGAGGCAGCGTTTTATCCAATCACAGCAAGGCCATCTCCAGCAGATTCATAACGAGCCAATAGAGTAGAGGTGAGGTGGAGTTAGATTTTTAAACTAATTTGTTTACAAACACAGTGTTTGTACACACTAAAGTTGCCTTGATTACCTTTAAGTGCGTGTGCATAGGCCTATCCGTGCATGTATTTTAAATACATAAATGCAGATGAACAAGCTCACAACATGTACGTTAGGTGTGTATGTGTAGTTCTCTACTAAATGTACTGAGTTACTTTCCACCCCCGATAAAAAGCAGCTATGGTCCTAGAAGGCCTCTTTTTACTGGTAACAGTGGATTGAGGCAGTAAAGGCAAACGGAGTGGAACTGCCACGGGGAACATTGTTCCCCTGATTAACTGAGCTACCGCTCCCATAAGGCTTTGCTGGGGTTTTTAGAGCCGAGCTGAGTGCAGACAAGCTGCATAAACAGGTGGGCATACCGAACCTACCGCTACGAAGCCGCGCTGACATCCATACATGTTTTATTAGAAAGGTTCCCAAACCCTTTTCAGCTGAAGGGCCCAAAAAAAGGTGCGTTTGGTGTATAGAGCTGTAATCCGGCCTAATGGCAGACAACCTCTTCACTCAATCAGCATAACAAGTATAAGTTAGTACTATAATAGTTTTGGATTTAGTTGTTTTGACATTATATTTTCTAATTCAGTTTGTTTTTTAGTTTGTTTTTATAGAGGGTTTGCTAGTTTTTGTTAGTGAAAATGTTTAGTTTTAGTCAGTTTTAATTTAGTTATAGTTTGAGTTATTTTATTGTGCTTTTGTTGTCAGGTATAGCATTCAAAAAGTGTAGAGTAAGTTTTATTATAAAATAAAAACCTAATCTTGATCCATTATTTCTCAACTTTCATAATGCAAACTGATGCCATATTGTTTTTTTTATACCATTTTAATTGCTGGCCTCACCAACACAGACATTATGTATCTTGTCACCGGAATCAAGGTAGATTGATGCCCAATGTGTTTGTGTGTGTGGAATTCTCCTTTAATAAATTATACATTTTTTCTCCATTACCCTCTCAAATCACATTTCCATTCATGTGGGTTGAATCTGGACATGGCCAATCTAATCACTGTATAGCAAAATAAAGTGACGCCATCTCCAGCGGTCTTCTTTATGTCAAGATCTTTAAGTGTTTCTATGACTCATTGCGCACATTTTATACAGCTAGTTTTCTTTGATTTATTGCATTCATGGCGTGACCCCGTCTTATGGCTGCTTGCAGCTATATATTTTTATTGTTATTATTTATTCATGAAAACCATGTGCCCGTAGCCTACCTTCCGTTCAGGGCCAACAGTAATGTCACCACAGATATACTGCTGTTATGTAACACTGGCCCCATGGTGGGGGTCCTGATAGAGGAATCTGAAGAATGCAGCTTAACTCCTTAACCCTGGGGTGTTTCAAAGTGTGGTCTGTGGGGCCAATTGCGGCCCGGGGACATATTTTATATGGCCCACGGGGTCATACCGGCATTGTATACTGTTGTAACATTGCACTCACTATGTGGCCATGAAGCGGTGTGCACCACTGCCTTACATAATGACATATACCATGTGAGCCACTTGTCAAATGGTCGTCTGGAGTGTTGATTGATTGGCCCTGTTGCCAAAGGGTCCATGGTTTAAGTACACCACTCAGCAGCCCCATACTTTTCCCCTGACATTTTGGGGTACGTCCTATTTTTGTCAGTGCCTAAGGGCCCAATCATAGGCACAGTTAAGGCTGTTCAGCCCTGTAGATGTTACATGGTTCAGAGGTTTGGGACACACACAAAAATATTCATGTCAAGTACCTCCGATACAGGCAACTTTGGTGCTAGCTGAGGCAGTATGAATTGATTGTTACAGAGGTGAACTCTACACGAAGCTTGCAGCTTTGAGTTGAGCAAAATGTGATCATTTGATTGGCTCATGTACAGGTGTGACGTTCTCACCATCATACAAGGCACCACACACATTTAGAAAAAAAAAGAATAGTCAATAAAAACACACACTTGTGTCGTGTGAATTGATGTATGCCTACAAATCACCGGTGTTACATTCCAGGCAAAAATGACGTTGTGATGACATTATGATGACATCCTCTGGTGATTCCTGGGACAGATCTGACTTATTATGATGTGATTTAAGCTGATCTGGTCTCTATCAGACCAGATCTCTCAGATCTCTCAGATCTCTCAGATTCTATAGTGGACAGAACATATTGTGGACAGAACAATGTTGGTTGAAAATTGGGTGATATTCTGGTGCTGGATCTGACTAGTTTGGCTTGCGCTGCGTGGCCCCAGCCGAGACGTCGCTAGAATTGGTCCAGGCCCTGACTTCCTGCGCTTGCTGGGTTTAGAAAAGGGGATTAAAAACATGACTTTTTGTGAGACATTATGGGGATTTTGTGATGACTCAAGAGACGTGGCCGGCAGCGAGCAGCGTACGTCACAGTGGCACTGCCAACCGGTCACTGCTGTGTGTCACGCCAAACACACGTAGAGAGTGCACACGCAGGCGTGGCCAACGACCTTATGAATGGAGTTGAATAAGCAGCACGGAATGTGTGTGTGTGTGTGTGTGTGTGTGTGTGTGTGTGTGTGTGTGTGTGTGTGTGTGTGTGTGTGTGTGTGTGTGTGTGTGTGTGTGTGTGTGTGTGTGTGCGTGCGTGCACGCGTGGCATCATGGCATATGAAGTCACAGTGCCAGACACATGCACGCACGCATGTACGCACACGCAGTGCATTGTGTGCCGGCTCCCACTGCGGCGCCCAGCAGTTTAACAGGCTCGTTCCCACGGAAACGCCAGCATCCCAAACTGCTGTACCCTTTAACACACACACACACGCACGCACGCACGCACACACGCACACACACACGCACACACACACACACACACACACGCACACACACAGAAGGCGAATCGAATGAGTTCAAGATGTCTTGCAGTAATTCAGACCACATCGGTGTCCATCAGAGGCGGCTTTTTCCTTTTTTTCTCTTCTAGATAACAGTGAAAGTTTTATAATAAGACAGTAAAAGCTCACGTGAAACTTTCCCCTTCATGTCCCGACCTGCATGCGTGCTCTCTGTGCGCTCACAACCGCTCTACTGTACATGTGCTTGGCATCTGGCGGCGCGCGGGGATCCTTTTCACGTCAGCACCTCATTAGGTGGTGATGCCCGTCCCGGTAGGTAGACTGTAGCAGACCATGCCATCACTGAGGGGTTCTCATCAGCATGGGGGAGATGCTCATGACCATAGTATAACAAAGCTAGATGGCTTGCCCGCGCTGCTGGCCAATGGGGAGTGACGTTGTTACGTGGCGGGCCATCTTGCCAGAGTATAGCATCGCATTGTGTTATACTTTTTACTGTAAATGATGATAACTCACTTATTTTTCAACCGATTTTCAAATGGATTGGTTTGTTGTAAACATCAGAGACGTCTGCATACTATAAGCCATTATATGATGGCTAATTTATCTCTCCATATACTGGCCTTCCAGCCTGTGCACTTAGAATGCCGCGGCATGCTTGGTCTTCAGCTAGCCAACATTCTCACATGTCTCTCCCCTTCTCTGCTCCCCTTCCACTGGCTCCCGGTTACTATACCTGCACAGAGTACAAAACACTGACGCTGCCCTACAAAGCAGCCCAAGGTATGGTACCCCCATATCTTCAGAGTATGATCCAGCCTTAGAACAATCCACTTCTGCCCTATTTAGTTACTATTAGAACTGGCCCGCCGGTATACTGCACACACCATGGATGGAACTAATTGATTTACTTTCTCAACCGACTCATTTTACTACGAAATGCAATCAGTTTTGAATATATTGGATATATAGGATATATTGTTATGTATGTGCTTTTACTGGTCTGTTCACTTCTATGCCTTAGTGATTTTTGTCTGCACCACTGGGTTAGATCAAGCAGGAATCCTGGACTGTGTTTCCAAAACTACTTAAAACCACCTGTTGTGTTGTTAGCCATTAAAACAATGCAGCACTGTCTTCTTCTGCCGTTTTACAGAAAAGAGGAAGATGGAAAAAAAGATGGTACAGAAGTATTTTGCAATTTAGTCAGTGAGTTTTGCCTTATTTGGCTTGTGCTTTGATACAGTGGTGAAATGCTGTTTGCAAAACTATGATGCAAGTTTGTGTCATTTGTCAGTAGGAAAAAATGCATTACATTATAAATACAATGCATACTGAGACACTTTTGAAATACCTTCAGTATTCACACTATGAGGCAATTTTTCTTTGTCACTTATTACTTCATGCATGTATGCAAATGCATACTGAGACATTTTGTAATCCATACTATAACTAAGGAAATGTCTGAATGTCTGAAACCATAACTTCTTATTGACTGCACCAATCACTCTGACTTTTCATATGGTCATTGACCATATAAGAGACTAACGGAGGAAGATCTTGGAAGCTGCAGATGAACAGAACAGCTTCAAGCCATATACATATTCAAGGGGTAAGGTCCTATAGTACATACAATTCATCAGTTAGATTTGTTATTGTGTGTATTTTCAGGCATTTAATGTGTTTGCACCCTAGTGCGCTATTTTCTGAGGACGTATTTTTTGTTTTGGACAGATCTTTATCTGATTTCCGCAGCTGTGTAGAGCGGTCTAGTGGGGTGTTGGTGACCGTCTGACAGCTATAGCTAGTTAACCTTTAACCCGGGATATTTAGTTAACTTGACCACCGGCTCTGTACTTGATCCTCTCTTATTTCTCTCTACAACAGTTGTCCGAAAATGTCAGAGGTCTTAAGCTGGTGAGCTAAGGCATGACTATAACATTCCCCACCCAAAAAAGATTTGGCAGAATAGAAAAGGTGTATTCTTCCATCGCCGCATCATCACGCCGAAACCCCCCGCGACCTGCCAACGAGCCGTGACCGATCGGCCTGCGGCTTCCTCTGGTGACATCACCGCTGACGTTGTGTGCATACGACTCACTCACAGGGAGGGCAGGTGGGAGTGGAAGGGAAACCAAAGTTAACGAGTTTAACGATCTTTGGGGTTGCCACGCTCCACCGGGAACACAAAAGAGGAAGTTTTAATGTGTGACTAATCTCTGAGCCGAGCGGATGTGCCCACAACCTTCTGAAAACGCATTGTTCCGTGTGTGTGTGTGTGTGTGTGTGTGTGTGTGTGTGTGTGTGTGTGTGTGTGTGTGTGTGTGTGTGTGTGTGTGTGTGTGTGTGTGTGTGTGTGTGTGTGTGTGTGACATTGTGTGATTCAGGTAGGGAGGGGTTTGATTCCTTCCTTTGTGAGAGAGGGACTTTTTTACTGTACTATTAATGGCCGACTAGAAGAACAAGACGTTGTGGTTCTGGTGTGGAACGTTAATCATTGCACGTTTACTGTGTGTTGTTATGGGAAACAGTGGCTGTGACTTATGCGCGATCTGTCACAATAGACCTTGCGTTAAGCCCCGCCATCTCCCCAGTGTCCAACCATGGGTTGGACGCTTTCCAGACGGGACCGTTCATTTCATTGTAAATATAATGGATGGTACACATTAAACACTGGCTCATTTTTGGAACCAAACGTTAAACATGTCTTCCACATCCATCACCAAGGAATGCTCTATTCATTGGAAAAATAATGTGTGTGGCATTTCATTTTCAAAACAATGTTTTATTATGCAGGAAAACTATTGGTGGAGAGGTTTGTCTATCACATTGTTATGCTTAGCTGTGATTGGACTGGGGAAGCCAGAGTTCAAATTGGCAATGTACCTTATGACTACGAACCTTATGACTACGTACCTTATGATTGGCAATGTACCTTATGTCCACTCTATCCCTGATCCACCGCATGAGTCACCATCTTCCAATCAACCTATTTTATCCTTCGGCTGTTTGAAAAATGCCAATTGGGCAAATTTACTTTGTGCTTTTTGTATGCTTAAGGACAATACCTTTGCCCTTTTACTATTGATACTTTTCACTTAAAGGTAGGGTAAGTGATTTGAAATTCATTGTGTAGTACCAGCCTGGTGCACTAGGGGTCCCCAAGAGTAGCTACACTATGTGAACCTGCTGCTCGATCTTGATTGGAGGAGAATTCACCCTCCACCTGGGGGAACTTTTATTAGCTCCTCTGCTAATGTGGGGGAGGGGGAAACTCCATCTATGGTCTGCACACCTTATAATAGAGCATTTTAACAGAAAAAATGGGGGGTGATATCTGACAAAAGTGAAATCACTTCCCCTATCTTTAAAAAAGGGCTCCTTCCATCACTGATAAAACAAAATCCCTGGATATTCTACATCTACCACTTCAGGGACGTGCAGAGAGTGTTAGAGAGGCAGGGGCTGAAATCCTGTAAGAGGACACTTTGGGACAAAAATAGCGAAAATATGAGATCTACAAGCTGTCACCATGGCACCCTGCGACACGTTATGACTGTGAGCTTGTAAATCAGCTATTTTGGGGTGCAAGCATTTGTTCAATGCAAGAACTTCATTCTTTTGAAATTCTTTTGAAAGCTGCCTTCCGGCATGGCATTCCATGGCAAGGACCATTTGCATTTATTTCACCACAGTAAAATGCTAGATTTGTAGTCTGGAAAGGGCAGTTGTTATTTATGGGTGTAAGGGGCAGGGCCTGAGGGCCCCTTTGATGTCTATGTGCACACTTCCCTGCACAGCTTGTTCTGCACTGGCTGTGAAACAAGGCAGTGGTTTCTACAACAGAGGTGAAGTTGATGGTTGAGTGAAATGAATACAAGACTTTCTGCTGTGGTCGACGAAGTACTAGTTGAGTATCGACAGTGTTGTAGTGGGACTTTTAGAAGTGGGGGGACGCCTCTTAAAGGGGAATTTCACCCATTTTCAATTTTTTCTGAGAGTGTACAAATGTGAACTGTGAAATGTGTTCCATTTGTACACTCTCAGGGGAGATTTTTTTTTATCATGTCCACATAACATTTTTATTAATGACAGTAAAATATTGAAAATGAGTGGAATTCCCCTTTAAGACACGTGCATGCACACTTGCATTTCAGTGCACCTGCGCAACACACATAGACACGCTATTAAAACAAGTATAGCATATTGAGAAAGATTGGTTAATGCATTGTTTACAATTGTATCCATAAAAGTAAATGACAAGACAAAAAACATAGGCCTACTATTGCCCCAAAAATATTTTAGATGTGAGAAGTGAGGGGGGGGGGGCACCATCGGCACCATAGACACCATAGTGTGGGACAATGGTGTAGCAAGCAACCACCGCTAAGTATATACTCAAGATACTATGCTTAAATTCATTTTTTAGGTCTTTTTCCTCCTTTCTTCAGCATCTACAGACAGTACAACTGCCAACGTTTACCTCTACTCTTCTCAAAGTCAAATATTGTACCTTTACTCCACTGCAAACACTACCACTGTAGTTATTTAGGTAGATTTTGGATTAGCATATCACATTCATTTCAGTCGTGACTTGTGAATGATACGACGCATTGTGAGCTTGCATATTCTTATTTTTACTGTTATACATTATAATTACTGTTATACATTTTGACTTTGAAGTACCTTTGTACATAAAAAGTGTACACTCTTTGTACTCAAGTACACTTTGATCACCATGCCTTTTAATCACGACAGAGTATAATGATACTTTTAATTAAGAAGAAAACAGTAGTACCCCATTGCAGATGTAGACGTGCAAACATTTTGACTTGAGTACGCCTATATATAAACATGTGCATACCTGAATCTGAATTATCTGTGCGTGCAGTGTCAGTGCACTGTTGTGAGCTTAATTGACAATTGGCTATTTCCTGATACCCAAATTATACCTAATTGGATTGGATGTGTTTTGTAATAATAATCTAAATCTGCAAAGTAACTAGTAACTATAAAGCTGTCAAATAGTTGTAGTGACTAAAAAGTACATTTTGGCTTTGAGTATCAATAAATGGAAAGTAAAAAAAAAAATAGCACAGTACTTGAGTAAGCAATGTGGTTATGTGAATGTAATTTATGCGTATATGTTCAGCATGTTTATATAGAGTGCATGGAAATATGCCATTGTGATGAGATTTGGCATGCAGTTCAGCACAATCACGTGCACCCCCAACACCCCCCATGCACACACACACACTGAGACACGGACACACACACACACACACACACACACACACACTGAGACACGGACACACACACGGACACACATTAGCAGAGAATGTGAACAGTGTTTTCTTTGCAGCGTTAGCAGAAGCCATTTCGTCGGAACACACACTTCCTGCCGTGTATTTTCTTTTTAAAATAAACCAATCACCTTCAAGAATGTCGAAACAAAAGTTCTCCTTTCATTGAGCAGAGAATGGCACATAACTGGAGTCATATGGGCCCAAATACCAGCGCCGGGTACTACATCTACTTGACACTTGAGTACTGGCTTTACTTTTTTTTTCAGTATTTCACTTTTTTTTGCAAACTCATGACTTTCAGTCCTCCTCACACAGAAAAGTTGGACTTTTGACTCCACAACATTTCCACGAAACTTCAAATTTCTCTCTCTCTCTCTCTCTCTCTCTCTCTCTCTCTCTCTCTCTCTCTCTCTCTCTCTCTCTCTCTCTCTCTCTCTCTCTCTCTCTCTCTCTCTCTCCTTGTTTACTGAGTTGACAAGCGGGGTTCCTTGACTCCAAGTCAAGTCAAAAGTCAAAACAAGGGCAGATCTAGGCATGGGCATGGGGGGCATTTCCCCCCTAAAGGCCTATTCAGAGTTTGATTTTCGGTGCCAACCACGACCACCGCTCTGAATGAGCCTTTAGTGCCCAGACTGCCCCACTAAACATGATGGCATTTCAAAGATATTTCAAATTGAAGTGCTTATGATCGACTACTACTACTACTACTACTACAATTGTGGCACCACTAAACCACCATTTTATCATTCAAAAAAGAAAACTCTGAGTCAGACTGCTTTATGCACGCTGCGTGCCTGTTGCAACTTCAACAACTGATTGGCATTATCATTGATGCTTACTTGCTTATTAAAAGTCCTGCAACCGAAAATGGTGAGGGTACCATTTTCTACACTACTGACATCATCTACAGTACTGTCTTCAATGTGATCTGTATTTGGTCTATGGTCATGTTTTAATTTTCTGTTACTGTTGTTGCTTTGGTTTGTGCCTTTGTTTTGTAGTTTCCTAGTGTTTCCTGTCTGCCCTGTTACTTGTCCACCTGTACTCTAATTAGCCTCAAGGTGTTTCCACCTTGTCCTGTTAGTTCCCCAGCCTATCCCAGTGTTGATTGTTTTTGGTTCCACCTGTGCGCTGTTACCCTGTGTCTATTTAAACTAAGGGATCGGTTCAGATTTTTGGAACTTAAGTTGTATCATGAAATGCTGTCCATTAATAGTGGTGCCACTCTATGAATTGATTGCCAGAGTCCTGAGGTGTGAGTTCCGCTCTGGTTTTGATAAACATTAATTAGTTCTGGTCAATTTGTGAGGGTCACTTGGGCCATGCAGTAAAGTATTGTTGCATATTTCTAAAATAAATCAGACCTCCTTTGTTCATTTTTGAACCCCTTATCACATGGAACTACTTTTTGGGCATAGTGATATGGATGCAAAATACATAATTTCCTGTGATAGAGGGGTCAAAAATGATCAAAGGATGTGCTAATATTGTAGAAATGGGTCAACAATACAAAGCAACTATTTATATTTATTATGTTTCACCAAAACCAGAGCAGAACTCCCACCACAGGACTCTGGCATCAATTAATGCAGTTGCAACCATTATGTTAATGGCAAGTATACAGCTTAACTTACAAAAAATCTGAACTCTCCCTTTAAGTCCTGTGTTTGTGAGGTCCTGTATGTCCTGTCCTGTTACTTGCATTTCGCAAACAAAACAGTCAAACATACAGATCAAAATTAATCATCTACATTCTCTAGTTGTGTAGACTTGGGCTAATTCAGATGATGAATATTTTAACTCTTGAGAGTGTAAACATTTTTACGCTCTCAAATAGTTACATGTGGTTAACCAACTTTCCATCATTTAGTAGGGGACCACCAGGTACCCTCTCAAGGACCACTGGTGGTCCCCGGACCACTGGTTGAAAACCACTGCCTTACAGAAACGATATATATATGAAAAATAAGTAGTTTGACCGATCTTTGCAGAGCCAAGATCTTGACACGAGAAAAACGCCAAGTAACACAGATGGGTTCCAAACCTAATATCATGGAGACAGAGCAGCTTCGCTCGCATTTTTCTAACATGGTTCATAGTTGGAAGCCAAAAAGATGGACCGCTGGCGGTGGTGGACAGCACATTGGTGGAGGATCTGTTCTAGTGTTCTCTAACAATGCACCCCAGATTTGAACCCATGTCTCCTAAATTGAATCTTGACCACACCAGGTCAAGAACGTTTGTCAGATTCTGTGACTACAGAGAGACATGACCTTTGTCACATTCTAAAATGAGCAGGGAGGTGACATACAACCACCCCAGTTGTTGTATTAACATACTCTACGGAGTATGGTTTCCACAATCCCCAAAGCGAAATTGACAGGCCGGGCCCTAATAAACAACAGCAATGTTAGTGTGGATATTACAGCATCCCTGAAGCAAAGCTCAAATACAAAAATATGTTACACTACATGACGAAAAGATCGGTTACAATTCCGAATGGAGTGAACACTGCAGAGTACTCACATGTAGTTGTGCCTACCGTCAGTAGCTTTCAAGAAAGTTGATTAAATCGTTTCTTCATATTTCCACCATGACAAAGTTAACCTTGGCTATATCCATCATTTTTCAGTTGTCTTATTCCTTTCACCAACATGCGACTTCACTCTCCTCCACTCGCTATGTGGAAGTGGGAGTTGTGGTGTGATTGTGATATAAAGACTACAGAGTTGAGGAGTGATGACGTCACGGGGCGCGACAGAGCGGGAGACAGGCACTGGAGTAACTAACAGACAGACAGGCTAACTTGTGCTGCAGTGTTTAATAAAGTTGATCCACGTTACAAAGACAGTCAGACTCACGCAAAGTTATTCTCTAACACGACATGGTGTCAGAAGCACTGTAGTTGACGTGGAGAGGAGAAGAGTGTTATATACGGAGACTGAAAGACAAAGAAAGACAGCGAGGACGGACGAGATGAGCGACCAGGAGGAAGACGGAGCCGGCGCGCCACCACCACCAGCAGCAGCAGCGGCCGCTCCGAGAGTCGCCGCGGGACCGTGCGCTACATTCAATATCCAACCACCGGAGTCCTTTGACTTTTCGAGGCCGAAAGAGTGGGACAAGTGGATTAGGAGATTTGAAAGATTCCGCCTGGCAAGTAATCTTGATGCAAGTTCAGAAGAAAATCAAGTCAATACTTTGATTTATTGCATGGGAGATGAGGCGGATGATATTCTCCGTGGGCTAAACCTGACAGACGCCCAGAGCCGCACATATCAAGCAGTGCGGGATGGATTTCAAGGTTTCTTTGTGGTTAAGAAAAACGTCATATATGAGCGTGCCCAGTTCAACATGAGGAACCAGAGAGAAGGGGAGAGTGTCGATTCATTTGTCACAGCATTATATGCGTTGGCAGAGCACTGTAACTACGGTGTGTTAAACAGTGAACTGATCAGGGACAGAATCGTCGTCGGACTGCAAGACAAGGGGCTGTCAGAACGCATGCAGTTGGACGCGGACTTGACTTTGGATAAGGCCATAAGGATGGCACGGCAGAGCGAGGAGGTGAAAAGGCAGCAGCTTTCTTTGCGGGGGGACACCAGATCAGAGGCAGGTGAGGCTAAATCTGTTGACAGAGTGTTCAAGAGCAACTACAAGACTGCTAAAAACAAACCTCACTATACCAGCAACCAGGCAAGCAGATCACAAAATCAACATAGTCAGCCCAGCCCAGAAAAGGGTGCACGGCCACAGTGTGCACAATGTGGAAGTTCTCCATCCCATCCAAAGCGTGATTGTCCTGCTGCTGAGGTGAAATGTCATGCATGTGGAAGGAGAGGACACTATAAACGTTGCTGCAGGTCCAGATATGTGCATGAGGTTGAAGAGGATGATGTTGAGGAGGAGATTTTCCTCGGCAGTGTCACAGCAGGTGGTGACCCGTGGATGGTTAACATTGACATTCACGAGAGCAGCGTGAAATTCAAGATCGATACGGGTGCCGATGTCACAGTGCTGCCTCACACTGTGTTCCAAAACACATACGGTGATGATCCGCCTGTACTCAAAAAAGCAACAAAACCACTCCTAGGACCGGGAAGGAGTCCACTCGACGTTGTTGGTGTGGCCAGGCTGCTACTGAGGAGAGGCGAGAAGCAAGAGATGGAGGACGTATATATTGCTCGTCATGTCCATACTGCCTTGTTAGGGAGATCTGTGAGCTGCAGGCTGGGGCTTGTGGCACGCCTAGACAGTGTCACCATGGAGACATTAAAGGAGAACTACCCAAAATTATGCACTGGGCTTGGAGAGGTGCGCCAGCCATACGCCATCAAGCTGAGACCAGGGGCTGAACCTTTCTCACTAAAAACGCCAAGGAGGATTCCATTGCCGCTCATGGACAAAGTCAAGCAAGAACTGTCCCGCATGGAACAACTTGGAGTTATAAGCAGAATTGAGGAGCCGACAGACTGGTGCGCGGGCATCGTGGTGGTGCCCAAAAAGACAGGTGCCGTACGCATATGTGTCGATCTCACCAAACTCAACGAGTCAGTGTGTAGGGAGAAGTTCATCCTGCCATCCGTGGAGGAAACACTGGGGATGCTGGCCGGTGCCAGAATCTTCAGCAAACTGGATGCAAACATGGGGTTTTGGCAAATCCCGCTAACGCCAGACTCTGCAAAGCTCACAACGTTCATTACTCCCTTTGGGCGCTATTATTTCAAGAGGCTACCTTTCGGCATCGCATCCGCCCCCGAACACTTTCAGAATCGCATGGTGACGGAGGTCACAGAAGGTCTGGAGGGCGTTGTTTGCCACATGGACGATGTTCTGGTGTGGGGCCGAACGCAAGAGGAACACGATGCCCGCCTGCACGCTACGCTGGAAAGGATTCAGAGGGCAGGCATCACTCTGAACGTTGATAAGTGCGACCTGTCAAAGTCAGAAGTGACCTTTCTGGGCCACGTGATCTCCGCCAGTGGCATCAGCCCGGACCCGGGCAAGACTGAAGCTGTGAGGAAAATGCAGGAGCCGACGACCGTGACCGAGCTGAGAAGTTTTCTTGGGATGCTGAATCAGCTTGGGAAGTTTGTGCCGCAGTTGGCTCAGAGAGACAAGCCGCTGCGAGATCTCCTGTCGACAAAGAACTGCTGGGTGTGGGGCGTCGACCAAGCAAGAGCCTTTCAAGATCTGAAGGATGCACTAACGTCTACGCCAGTGCTAGCCATGTATGATTCCAACAGAGAATGCAAAGTCTCAGCAGATGCGTCATCGTACGGACTGGGAGGGGTGCTGCTCCAGAAATGGGACGAGGACTGGAGGCCAGTAGCCTATATGTCACGGTCTCTTACACCAACGGAGCAGAGATACGCACAAGTGGAAAAGGAAGCCTTGGGGCTGACCTGGGCCTGCGAGAGGTTCCGCAACTTCCTTATCGGGAAACATTTTCAAATGGAGACGGACCACAAACCTCTTCTGAGTCTGCTGGGGTCTCAAGCTCTGGATTCTCTACCTCCCCGGATCCAACGCTTCAGGATGCGCCTGATGCGCTACTCCTATTCCATCTCCCATGTCCCAGGGAAGCGCCTGTGGACAGCTGATACACTGTCACGAGCTCCTGTCAAGAGAGAAACAACAACAACAGCAGACAAAGAGCTGTTTGAGGACACAAACATTTATGTGGATATGGTGCTGGAGAACCTACCTGCAAGCCCTGCTTACCTGGAAGAGCTGAGAGAGCAGCTGCGGGAGGACAGCGTGTGTGCACGGGTGATGCAGTTGTGTGCGGAAGGCTGGCCAGCACACAGTTCCAAGGAACCAGCACTCAGACAGTACTGGGCAGAGCAGGCGTTCCTTACAGTCCATGATGGGCTCCTGTTGAAGGGACACAGGCTTGTCATCCCTTCAGTGATGAGAAATGACGTTCTCACTAAACTACATGAAGGACACCAAGGTGTGGTGAAGTGTAGACAGCGAGCGCGACAGTCAGTATGGTGGCCCGGCCTGAGCCAACAGCTGAACGAGTTGGTCCTCAACTGCCGGACGTGCTGTAAGGAGAGACAGAACCCCAGGGAGCCGCTGATGCCTTCACCATACCCAGGCCGACCATGGGAGAAGTTGGGAGCTGATTTATTCATGCTCGGAAACAAGACATACTTGCTGGTTGTGGACTACATGTCAAGGTATGTGGAGATTGCCTTGCTGACTGCTACGAGATCAAACGACGTAATCCACCACCTTAAGTCCATCTTCTCGCGCCATGGGATACCTGACCTCCTGATTTCTGATGGGGGGCCCCAGTTCTCTGGAGCGGCTTTCGCGGCCTTTGCAGAGACATATGGGTTCCGCCACGTGACCAGTAGCCCACGATACCCCCAAGGTAACGCAGAAGCTGAACGAGCGGTGCAGACGGTGAAAGGTCTACTGAAAAAGGCAGATGATCCGTATCTGGCGTTACTTGCTTACAGATCTACCCCGCTCGAAAATGGGTACAGTCCAGCTCAGCTTCTCATGGGGAGGAGACTTCGCACAACGGTGCCTATCCTTCCTACCCTGCTGAATCCCGCTCTTCCTGATCGTGAAGTGGTCAGGCTGAAAGAGGGGACAAAGAGGACAAAAGATGCACAACGCTACAATACACGACATCGTGCACAGGACCTCAACGCACTCAATCCAGGACAAGACGTATGGATCACAGACCAAAGAGCTTCTGGAGCTGTCATCGGTGACCACACTACCCCTCGATCGTATCTGGTGGAAGGACCTCACGGGACCATCAGACGAAACCGTCGTCATCTCATCGCCATGAGATCCTCGCCGGAGCAGAGTGGACGTGGTGCAGCGAGATCCTCGCCTGAGCAGAGTGGGCGTGGTGCAGCGGAGCCATTCCTGGAGCGGAGCCGTTCCTGGGAGGCGTTCCAGAACAACCAAGTGAACCGCCGCTGCAGAGTCTACCAGAACCGTCATCCTCACCTACTACCAGGACCAGGTCTGGGAGGGCTGTGGTGAGACCAATAAGGTTGGACTTATAATTTTCCTTACTGAGAGACATTGCAGATAGAAAAAAAAAAAAAAGAAGAAGAGAGATGTTGAAATGAGAGATGTTGAAATGTGATTTGATCTGACATTGTTTTTTTTTCTATTTTCACTTTACTGTATGTAAATGTGCTTAGTCAGTTGCAGAGCTAAGAGGACAGTACAGTATTAGCGGATGTTTGAGTTTATATTTGAAGTGGATTTGTTCTGGCTAAAGCTAAATGTGTCTGTGTGCTCGAATGTCTGGTTCAGGCTCAGAATAGTCGCAGACCTTCCAGCCACGAGGCAGAATAACCCTCAAGGTCTGTGGAATCAATTGGCAGTCCACCCATTGATTCTAGGAAGGGGAGATGTGGTGTGATTGTGATATAAAGACTACAGAGTTGAGGAGTGATGACGTCACGGGGCGCGACAGAGCGGGAGACAGGCACTGGAGTAACTAACAGACAGACAGGCTAACTTGTGCTGCAGTGTTTAATAAAGTTGATCCACGTTACAAAGACAGTCAGACTCACGCAAAGTTATTCTCTAACACGACAGGCTGTTGTGTTTGTTGTGGTTCGGTTTCCAATTCCACCTTTTCCCCCGTCCATATTGTCCTCTCTTTTGTCTGTGCTAATTTTATTTATTTTTTCAACTGTTCAAAGAATCAAAACCCAGCAGGGCTAAAACTATTCATCACAATACCAAATGACCAGAGCAAATACAATATCTCTGTATGTACTATTAAGCAGCCCAATTTAAACACTATTTCCTTACACTATACCATACAGAGATATATTAGACACATTTACCATACCTTTATAAAGGTAAATGTGTCTAATCTCTGTAGAGTATGTTAATACAGCTGACAAGTGAGACAGTGACACCACTTCTGATCTGGGGAAACAGTCAACTGCATTCAGAAATATATTTTGCCCATTGGTGTCCAACCCACACCTTCTTTTTACTATACTTCAGATGAAGTACCTTTGGTTCATATGGATTTTAAATATTGTGCTTTTATGTCCTAGTTTTAAAAGTATTTTCTATAGTTTTACTGCATCTGTGTATCTGCCATACAGTAAGCCTATGCATTGTGAGTTGTCTTTTTAACCACTGCGCAAAACCGAAAAGGGAGTAATTGGAAGTTGCATGGACTTCCAAAATGTGCATACTTACTGCATAGAGCCAATTGTGATTGAATGCTTCTTTGACTTAAGTACTTCATGGGGTTGAGTGCTTTGGCCTCCAGAGATGAAAGGCATGCGTGCTGAATCGTGGACTGGCCCTTAAGACAGACCTCCTGTTAGTCCGACCTGTGCTGCAAGTCAGGTTACAAACCAGACCTGGCTTACAATGAGCTTAGGTTGAGGGTTGGGTTTGGGATAGTGCTAGTAATGGTCGGACTAACTAGAGGTCAAACTAATGCCACGCTACCATTGAATCAGTGGACAGACATTGGCAGATGTGAACCTCCATGATGTCACACTGCATACCGACCTTCTGAACAGCCTAAAGCAGGGGTCCTTGTAATATAAAGTAGTGAGACTACAATGTAGGAATATAGAGCTATTAGTATCAAAATATACTTTGCGTCAAAAGTATTCACTGCAAAGTTAGACCTAGTTAGAGAAAAAAAGTTACATTTCAATCTTTCAGAACTAACAGATCTAAAAGCTCTTCAGGCAGCATGACATGCTTGTATATCAAGAGATTGTAATCAGTTATTCTAGAATGTCCAAAGTATGCAATACAAGTGGTTTTGGATGCATTATTCTATCTGAAGTAGGTACTGTATGAAAAACTGGAAAAATAGACAAGTATAAAGAGAAAGATACTGTATAATGTATCAAAAATGTACTGTATGCCAGTAAAAAGCAGTAAAACACAGCACTGCCAGACACAGACATGCATGCGCACACGTGCGTGTGTGTGTGTGCGCGCACACACACACACACACACACACACACACACACACACACACACACACACACACACACACACACACACACACAGTGGACATACGGATGACATTATCTGGCCGTTTGGATTAAGGCCATTAAGGATGCTTTTGTTCAGTATAAGTATATGTTATCTTAATGCATAATTTCACTTCTTGAAAGAACAAGCAAACAAAAGGTCCTGGTCATCGAAGTAGGTCACCTCTCTGTGTCCAGAACTGTTAGCCTATACTGAGGTAGCCTTGGTGACAGGGAGGGATATATTCAATGCTAGTGTAACGCACGGGATTCGAACCCGGGTCTCCCACGAGAAAGTCCCACATCTTAACCACTAACTAGACCAAAGGGACATCCCCTTGGTCTGGGGGCAGATACTAGACTTTGGAGGCCATCACGACAGAGGCTGTAGGCACCTGCTACACTTTACCTTGAGAAATTCACACTATTGGGTAGCCTATTATTGGGTAAAGGAGTCCACTTAGGTCTCTACTGCATTGTCCTGCACTGAGGAGACCCCCCGGCCCGGGCAGGCCAAGGAACAGAAAAAGGAGATTACATCTCCATACACTGGCCTGGGAACGCCTCAGGATCGCCCAGGAGTTAGTTACTGTCTATAATATTGCTCTGGGGAGGGAAGTCTGGAGCTCTGTGCTTCACAGAACTGTTGCATGACTCTTAATAACTATTGGTGATTCTAGGGAGGGGCCAGGGCCACCTTTGGAACGACATTTGGCCACCCTAGATTGAACCCACGTCAGGGCAGGTAGTATTTTTTGTATTTTGTAAAGCTAATGTGATGCTGTGTCCTTGATGCTTGTGGTAGTTTGAGCCCACATCAGGGCAGGCTGATATTAGTTATGATTATGGAGTTTAGACATTGAGCTTGGCTGTTCATTGGCCCCAATTGCCAATATAGCCCCTTGAAAATGAACAGATGATTTACATTGTTTCACTACATTGTATGTGGGAGGGGAGGTGCTATATCCGTAGCTGCACGCTATTCACAGAGTTCAAAAAAGGGTAATTATGTGGCGGACTATGTGAAAATTGGCATTAATCAATGTTTTAATGTGTATATTACTACAAAATATTGTATTTGAAGTTCACTGGTGCTTTCCTTTAAAATGCAGGAAATAGCATCGAAGAAATACAACCTTTTCTGTGTGGGAGGACCCCCAGACCCCTGTATGTGTATAATTCCATGGCCACCTCAGACTATATTTGTGTGTCATCTTGGCCCCCCTATTAAAAATGCCCCTGACTACTGGTGGATGGATGGATGGATGGATGGATGGATGGATGGATGGATGGATGGATGGTTGGATGGCATGAAGGAATGTTGTACAGTCTTCGGATTCACCCACATCACAAAACGAGTAAACAAATAGAAACACATGCCATTTTGCGGTGGCTCGGGTGATCTTCTTCTTTCGGTGGTTTAATCAATTTTACATTCCTGCAATCAGTGTCAGAGCTGTTCAGAGGGTTAGTGTGTCGCCATGCTCAGCTGCCCGAACCGAGGTCCATTATAACCCAGCAGACCATTCCGAAAAGAGGAACTCAGCAAAGAGGAGGCCTTACACCTACTGAAACCCGGAACTCTAGTCATAGGCTCCAGTTTTTGGTGAGAACTGGGGTTACCCGCATCAAAACTAGTTTTGGTGTGCTGAGGAGACCCCATTTACTAACCATATATGGTTAGTAAAAAGCAAACAGAGACGTACGCCTATGCCGTGAGTCGCTTATATCACAGCAGCTTGACGTCATTTTCCACCTTATCGCCTAACACTGGAGCACGAATAGGCCTACATAACAGTGGTTTACAAGCGTTGTTGTTGAAGTTACAACAGACACGCAGCATGCATAAAGCTAAAGGTCTGACTCAGAGAGTTTTCTGTTTTTACTGATGAAATGCTGTTGGTTTAGTGGTGACACAACTGTAGTTAGTTAGTAGCAGTAGTAGTGTTTCAAATCATTTTAAACATAAACACTTTAATTTGAAATATCTTGGGTTGATTTGCATGCCATCATGTTTGGTGGGGGCATCTGGGCATTTAGGGGGGCATTGACCCCCCCATGCCCATGCCTAGATCCACCCCTGCAAAGCACACATTGCACAGCACATATGTGAGGCCATTGGAGGATAGAGAGAGAGAGAGAGAGAGATGTGCTGACACATGCAGGAGTAAGAACAAGGGCTGCTCTGTGCGGTGGTCAGGTTCATTCACATAACGTGGGGGTTACAGGTTGGCAGGCTTTTTTTTTTTTCTTTTCAGTCAAACATCGAGCGCGGCAGAATGTGCACCGCACCACTCCATTCATCACCGCCGTGCAAACACGCATGTTCGTCACACGCCGTAACCTCTGCATTCATACATACCATATTATACAGTAGATCATCGCCCCACTGCACGGCCTTCACACACGCATCCCAATTGAACTCTGCATGGCAGAGTTTGACCGCGGAATCGCCCCCAGGGTTTTTTTTTTATTCCAGAACCTGAAGTCACTGTAGGAACTTTTATTTTTTAAGGATAAAGCGCTATATTCTGATAGGCCCTATCATGGCTGTATCTAGTGTGTGTCCAATAACATTCTTAACTGTTAAGCATGTTAATCATTTTCTCAGTGAAAGCCTAGCTTATTCCTTAAAGGTAATAGAAAAACATTGGGTGCAATTCCCAATCGCTGTGGTGTAGCAGGTATGGTGTAAGTCTTCTCATTGGCTGCATGGCAGCAAATCAGGTCTGGGGCCTTGGGGTAGGCCGAAAGCCTATACCACCAGCCCATTGTGTGCAATTCCCACACAATGGGTGGGTGTTTATTGGCTCCTTATGAATCTGCTGGAGACTGCTGTGCTGTGATTGACTAAAACGCTGCCCCCCCCCCCCCCCCCCCACACACACACACACACACACCCACATTAGCTATGCCTGTCCTGAGCCTGATGAATGTTTTGTTTTCATGATTTGTTGATAACAACAAAGCTCTGGACTGTGCAGGACAAAACAAGTGTCTGTCTGCATGGAAACAGCTGCAGCATCAAAGTAGAAGCAACATAGAGGGGAAAAAGAATATACAGTATTATATCTACAGTATACAGTATCTATATGATCTTTAAGTATTGTTTTGAGTTCATGGCCGGTCAGTGAACATTTTTTTTTAAACTTTGGTTGATTGGCTTAGTTGATGCTGTAATGTTGATGATGTAAATAAGATATCCTAGTATTGAACTACCGTATTATCATGAGTATTACCTCCTGGAGGTGTTAGTCCAAGTGATTGGACTAACATACACTAACAGTCGGACAGGAATTTAGTTTCACACCCTACCAACAAACCCAAACCCTAAACCTAACCCCACAGGGTTAGTTTTAACCTGTTACAGGTTGGTTTTAACCAGGCACACATGGCAGTTACCACAGGATAGTTTTATTGTTCAGAGTCGTATGCATGGGACCATGTGTAATGGCGGCTCTTCTACATAGACTTCGAAGAGGGGACGAAGACTGACATTAAAGGCCTCATTTAGTCATTGAAAAGAAATAAAGTCCTTAACACTGGATTAGAGACTCGGCTCCTTTGCTTTATTCGACGTTTCGATTGTTTATGATCTTCTTCAGGAAACTCCTGAGAAGAAGAACTCCTGAAAATTCCTGAAGAAGATCATAAACGATTGAAACGTCGAATAAAGTAAAGGAGCTGAGTCTCTAATGCAGTGTTGCAGACCTTATTTCTTTTCTATGAACGTTTTTGTCCTGCACCTGCAGATATTGGATGTACATGCTCATTCGGTGATTCCAGGAAAATTCCTAGAAGTTACATGAACCACGTTACCGGCTCTGGATTTACCTCTAACCAACATATGGACCCGCCTAGCAAACCAGCGTTATCCACGTAGCATTGCAACAGCGAGCGTTCGTATACTATAAGGGCCATGAGCCGGCGTAGATCCTTCTAGAGATGGGGCCGTGACACTCTCACATGTAACCTGCCTGGCCCCCATTCATTCTCATCTGCACGTAAATGGGACAGACATCGCCCTACATTCCCCCTGCAGCGTGCATGTGTGTGTGTGCGCGTCCAGCGCTTGCTTGCTTGCGTGTGTGGGATGAGGGATGATCGGCCTCGTCGTCAGGGAACAGCCCAAACAGCTGTGCCTATGCAATAGGTCAAGAGGTCACAGACAGGTGAAAGGTCAACGGGGGGGATGAAAGGCGGGACGGGACGGGGGACTGGCGGGATCGGAGGGGGGGAGTGGGTCTTCTGGAGTTCAGTGTCATCCCCGGCGAACGCAGATCAGCCCCGCTCTCCATACCCTGACAATGTGCCAGCCTAGGGGCCTCTTTGATGTTTCGAAGAAAAGGAGGGGGAAAACAAGAATAACTCATTTACACATGGTTGTGTTCAGCTGTGAAAGGACAAGAGTGCAACAGGGCGCAACTTTGAAACGCCGCCAGGGTACGAGTGTCCTCTTCCACAGTGTTCCCATGCCGATGCGTCCCCGCTCGGACCATCTTTGATCAGGAAGTGTCGGTGCATATCGCGGCTGACGGGCGGGCACCATCAATCGTGCCGGGCCGGGGCAACGACAAGAGGGTGCTTCTGTTTACTATCGAGTGTTCCTGTGGGTCATTTTGTTGCCAGAGTTGTGTGTGTCCGGCTTGTTATTCCGATGGCGCCTTGGTACAACTCGCGTATTCCCGACCAAATCTAACTGGCTGGTTGATTAAACCTAATTTATTTATTTTATTTATTTTGCCTGTGCAATTTAATTTGCACTGTCTCTTCATTTCGTTGTGTTGTAATTTTCATTGTTTGTTTTAGTCAAATTACCCTTTATGTTTCTTCATTTTTGTTTTGTTTCAATGTAGTAGTATTGTATATATTAGTAACAAGGATAGGCTTAAATAAGCTTCGAGCTTCTGCCTAACTTTTTGATCCAGTGATGATATTTAATGTTCCAAAGGAATATGATCAAAATAAACCATTCATTCATTCATCCTAGTTACTACCGTAGTCTCCTCTTCTCCTTCCCTTTCTTGGGGAATCAATCAATTACTTGCAGTTAAAACAACTCATATATAACATATATACAATCCAGGTTACTTAAGCATGCTAGATTTGCCAGCTAAACTGGACCAGAAAGTTCTCTCTGCAACTTAATAGCCTAGACTGGTGCCCATTGGGCACTGTCTGTCGTATTTGGGAAAGATCTAGGAACGATGCCATAGGGAAAGCATGCCCCAACGGTCGCTGGCCATTCCCATGCTGGCTTGCGGTGGAGATTTTTTGGAAAAGGTGCATTTTTGCCACTGACGTGAAACATTACAATACTATGATCAGAAACACCACAGAGCTGAGCTGCCTGGCCTCATTTGGGCACATCGTGGGGATGTTTGCAAACTAACAAATCAGGTGTGGGGGGGAATTAAGCTACGTATATTGGGCAAATTAAGCCTCGGCTGGTGGTGGCTATGGTAATCAATTGGCTCATTTGTGCCCTTTTCTGGTGTTTTTTGTGCTGTTTTCTTGTCAGTCATCGGCAAGCAGAAGTGTGCAGACATAATAGTTCCCAAGCCACTTCCCCTCCTCAGTATTAAGCACAGACCGAGGGTTCAGAACTTCAGACAGACGTCAGCGAGGAGGATATCACACCACTTACTGTATACTGTTGGATCACACAGGATATGAGCACTGAGCCAGGACAGGAAGTCCTCAACAACTGTTTACTATTTGCGGGTTTTGAACACTTCACTCTTCTAGCCGCAACGCAACTAATATTTACTTGCTGGCAGCCAATGAGCTGAGAGCTCGCTGGGATTGCACAGGCACGCGTGCACACACACACACACACGCTCGCGCACACACCGCAAACACAAATCAAGCATCTTGCACAATTCAGTAGGAACGTCCAATCGATTAACTATATTCCTTTTCCTTGGACTTGGCACGGCGCGTCCTGTCAGCACACACATACATCCACAAAACAGGGGTGGATCTAGGCATGGGCATGGGGGGGGCAATGTCCCCCTAAATACCCAGTCTGCCCCCCCAAACACGATGCCATGCAAAACAACCCAAGATATTTCAAATTAAATTGCTTATATTTAAAATGATTTGAAACACTACTACTGTTACTAACTACAATTTTGGCACCACTAAACCAACAGCATTTCATCATTGAAAACAGAAAACTCTCTGAGTCAGACCTTTAGCTTTATGCATGCTGCATGTCTGTTCCAACTTCAACAACAACTGATGTTATTTTTGATGCTTTACTTGACTAATAAAAGTCCTGTAACCGAAAATGGTATGGGTGCGACTTCATGAAGCCGCCCCCATACCATTTTCTCTTGCCCCTTCAACATGTTCCCTTGCCCCCCACCCCCCCCACCCCCCCAAATGGGACATTGGGACATGTTAGATCCGCCCCTGCCATAAACGCGGCACACGCAGAAAGACACATAAGTCTGTTTCAAGTTTACAGATGGAATTTAATTGGGCTCGGATCAATGCTCTTGGCTATTAGATTCGGTGGCTGTTGCCAGGCACTTTTGTATCTTCGTATTTTGACATTTTATGCTTAACCCTGGAACACTTAACTTTGTTACCCCAACACGTTTGACTGCATTTCTAGGAAGGTAAACAATTTCAATTGTTGAAATATAGGGTTTAAGGTAGGGAGGGTGAAGGAATTTGAGCGTACGTGGAAGAGAGGTGAAGCTGAGAGGCCAGGCAGGTTGGAGGAACCGATGGAGGAAAGTGTCAGGAGTGATTCCTGACAGACGGTTTGCCAGCAAGAGCAAGAGAGAATATGTATAGCCTAGGACTGTATAGTGAAGACCAGCCATCAGGGGCGGATCTAGGCATGGGCATGGGGGGGCAATGCCCCCCTAAATACCCAGTCTGCCCCACCAAACATGATAGCATGCAAAACAACCCAAGATATTTCAAATTATGCTCATATTTAAAATGATTAGAAATGCTACTACTGCTACTAACTAACTACAGTTATCTCACCACTAAACCAACAGCATTTCATCATTGAAAACAGAAAACTCTCTGACTCAGACCTTTAGCTTTATGCATGCTGTGTGTCTGTTGCAACTTCAACAACAACTGATGTTATTATGCATGCTTATACTTGTCTAATAAAAGTCCTGTAACAGAAAATGGTATGGGGCACGCCACCGCATACCATGAACGATGGTGAACGGTGTAGTGAGAGCTGTCTTTAAAGTTATCGATTCGTGCCCTATCATTTTCAGGTGGTTTGGAGATAACGAGAGAGGTTAGGTTGAGGTCAGGGGAGGATTATCCAACGGGCGCGTTGGGCCCAGGCCCAGGGGCCCCTGAGCTAGGAGGGCCCTGAGCTTGAATGTCCTTGTGATTGCTAAGAGGCTCAAGCTCAGGGCACGCCAAAAAAGTGGTAACAGTGGTGCACACGGCCTTTGTTCTGTTATTAATAATGGGTTTATTCATTTTGTGAAAATCACTCTATAATTCATTATATAAAATAACCTAAAAAGTCATAAACCATCATGATACGGTGCATTACTGCAAGTGTCTAAACATTTTGCATTTTTTTGCCTTAGTTATTTTCCGTGTTTATTATTTTCAAGAACAATCGCATCCTGTAAATCCTGCTGAAATGCCGGTGCACCGCGCCAGGAAGAAAGATTCTCTTGTGTAGGGGGGCCATTTGGCTGGCGGCAACCCAGGGGCCCATAATTTCTTAATTCGTCTATGGTTGAGGTACATGTTTAGTTCATTTGAAAAAGGAAGCCGGGTTGAGGATACAGTTGGGAAGGATGCTAAGTACCGTACCGGCATGTACCGGCTTGTACAATGTACACACACACACACACACGCACACACGCACACACACACACACACACGCTCGGCTAAAACACACCACGACAAGGGACAGATCAGGTGGTACCAGATGGGTGCTTGGTGTAGATCCATCTGGGGGTATAAATAAGATATGTCTAAATGCAGACAGACAGACAGACAGACAGACAGACAGACAGACAGACAGACAGACAGACAGACAGACAGACAGACAGACAGACAGACAGACAGACAGTGGTATATCCTAGGCCTGCTCCCACATGGTAGTAATTGGGTGTAATTGGCAGGGATTTCCATTGCCTTTTCTTTTCTTTTTCTTTTTTTTTTTTACGCAGTTTAATCATCTCTGGAGCGATTGTTTTGTGGGGCCATCTGGAAATGATAGGCGCTCAATTAACTCTCCTCTGACTGGTTCAAGGTTTGCTTTTTTCTTTTTTTTTCTCTCTTTTTAAATAGCTTCTTCTCTGCACTTTGAAGTGGAGCTCAGGCCTACAGCACAGCACTGAGGCTGCATGGCTCTGCTCGGCCGGTGGGTTTTGAACCTACCAAGGGGTCCATGACTCCCTGAGACAGGGGTTGACACTAAGGTCTCGGAGTCACTTGCCCGTCGGGCAAGTGCTAGTCAGGTTCTACTTGCCCTCAGCTCATGGTCACTTGCCCCCCAAAAATATATTGTAAATTTTGCAGATGTAACTCTTGAGAGCGTAAAAATGAAACCAAATGGACCCTTGCGGGTCCATTTGGTTTCATTTTTACGCTCTCAAGAGTTAAAATTCATCAATTAGCCCAGGTCTACACAACTAGAGAATGTAGAAGATTAGGTCATTTTGATCTGTATGTTAATTTGCCTGTTTTGTTTCCCAAATCCAGCCTGGAATTGTGGATAGCTAGAAAGCAGGGAAAGACACAGAGGCAGAGTGCAATGACTGCCTTCAAGACAAATTTATCTTGTGTGCACTAGTGTGCACTAAGTTGCACACTTGCCCGATCGGGCAACCAGGTAGCAGTCTTCACTTGCCCCACCTTTTTTTTTACTTGCCCCGGGCAAGCGGGCAAGTGTTAGTGTCAAGGGGTCCATGACTCCCTGAGATGATCGGGGCTTACCAAAGTGGAGTCCGGTCCGGTGCGGTCCTTGTCAGAGTTCCAGCCTCTAGGGGATTCCCATGGTAAATTAGTTTGTAACCAAAATGGACCCTCTTTGGTGTACAAATGGAAGCAAATGGACCGGTCCTCAGAATTTGATTTTACAATATTATCTGACAAGTTTATTTGAACTATTGTTTGGGAACTCCTTATATGGTTATGGCTGTGTCTCGGTGACAATACCGTCAACCAAGCGATTCTGCTGACTTGGATCAAGTCACATGGTGCAGTGGTGGACTGGGCAAAAAAACCGGCCCGGACATTTTTAGCGTGATTTGGCCTAGAATGGCCCACCACAACCAGCGCATGATGGACCTATTCTGCCTGGTATAGTTGGTTAACCAGATGTAACTCTTTGAGAGCGTAAACATGAAACCAAATGGACCCTTGCGGGTCCATTTGGTTTCATGTTAACGCTCTCAAGAGTTAAAATATACATCTGAATCGGCCCTAATTATAAGTCTAATTACAAAATGTAGGAGATTAATGGTCATTTTGATCTGCCCTGGTGTGACTATTGTCATGGCAAACACGGTGTTCCGCTGTAGCATCGTGGAAAAAATAGGGTCCCTGACAGGGTCCCCATATAGGTCAGTGGTTACCAGGGGCAGGGCTTGACACTAACACTTGCCCGCTTGCCCGGGGCAAGTAAAAAAAAATGGTGGGGCAAGTGAAGACTGCTACCTGGTTGCCCGATCGGGCAAGTGTCTTTCCCTGCTTTCTAGCTATCCACAATTCCAGGCTGGATTTGGGAAACAAAACAGGCAAATTAACATACAGATCAAAATGACCTAATCTTCTACATTCTCTAGTTGTGTAGACCTGGGCTAATTAAGATGATTAATTTTAACTCTTGAGAGTGTAAAAATGAAACCAAATGGACCCGCAAGGGTCCATTTGGTTTCATTTTTACGTTCTCAAGAGTTACATCTGGTTAACCAACTTAACTGGGGACCACCTGGAAACTGGGGGGTAAGTGACCACGACCTGAGGGCAAGTAGAACCTGACTTGCACTTGCCCGATGGGCGAGTGCCTCGGAGACCTTGGTGTCAACCCCTGAGGGGTGTAGTGTAGGGGGGATGCGGGGGGGCGGCGTCCCCTCACTTCTCACATCAAGACATTTTTAGGACAAAAGTATGTTTTTTTGTCTTGTCATTTACTTTTATGGATACAAGGCATTGTAAACAATCGTTCTCAATATGCTATACTTGTTTTAATAGCGTGTCTGTGTGTGTTGCGAAGGTGCACGCAAATGCACATGCAAATGCAAGTGTCCTTTATTTCTTCCTGACAGCATATACTGTATGTGATAGAATCTGGTGCTTTGGTCCTCATGTCGCCCAAGGCTGTTTTCCTTTTAGAGCCATCTAAAGTATATTTTTCATTTTTTGTCTAAAATCGTTTTTTACTCATATTAAAATGCTCCAATTTCCTTGAGTGATGCATCATATGAAAGCTTACATTGCATACTTTAATAATCTGTAAAAAAAAAAAAAAAAAAAAAAAAAAAAAACGGAAAATTGACCCTGGGGCCTGGGCTACTTGAGCCACAAAGTATCAGATTGCGACACATATGCGTTTTATTCAGAAACTAAACTAATTTATTCAGAAACTAACTAAGTCATTTCATTTCATACCTAATTTCATAATCAAGCATGATGCGATGCATTGTGTGCTTCTGTAGTAGTTCTGCTATCTCACTGTGTGTGTGTGTGTGTGTGTGTGTGTGTGTGTGTGTGTGTGTGTGCGTGCGTGCGTGCGTGCGTGCGTGCGTGCGCGCGCGGAATAAACCTTCTCTCAGCCTAGTGGCAGCGTTCCTGGAAATCTGAGACAGAGTAGTGAGGCCTCCCCACCAAGCTGTGGAAAGTACATACAGTACATCTACTCAAGTATGGGTTGATTTACTTGTAGGTGAGAAGGCCTATTTGTCTTCAGGCTTTTAGTTGAGTCAGAGACAAACTTTGCACTTGGTTTTCATTCCACTAAAGCAGGGGTTTTCAACTTTTTTCATCCCAGGGCCCACCATTTATTCAGCGTTTGAGCCACGGACCATCAATTGAGGATATTTTTAGACCCACAGACCCCAAAACTAAGGATTTCTTTTGCTTAAGTCCATGACCATTAATCTTCTAGTTGTGTAGACTTGGACTAATTCGCATGATGGATATTTTAACTCTTGAGAGTGTAAAAATGAAACCAAATGGACCCTGCCGGGTCCATTTCTACATTTCACCATGAGGTCCCCGCCCCAACGTTGACGATGTTCCAACGGTTAACATGGCCGCAGGTTGTCTTTATTCTACTGCAGGTATTTCTGTAACTCCAAACTTATTTTTTTCCCACACATGATATCAATCCACACACTACAAGATAACTGGACCACTATATGAGTTTTAAAAACTCAGATGGCACCCCTGCGACAAGAGTTTCTACCGGAGTGATTGGAGAGGAGAGTGGCAAAAGGGAGGGGAGGAGAGGAAGAGGAGTAGATTACCTCTGGGATTACATGTAAAGTCTGCCCCAGAGTGACTTTAAATTCAAGGGTGTTCAGTACACTATTAAAATGTGATGTGTGGAAAAAAAATAAGTTTGGAGTTACAGAAATACCTGCAGTAGAATAAAGACAACCTGCGGCCATGTTAACTGCTGGAACGACGTCAACATTGGGATGCGGACCTCATAGTGAAATGTAGAAAACGTGGCATCTGTGACAAAAATCAAGGGAATTATGTATCATGTCAAAGGAATCAAGGTAGATTGAGGCCCAATGTGTTTTGGTGTGGAATTCTCCTTTAACCAATTAATACCACTTATATTTTTGATTTGATTTACAATTACTTTAATTTAAGAAGAACTAATGCAATTTATTGCATTATTTGTTTCCTTCAAACATGGATGTCAATGCCCTTTGCACTAAAATCAAATGCACCAGTGGCAGAGTTTAGTGTCTTGTGGTATCTGCTACTATAAAATGAGCAGTACTGCTTCCACCAGCATAGTGATAATGACACTGGACAAACCATGAAGCCACAGTGCCCCCTAGAGACGGAGGACAGAACTTTCTTTCTTTCTTTCTTTCTTTCTTTCTTTCTTTCTTTCTTTCTTTCTTTCTTTCTTTCTTTCTTTCTTTCTTTCTTTCTTTCTTTCTTTCTTTCTTTCTTTCTTTCTTTCTTTCTTTCTTTCTTTCTTTCTTTCTAATGTCTAATTACTTTGTCCAGCGTTCATTAAGCTCATGTTAACTGACATCCTGCTGATTTGTAATGTACTATACATGAGTAAGCAGACACATGCTCATATTTAGTCAGTATTATGACGACTAAAGCAATCCGGCAATACACTTCCCCTTCTTGAGACTCTGCCTTTTCAGTGGAAGTCCTGGAGCTCATAGCTCTGCTGTCCCAGGGCCTGGTCATTGAGTAACTGACATAAACACTTTACAAGATTTTATAATATATCTTGTTGATACTGTGACCCTGAATCTGCTAGGCCACAATGGAACAGATTTCCATGTGCTGTGCATATACAGTAAGGCCTATTGAAAGGTCCCACGTCCCAGATTTGGGTCAAACACATGCACTGTCAACAATGGATGAATGAATTAAATTAAACAACACAATGCCTATAGAGACCCCTCCACTTAAAAACACATGTGAGAGAACAGTCTCTCTCTCTCTCTCTCTCTCTCTCTCTCTCTCTCTCTCTCTCTCTCTCTCTCTCTCTCTCTCTCTCTCTCTCTCTGTGCTGGTATAGGATGTTGGGGTTTTGGGGTGATAGAATTAAGGCCACAACAAACTCACCACCAGACAGTGGTTGATGGCAGTGCACAGACTGCAAGCTAATGAAACAGCTCACTGGAGCCTTTGCTGCTGCAACATCTAACTAGTATGAGACTCATAATCTTCAGACAGACAGACAGACAGACAGACAGACAGACAGACAGACAGACAGAATCTTCAGACAGACAGACAGACAGACAGACAGACAGACAGACAGACAGACAGACAGACGGACGCTTCTTCGGTTCACTTCTCAATCTTTTCGGTGCCGCGTCACCCATTTGAACTGCGCACATAATAAACTGAGGACCCCACAAACATAATTTGATTAATTTGAATTTGGAGACGGATTGAAAATTGTGTGTTGCCAATTTGACAATTCTGGTTAAAGATTGATCCTTTTTTAACATCTTACCATTGCCTTATGGGTTGTGCCCGACTGCACATTATTACATTATATGGGTTTATCTCCGCCACAGTGTGCAGGTCATCCCTATACAACGGATCTTTCTGAGAAATGGAAAAAGGGGCAGCCAATAAAATGGTACTATAAAGTCATAACTTTCTGTGATTCTTATCTGACCTGTGCAGTGGCGTTTCTAAGCAAGTTAGAGCCCTAGGCGAGATTTTCCCTGGAGCCCCCCCTAACCAAATGGACCCGTAAACTTACGGGTCCATTTGGTAAGGGGGGCTCCAGGGAAAATCTCCTATAAAATTGCGCCCCCAAGGGATAAAATTATGAACTATTTTTAAACTAAATAACATATTATATGTGTTTTAAATGTTCAATTATATTTATATAGGACAAGTAGACATGTATAATGTATTTATCCATATGAGGATTAGCCTGGGATCCAGATGTGTGATATGGAGAGCCGGGAGGACTGGAGACGCCGATGGTGCATGGGGTCGCCTGAGGACCACAGAGCCAGAGGGGCGTGAGGCGGGATCAGCCACACAATACATGCAAAGTATAACTATGTTAACTAGATTTTAATGGGACCGTTAAACATAACAACTGCAGTCTCTCTGCGGCTGAAGCTATACGGACTGTGTGAATTAATAATAAAGTTCATGTTGAGGACATTCAAACTTTAAAGGGGAATTCCACCCATTTTCAACATTTTTTTCTGAGAGCGTACAAATGCAACCAAATGAACCCTAACGGGTTCATTTGGAAAAAAGAAGCGTCTAAAGAAATCCATTAACATGGTGAAACTACATCTTGATGATGTCATCAAGATGTTTCACCATAATAGTGGTTTTCTTCAGACCTCCAGCACCCAGCACCTCTAGGGTATACTAATGAAATATTAGAATGTTGAAAATGGGCACTTATTTAACCCATCGACGCTACCATCATGTGATCAGTCCTCACTAATGATTAATGATCATTGTAAGATGTCACCATCAGTGGTGGACAAAGTAGGCCTTATTTTGAGTGGTGCATCCACCTCCATATAGTGCATCCACTCCAATGGCTCTCTTTGGCCGTATGTCTTGTCCATCCCTGTCCATCCCTGTCCCTATATGTTTAGCGCACCAACAGATGATTTTTGGGCTTATAGCTGCCCACACTCGAGTTCTCAAATTCTGCCCAAACCAGTTCTGACCTGACGTTCTAGGGCAAGGGTTTTCAACAGGTGGTCCGGGGACCACCAGTGGTCCTTGAGAGGGCTCCAGGTGGTCCCCAGGCTAAATGATGGAAAGTTGGTTAACCAGATGTAACTCTTGAGAATGTAAGAATGAAACCAAATGGACCCTTGCGGGTCCATTTGGTTTCATTTGTACACTGAAGTGGTGCTGAATTAGCACCACTTAATTAAGAAGTTTACACTGTTTTGTTGGCAAAATACAGCCTGGAATTGTGAACAAAATCAAAAGAATTCTTTAATTTTAGGTCTTTGGTGTGAAAATGTAATCAAATGGTGGTCCGTGGCTCAAATGCTGAATAAATGGTGGTCCCTGGAGTCAAAAAGGTTGAAAACCCCTGTTCTAGGGCCACGGCAGGGGTAAAAATGTATGCTGTTTTATCGGGCCGCAGGCCCCAATTCATTTTCCTGGCCCAATAATGCGAAACACACTAATGCAGGGTCTGGGGTGGGTTTGAATCCCCATGCAGTCTATGAAGCTTTGTCTTGGGTCTAGTATTAATTACCCGTGTTCGGGCAGAAAGGATGATATTTGTCACTGCATGACGTTAGGTATACTCCTCCAGGCTGGGATCAGCTGCGATGTGGAGGAGGAAAGGGCTGTGTACGACGCCCCCGCCCCCAACTTTCTAGGAATATGAAAGCTGTCTTTACTGGAAGCATCATTTCGGATTAAGAGGTTAAAAGAGCACAGCCAGGTGATGATGCTTTCACACACATGTTGTTGTTTTAGAAGGCGTGTGTGTGTGTGTCGACACGGTTGGGCCCAAACAACAGCCTGAGCGGAGGTTTAGCGTTAACAGCTGGAAAACATTACCTCACCGGTTAGCACTAAACACAGCCTTTAGATTACCATCCTGCACCTTTCCCACCGTTAATTTGAGGTGCGCACGTGCGTGTATGCGTGCGCGGACTGCGCCTTGTGCATGTGCATGTGTGCGGCATGAGAATCTAGTAATCTCCATCTGCAAACTAATTGTGCCTCCAAATTGCACTTTCCACCGCCGCCGTGTGCGTTCGTGGGTGCATGCGGTGCTCGGTGAAAGACAGTCTCGCTTAGGAGCGAGCCTAGGAGAAGATCATTTGCAGTTGTTTTCCCCACACGTGCGCGCTCGCACATGCGTGCTCACACAGTAGTTATTGTCTCCACCAGGCCAGAAGAAGCCATAGGGAAACGGTATGTTTTGCACTTTGTCCGTGTGTCCGTCCGTCCGTCCGTCCGTCTCTTAGCAGCTAATCTCCGGCACCGGACACAGACAATGACAAACTTTGCACACACTCTCCTTGTATGGCGATGATGATGTTCCATATTGGCCTCATAAAAAAAGGGCCGATCGGATACTTTTTCCGATACCAATACAGTATTGGGACGTCCCTACTAGTTACCTACTACTATCTATACTTTGACGCAATTACTGGGGTTTGTCCAAGTCAACAACTGGCAGCAAGATGTTTTCAAGTCTGAAAGGATTCGTCCATCTATCAATTTGCAATAAAAATAGCCTTTATGGCAGCATCGTAACAGCCAACAAGTTGTCAGCTAATGGCCACTCGTAAAGTACTTTTTATTACGCAATGTATCTTTTTATAAGGCCTGTCGGCATTGAGTGTGAATGAAAGGGATTTGGCCTTCTTTCGCACGTATGGTGGCAGAGCTGCTTTTAAAAACATTTACTAGTCTTATAAAATGTGTTTTGAGATTTCTTGACACTTACATAAGTCTTACATCAGCCTATAGGCCGAGGTCACGCAGCAACCAATTATCGGCATATTTCAACTTTTTACACTATTAAGTAAATCTTTGGTCAACGAGTGTTTGCGCAGAAATCGTAAGAATGTCCAAATCACAATATCCATCTGGTGCCCAGGATCTGACTCAGGCAATCCAAAGGCGAGCACTCTCTACCGACTGGCAGGATGCAACCAACTTGCATCTTGCCACTGCGTCTTGTGCGAAACAACGGCTCGTAAATGTAACGGGAAAGCAGCCTCAAATGGCGTGCAAACACGACCTCTTTGTTTTGTGGCGGTTAGTTTTAAATGCACTGTTAAATAGCGGCGAGGTCTAGACAACAGGGCATCAGTGACTTGTGCTTTTTGAGCAGTTGACTGTCCAAGTCGACATTTGAGTTGTTTGAGGGGGTAGTGTGAGTGTGTGTGTGTGTGTGTGTGGGGGGGGGGGTTCCCTCGCCGTGGGTTTGAATTCAACACCGAGGCTAGTGTGAACTCAGCCAGGGGTGGATGTAACATTTCCCAGTTGGGGGGGCAGGAGAAAACAGTAAGGGGGCGACTTCATCGCCCGCGACGCTTCGCGCCACGGGCGAAGCCTTACCGTTTTCGGTTACAGGACTTTATTAGTCAAGTAAAGCATCAATAACAGCATGCATAAAGCTAAAGGTCTGACTCAGAGATTTTTCTGTTTTCAATGACTGAATGCAGTTGGTTTAGTGGTGACACGGGTGTAGATAGTTAGTAGCAGTAGTAGTGTTTCAAATCATTTTAAATATAAGCACTTTAATTTGAAATATCTTGTGTTGTTTTGCATGCCTTCATGTTTGGTGGGGCAGTCTGGGCATTTAGGGGGGCATTGCCCCGCCATGCCCATGCCTAGATCCGCCCCTGAACTCAGCACCCCTCATCTGGTGGAGTCAGGTGAGGTGACCCAGTACCCTGCATCCATCTCTCTCTCTCTCTCTCTCTCTCTCTCTCTCTCTCTCTCTCTCTCTCTCTCTCTCTCTCTCTCTCTCTCTCTCTCTCTCTCTCTCTCTCTCTCTCTCTCTCTCTCTCTCTCTCTCTCTCTCTGTGGTTGGAGAGGTGACAGGTTGTGACTGTTAGACTCATAATGTGGTGAGGGGTTAGATCCCACCACCCCCACCCAAAACAGCGCCCACTCCTCTGATGACTTTACAGTGTGACGACACCCAGGACTTATAATGTGTTTTGAATTGTGGGTGCGTGTGATTGTGTGTGTGTGTGTGTGTGTGTGTGTGTGTGTGTGTGTGTGTGTGTGTGTGTCTAAGCAGGAAGTCCGCTAGTGGGTTTGAGTTACTTCCTGTGGGAGAACACTGCCCCCCCCCCCCCCCCCCCCCCCACACACACACACACACACACAACGCATGCTCTGTGTTCCCACGCAGTGACGAGAACAACAGACTTTAGCCACCGTTAGGCATATACAGCCTATACTGTACTGTCTGTCTCTACTGCTGGCCGGATATATCAATACTCCCTTAGGCCAACTGTCTGTGCCAACATGAGTGATTAGATTTATTTCTGGATTGCCTCGTCTTGATTGTTTAATTGATCAGCCCAAAGCTTATTGATACTGTTCATGCAGTAAGCGGCTCCAGCCATCCATACTCTTAACAGTTTTCATGCCATGGAAATAGATCTACGTCATCCGTTATCATTATGATTTACAGTAACAACTGATGCCGCTGACGTTAACGCTACTGTACGTGACGTAACTTACCGGTGCCGGTTCAATACGATCCCCATGCTAACAGCAGCTAGCAGCGACCGCGGCGACCATTGCTAGAGCATAACAAGGGACGGCCTAACCCCGAACCAAAAGTGTGTGTCCGTCCACTAACTTGTCCGTTGGGAAACATGGACCGAAATATGAAATATGATTTTTAGATGAAAATCGCTGGCACTGGCGAGTTCCAAAAATATGAAAAAGGGCTGGCACTGAGAGAGTTAAAGATGCTTCCAGTATAAAGGTCTAAACTGCAGTCACTTAGAGGTAATAGAGGCAACTTTTTTTAGTCAAAAGTCAAAATAGATATATATAGCTATATCTTTTGCCTTTCCCCTCTACGTTGCTTCTACTTTGATGCTGCAGCAGTCTGTTTACAAACACAGTGTTTTGTACACACTAAAGTTGCCTTGATTATCTTTAAGGGGGGATGAATGCCATGATTGCACACTCTAGGAATGTCAATAAGTTGCTTTAATGACGATGAAGAAGCCCTGCAGTGCAAACAAACAAAAAGGCATCAACTAAAGCAAGCAGGCTGATTGTCATTATAAACAAAATAAAGTAGCAGCAATCACAATGACAATATACTTCGAAATAACCATAATAAGAGAAAACTTACTATCATTAGGTGAAGTACTCCCAAACAATGTAATATGCAACACAGAATGTTAATTTGACACTTCATAACAACAAAAATGGCTGAGGTGACTCTTAGCTCCACAGAACACAACAGTAGATAAATATACAGTGACCCCTAGTGGGTGACAGAGAATCCTTGGCGGGCTAACTCGATAAACAGTATAAAATGTCACATCATAAACAACCTCACCTTTTGGTGAAATGTTACTGGTTTAAATTGCTACGTGTTCATACAGTAGCCAAGTGGTTTTCAACCTTTTTCATCCCAGGGCCCACCATTTATCCAGCATTTGAGCCACGGACCACCATTTGAGGACATTTTAGCCCCACAGACCCCAAAAACTAAAGATTTATATTGCTACTGTCCATGACCATTAATCTTCTAGTTGTGTAGATTAGGACTAATTCACATGAGGGATATTCTAACTCTTGAGAGTGTAAAAATGAAACCAAATGGACCCGCCAGGGTCCATTTGGTTTCATTTTTACGTTCTCAAGAGTTACATCTTGTTAACCAACTTAGCTGGGGACCACCTGGAACCCTCTCAGGGACCACTGGTGGACCACCTGTTGAAAACCCCTGCAGTAGCCCATACTGAATCTGTTTAGTCGACAACAATTGCTGGGTGGTATGTATAATGTGATCCAATTGTTTCGGATTTCGTCCTCATATGAAAGATGATTTAATTAAGTTGAGGGATTAAATTGGATCAGAGAAGCAAATGGGAAAGGTGCTAATAGCATGAGATAATACATACATTACTTGATACCTATATTATTTGACACAGACTAGAGTACTTAAAATGGGAACAGCGGCTAACAACACATGATGGAAATGCCAAGGAGATGTTGGGACTGTTGGATTTCTGGAGAAATGGGTGGTAGTCACTCTTCTCCCAAGTTCTGGGAGAAGAGTGACTCCAATTCAATAACAGGTGACAGGGCAGTAGAGGTCCCTGGCATAACTGAATTCACCATTGTAATAGTTGGCCTTGTGTTGTTACAGCTACCAAAATCCTGCTGTGTAATCTCAAGATCCCTTGAGAGAGTGGAAATAAGAAATGGTTACAGTAAAATCACATCCAAATTACAAATAATTGTTGGGGAGAGTGAAAGGAGAAAGTCAAATGCTATATTTTGGATTTAATTCGAGTCAGACAATGCCCAAGCTTAGTGGGGGTTAGGCTACATTTCTGGTGGTCTCAGCTATATAGGAACGCAGACTGGTTCACATAGCAAGGGCACTGGGATAAACATGTCTATAACGAAATCACTGACACACACACACACACACACACACACACACACACACACACACACACACACACACACACACACACACACACACACACACACACACACACACACTGGAGTGGTGTTAAAACAACAGAGAACTCTTAAATTAGCTCAGCGGCAGTGCCAAAGTCAAAGCTTTTCCTTCATATAGTCGAGGGGACCAGCTCTCTCTCCCCCTCTCTCTCTCATATCCAGGGGTCTCCGGTGGGCCACGCGGCTGTGTAAACCCAATCCCAAACATTCACGTGAAGTGGGGGAGGGGGAGGGGGAGGGGGGACCACCACCGTGGCAGAGCAGCCACATTGACCCACTTTCTGTCTGTATATGGGGAGGGGCGGGTCTACACGCGTCACAACGGCGCTGCTTCCGTGTGTCATTGGAACTGTTGGTTTAAAGTTAGTTGCGCGCGCGCGCGCGTGTGTGTGTGTGTGTGTGTGTGTGGGTGTGTGGGTGTGTGGATGTGTGTATGTGTGTGTTGGAAAGGGTTACAGACAGCAAACGACTACGTCAACACTAGGCTAGTTAGCACGTACGCCACTACTAGTCTGCAATTACTTTCTTTGACTGCACAAGCATGTCCCCGGGTATGGACGACATCGTGGTCTTCAACCACTGATACAAGGACCACCAGTGGTCCTTGACAGGGTTCCGGGTCGTCCCTCCCTATCATTTGGCCAAGGCAAATGATGGGGATAGGCGAAATCAACATTAAAAAAAGCTGATGAAGCTGATAAAAAAGGCACGGCATTGCTTTACCCATAGTATTTTTGATTGTTCGAATGTTTACCAAAAGGATAGAATTGTGGATGAAATCTGCCTGGGAGGCTAAACGTCATCAAAGGGTGCTTCATGGGTGTCTCAAAAATAATAAATAATAATAGACAACGGGCCTTGCAATGAAAAGGTTTGAAAACCACTGGTTGTGGTTCTGCGTGGTTGTTGTTGTCTATCGTCCAGCCTCCATGAACTCATTGGCCGCTGGGCTTTGGAGGAGTGCTGAGCAGATTGTCAAGTCATCAGTGAGGGAGCAGAGAGAATGCAAACCATGCCTGCTGCCATCCTGGGTCTCCTCCTCACGTGTGTGTGTGTCTGTGTCTGTGTGTGTGTGTGTGTGTGTGTGTGTGTGTGTGTGTGTGTGTGTGTGTGTGTGTGTGTGTGTGTGTGTGTGTGTGCGCGCGTGTGTCAGGGGCGGATCTAGGCATAGGTATAGGGGGGGCAATGCCCCCCTAAATGCCCAGTCTGCCCCACCAAACATGATGGCATGCAGAACAACACAAGATATTTCAGTGCATATATTTAAAAGTATTTGAAACACTACTGAAAATGATATGGGTGTGGCTTCCCGATGATGAACACGGGCCCCTTACCATTTTCCATCCGCCCCTGGTGTGTGTGTGTATGTGTATGTTTGTGTGTGTGTGTGGGTGTGTGTGTGTGTGTGTGCAATGCAATCCATGCGTACCTGTATTACGAGGGCCAAGTTTAGTAGAGTTTGAGAGTTCAGACATTGCAAGGAAAGAGTCCTGGTCCTCGCATAAGAACCCACTGGTTCCACCGGTTGGGAACCCGGTTCAGTTCAGAAGCAGCTTTTAGTCTATGAGCCAGACCTCCAACATTAGAACATTCATTATCAATTGAGTGTCATACCTGTTTTAGAAGGGGAATTCAGTGATTTGGGTGATTTGGAAAACCCTCTGGTCCCCCCGGTAACACGATGTTCACGTGCATGCACTCTACGCTGGGCGGAGTGCAACGGGCCAACAGCACATACACCAAGGCCCACCCACACTCGATCCTGATTGGACAAAGGCTTTTCTTCCAAAGCCCAAACTGAAACATTTTTTTGTTTTGACCCCAGGGGCTGACAGGGGAGGGACGGGGAGGAACTCCTTATGGTCAGCACAGTCTATAGGATTACACAAAAGAGAAGAAAAAATATTAATAATTAAGTGAAATCACTTAATATACCTTTAATTGTTAATGGGCCCCAATATACGTAAATTAATACAGTAGCACCTCCACAGTAGTAACTTAGTAGTAACTTCTTCATATTTGACATTTTTTGGCATATTTTCCTATATAATCCCTCAAAATTGAAGGTTTGGGGATAGTCCTTCAGTCCAGGACCTGCAAAGCCAACTTGTATAATTAAGCCAGATATGGAACAGAGTTCTGACTAATATTCAACTTTGCACAGTCATAACCCCCCCAATCTTCCACCGAAGACAGCCCCACCCCCACACACCCACCTCCATGCCCATTTCCTGTCTGCAATGTCAGCCATTGTGAACTGCTTCCTGTCCACTCCCCAAAACCCATTTCACTCATCATTGCTGGCGGGAACCGAACGCTCAGGGGGTTAAAGTTGCACCACCTGCACCGGACCACACCCACTCCTACATCAGCCACACACACACACACACACACACACACACACACACACACACACACACACACACACACACACACACAGCTTGGGCGTTGTGAAGCAATGGTCGTGACTTGCGTCACCAACAAAAGGTTCGACGGTACAGTAGGAGCCGGAGGGAAAGGTTGACAAAGTCATTTACGGTCATCATGAGCCTTTTATGCCGGGAACCATCCGGGTTGCAGTGAGATTCAGAGATAACCAGCGACCTCCTCAACGTGACGATGTGATCATATACTGCACCATGTACACCCTGTCACACACCTCGCATTATAGCTCATTGGGACTGTGTTCCCAAACGATTGACAAAATCTTCATCCTACAATGAATAGTCAAAACCCTTTTTCAAACAGTTGTTTGTGCTTGTAGATGTTCTTTCTTTCTTTCTTTCTTTCTTTCTTTCTTTCTTTCTTTCTTTCTTTCTTTCTTTCTTTCTTTCTTTCTTTCTTTCTTTCTTTCTTTCTTTCTTTCTTTCTTTCTTTCTTTCTTTCAATTGTACAGCAGTATTGACAAGTTGGCCTATAGATGTTAAAGGTAATGGTAATAGAGGCAGACTTTAGGGTGTACAAACACTGTGTTTGTAAACAGATTTGTTTAAAAACAGAATCTAACCCAACCCACCCAACTCTATTGCCTCATTATGAAACTGCTGTGCTGTGATTGGCTAAAACGCTGCCTGAGCTTGATGAATGAATGAGTTTTTTTTTTTCATGATTTATTGACAACAATAAAGTTCTGGATCGTCTGCAGGACGAAGCAAGTGTCTGTCTGCAGGGAAACAGCTGCAGCATCAAAGTAGAAGCAACAGGGCTTCCTATTGGAACATTGGGCGACGAGTTTTCTCCATTTACTCTGGTCTCTTCTCCCCTTCTTGCTCCATGCCAGCTGACACCCATCTCTCTATAGATCTTCGTAGAGGGGGAAAAGGAAAAAAAGGCTATATACCGGTATTTATTTAGATTTTTGGTAAAAGAAAGGATATGTGTAGCTTTATTGTTTCCAGTCTGTAATTGCAATTGTAGTTCACTATTGCGTCCTGTTCTGACTTGGCCAATCAGGTGTTGATTGTAATTGTATCACACCTGTACCTTTGCATATTTACACCATGCTGTTTCCAGTAAGAGTGTGCACTCACCAGATTTACAATCTATCGAGTGAACACTTCATCTGGCGAGTGAACACCTGCTTGGTTCTGTTTCTAGATCCTCTACCACAGGGGTTTTCAACCTTTTTGATACTGGGGCCCACTATTTATTCAGCATTTGATCCACGGACCACCATTTGAGGACATTTTAGCCCCACAGAGCCCCAAAACTAAAGATTTCTTTAGCTTTTGTCCATCTTCTAGCTGTGTAGACTTGGACCAATTCAGATGATGAATATTTTAACTCTTGAGAGTGTAAAAATGAAACCAAATGGACCCGCAAGGGTCCATTTGGTTTCATTTTTACGTTCTCAAGAGTTACATCTGGTTAAACAACTTAGCTGGGGACCACCTGGAACACTCTCAGGGACCACTGGTGGTCCCCGGACCACTGGTGGTCCCCGGACCACTGGTTGAAAACCCCTGCTCTACCAGTCACACTGTGACATACAGAGCCAGCTGGAATCACAGTGCATCATGTTTAAAAGTGTTGGACTGTAGCTCTGCTCCAGACAGAGGAGGAGCTAAGCTTCATGCAAGGTCGGGCTAAACGCGGTACACTGTGACATCCTCAAGCCTCGTCCCTTTCCTGAGTGCAGTAACGGAGCCAGCCAGGCTGCAAAGGTTGAGAGATAGAATTGGGGTGAGGGAAGCTGGGGTCAAGGGCGCTAATTGTCGTTGAACAGAATCTACAGGCTGGTCAGCAGGAATAGTCGAGTGCAGGGCAGATCTAGGCATGGGTATGGGGGGGGGGGGGGGGGGGGGGGGGGGCAATGCCCCCCTAAATGAACCATTCTGCCCCAGCAAACATGATGGCATGCAGAACAACCCAATATTTTTTCAAATTAATGTGCTTATTTTTAAAATTATTTGAAACACTACTGCTTCTAACTAAATACGGTTGTGGCACCACTAAACCAACAGCATCATCATTGAAAACAGAAAACTCTCTGAGTCAGACCTTTAGCTTTATGCATGCTGCGTGTCTGTTGCAACTTCAACAACAATTGATGTTATTTTTGATGCTTACATGCTAAAAGTCCTGTAACCGAAAATGGTATGGGGCAGCTTTGAAGCGACATGGGCGATGAAGCCACCCCTATACCATTTACCACTCCTACAGATACAGGGTAGGGAAGAGTAACAACATACTAAAGGTACCTGTGGTTATTAATACAATCATGGTAAATGGTGCATTTACTGTATACTGTGTATGTTAGCATGTTTCAAGGCGCTTTACATTGACCCCATCAAACACACATTCATACACTGATTGCAGAAGAAACCATGCAAGGTACAACCACAAGGCAGGGTGGCAGTGGATCAGTGGCTGGCTGGTAACGACAAGGTGGCTTCATCGAAGCCGCCCCCATACCATTTTCTCCTGCCACCCCCCATTTTCAGTTACAGGACTTTTATTAGGCAATTAAGCATCAATAATAAACATCAGTTGTTGTTTAAGTTGCAACAGACACACAGCAAACATAAAGCTAAAGGTCTGACTCAGAGAGTTTTCTGTTTTCAATGATGAAATGCTGTTGGTTTAGTGGTGACACAACTGTAGTGTAGTAGCAGTAGTAGTGTTTCAAATCATATAGCCACTTTAATTTGAAATATCTCAGGTTGTTTTGCATGCCATCGTGTTTGGTGGGGCATTTAGATCCGCCCCTGGTCAATGCGTCTCTCTGCAGACTCCCACCTTCTGTTTGGATATAACAGCTCTCATTCCTGACTGGCACGCGGCAAACTTGGGACCGAGAATAAAATGATTTTTAAAAAAAGAAAATAAACTAAGCTTGCAAATGTTCTCATTTTTATGAGCAAAACTTTTAGACTTTATCCACGCATAAGAACGGCATGTCTCTGGCAGCTGTTTTGGGGGCCGCTTGCAAAGCCGCCAGCGAAGCCATTTCAACACAGGGGCGGATAAAACATTTCCCAATTGGGGGGGGGGGGATAGTATGGGGACCCA
>CM076988.1:18823669-18828669 GCA_039105355.1 Benthosema pterotum
TGTGTGTGTGTGTGTGTGTGTGTGTGTGTGTGTGTGTGTGTGTGTGTGTGTGTGTGTGTGTGTGTGTGTGTGTGTGTGTTAATGCCTCCCGTCCTCGAAGACAGCCTGTCTGAGAGGCGGCGGTGGTCTCGACATTAAAAGTAGGTCATGTTGTTTTCAGGTATTATTATTGTTATTATTCGGCTGCTGCTGGAATCACGTTTTCGGCGTGGCAGGTTCACAGCATCCAACACGGGGACCCTTTTAGTTTCCTTTAGGGCTGTCAAAATAGCCGAGTCAACCGAGTTGTAGAGTTAAATGCCTTGTGAAATGAATTTTAATCCATGTGGTTCACGGCCCACATGGAAACAAATATATATGCGAACTCTTGAAAGTGTCACCTTTCATACAATCCATAAGAGAATGTGAAACATATATAAAACAGATATCATTTTTTGTAAAGTGACTTGTATGAAAGTTGCCATTTTCAAAAGTTTGCATTTTTTCCATATGGCTCTATGTCTATATAGGCAAGTGTTACAGTGTTATTACACTGCCAGAACTTCAATCGTCGACAACGTTTAAAGGGGGTATTCCACCCAATAACATTTTACTATGTCATTGATATACCTTAGAGATGACTTAGAGATGTGTCCTAGAAAGTGAGGTCTGAAGAAAATCATTAACATGGATTTCTTAGAACTTTTTTTTCTGAGAGTACAAACCTGGGTTAGGGGTCATTTGGTTCCATTTGTATGGTCTCAGAAAAGAAAAATACTAAAAATGGCTGGAATCCCCCTGGCCTTTATATAGTTTAGAAATGCTTAAATTCGACAATAACTCTTTTATTCTCCCTCGAGTGGGCCAGCGATTCACAACTCTTCTTCCCAAGCAATGCCCTAATTAATTTGTTTTTCAGCCAGTGGTCCCTGTCCTTGAGATGGTTTCAGGTCCATCCCCAGCTCAATGATGCAGTGTTGGTAACCAAAATGCACCCTTATAGTTAAGCCTGGAGTGTTAATTGAAACTAAATGTATCTGAAAAAAAAAAGTAAAATTATTGGCTCAAGTACTGAATAAATACTGCTATCAAAATGGTCAAAATATGGCCACACTATGCTTGTCTCATGATAAACAGTGTGGTGGCCGTAACATGGGTCACACTTGCAAATTAACCAAGTTGCAAGGTGCAGCACACGGATCTCCACTACTATGTGGAGCTGACTATCATCACCTATAGATCTCCATACTATGAAGCTCACTCCACTAACCTCATCAAACCCCATAGATATACACTGACTTACTACAGTAGGTCTGCAGACTCCACATCTGACCTCAGTGACACTTAGTTTAACTTCTCCACTGTGCCGTATTGAGAAGCTCTGCCGTTTCAGCGCGTTGTTTTCATCGCTTCTCGCCCTCAGGGCGTCTTACGCTGCACGGTATATAGGACACATGCCGTTGTGAAGAGTTCATGTTTTGTCTGGCTCAAAGCCAGCGTACAAGAGAAGACTTAACCACGCGCCAGTGCGCGCACAAACACACACGATGCGCGCGTTTGAAGTGCTATATCTGCCTTGCACGGTTGTCAATCACCTGGTGTTTTGACCCCCGGGCGGAACAATGCGGGCCGCCGCGAAATCTCACTCAGCGGTTTGTCGACGAGGTGCACGTGCAGAGGTGAGAACAGGCCAGACGGCACACCGAACACACTTTGTTTTGTTTTTGTCACATTCCTGAGCCGACAAATGTAGGACACGATTCCCAGACATTGCGTCGGGACCTGTTAGTATGAGTCACAGGAGAAAAAAAACAGTTACGGGTAAATTTCAAAACTTCTTCAGAAATTAAAGGTATAAGAGAGGCAGCTTTTTAACCAATAATCAAAATAGATACTATATACTGTAGGTATATTTTTTTCTCCAAACTCTATGTTGCTTCTACTTTGATGCTGAATCTGTTTCCCCGCAGACAGACACCTGCTTCGTCCTGCAGACGGTCCAGAACTTTGTTGTTGTCAACAAATCATGAAAGTAAAACATTCGGCGGGCTCAACAAAAGCGGTACTAATTTGTGAGCCGTTGTGTGGGGTGAGGCAGTGTTTTAGCCAATCACAGGCAGCACAGCAGTCTCCAGCAGATTCATAATGAGCCAATAGAGTGGGTTGTGTGGACCTACAATATTCTACCTGGTATAGTTGGTTAACAAAAAGCGTAAACATGGAACCAAATGGACCCTTCATGTTTACGCTCAATCCGACCCTGTTTGTTAGTATTTTTTTTCTCCATTTTTACACTTTTCGTCAATAAAGCAGATCTGTATGTATGTAGAGTAACGTGGTAATGAAAACATCTCATCGTGGTGACGAGGCCTCCATTTTGTTGCTCTATCCACATCTAGGAGGAATGACAACTCATTGCATGTCATATTCAAGGGAACACTTTAAATCCGGCACCCTTGTGGGGTGAGTAATTAATGGGGGGGGGGGGTGGCTAAAAAGTAATTTCCCGGACCCATTTGGGAACCAGATTACACATAGCATGCAGCCTATACATAACGGAACCCACCTTGTTTTCCTTATGTGTCCGTAACCCACTTTTTCTTTTCCCACATCCGCTGATAATTGGCAGCTGCTAAAAAAATATATAGGTCACGTACAACTTTGCTTCAGAGTTTCTACCCATGGCTGAAATCTGCTGGAATCGCTTCGATAAGTCCATATAAGTCCCGCTATTCTTCAACTGTACTATGAATCGGCCTACTGCAGAGAGGGTGTGTGTGTGTGTGTGTGTGTGTGTGTGTGTGTGTGTGTGTGTGTGTGTGTGTGTGTGTGTGTGTGTGTGTGTGTGTGTGTGTGTGTGTGTGTGTGTGTGTGTGTGTGTGTGTGTGTGTGTGTGTGTGAATTGGATGGGGAAAAAAAGGATTGTGAGGACACTTAACTTCAATCATATTGAGATCAGGTTAGCTTTATGGTTGGACGTTAAACAGTTTATTACAGGGTTCTCCAGTTTTTCAGGACAAGGACCCCCGCTTACGCTAAGAGATGAAGCAGACATGGACCCCCACTTACAATTGTGCAGATTACATGTCTTCACTTTCCAGCTTCAAATATAGGGACGTTTGATTGTGTAAATTATTGTTTTTAAGGTGTATTTTCAGACATCGGACCACTTAAAGTTAAACCGCTTAACACATGACCTTTGGCACTGTATACTTATCTGCTCTTTTACCTTAGAAAATAGCAGATTTGTGCTATTTAAACTGTGTCCCGTCGCGCAGCGTTGAGCTAGAGAGGCTATTTTCACATTCAGGGTTAGGGTTTGAAAAAGGAAGTAAGAACTAAAATGTATGTCCTAAATTACCTTGCAAGCACCGGTATACAGCAGTGTGTGTGTGTGTGTGTGTGTGTGTGTGTGTGTGTGTGTGTGTGTGTGTGTGTGTGTGTGTGTGTGTGTGTGTGTGTGTGTGTGTGTGTGTGTGTGTGCATGCATGTGTGTGTATGTATGAGCATTTCAACCTGTCCGAACGCCCTCACACTGTTCTACATCTGGACCACGTCTGGTACTGATTAGCAGCGCGTGCGCGCGCGCACACACACACACACACACACACACACACACACACACACACACACACACACACACACACACACACACACACACACACACATACAGTAAAGCTCACACATCCCGACACAGAGAACACATTTTGGGTTTTCTGCTGAATGCCGACCTCAATGATTTACAACTGTTTTCATATTATGACCTCCTCTCCTCTCCTCTTGCCTCCTTTCCTTCCTCGTGGACGCCGTCCATCCATTTCCACAGTTTCACGTGTCATGATTTAAGAATCATTCAACCCCCCCTTCCTTTTTACCCCCGTCATCAACTGCTTTTGTGTGTGTGTCAGCGGCGGATCTAGGCATGGTCATGGGGGGGCAATGCTCCCCTAAATGCCCAGTCTGCCCCACCAAACATGCAAAAAACAACCCAAGATATTTCAAATTAAACTGCTTATATTTAGAATTATACGAAACACTACTACTCCCACTAACTAACTACAGTTGTCTGCACCACTAAATCAACAGCATTTCATCATTGAAAACAGAAAACTCCCTGAGTCAGACCTTTAGCTTTATGCATGGTGCGTGTCTGTTGCAACTTCAACAACAACTGATGTTATTATTGATGCTTATACTTGCCTAATAAAAGTCCTGTAACTGAAAATGGTATTCATCGCCCGTGGCGCGAAGAGCCGCACCCATACCATTTTCTCCTGCCCCCCCATTGGGCATTGGGGAAGGTTACATCCGCCCCTGGTGTGCGTGCTGTTCGCATGTACAAAATCACGCTTTAAACTCACAACGTGCAGGCAAAGTGGTGAGCTTATAGATCGGCTCCGAGGCTCCAGTGAAAATGGTTCATTCGCACATTTTATTTAGAAGTTTCAGCTTTAAACGGGTCCTAGTGGCGATACGGGAAAGTGCATGGCGGCCCAAATGCCACTCACTGCCATGTTATTTTAAATGTGTCTATTCTAATGTGGAGTTAGACGGTCACGGTACTTCTGTCTAACTCCGCTTCAAAACGCCACTGAACAACTTCTATTGAACAGCAAGGGGCCGAAGCTATCGCTCGCGTCCCCTCTCTATCGTTTTATTACTCTGTGGCGTCATCCTTTGTAAACAACGTGATCGAGAGACAACAACGCCAGACATTATTTCTAACCCATACACTATGACTATACATTTTTTATGGTACTGTTGACTATGTTGAAAATGAGTAATACACTGTCTGGTTGTTTAAAAACGGACTTGACACTAGTTACAACCAGCTGTGTCTGGAGGACAATGCAGGAGCGGTGCACTTAATTTCTATTGGCTTTATTAATGTAGGCCTTAAGACATCATCACACATTTGTTTTCAGGAATTAAAATTCAATTTTTATTCACTTTTGGATACACAATACACAAGTGATTTTTTCCCCATTCTTTGGGGACATATTCACTGGGGTTTTGAGGGT